>CM076674.1:60852156-61227156 GCA_038501925.1 Xenopus petersii | reverse complement strand
CTATTAGGTGGCGAACTAGGAGGTCAAAGTTTTTTTTTAAAGAGACAGTACTTCGACTATCAAATGGTCGAATAGTCGAACGATTTATAGTTCGAATCATTTGATTCAAAGTCGTAGTCGAAGGTCGAAGTAGCCAAAAGAAACCATTCGAAATTTTTCCTCTATTCCTTCACAAGCTAAGTAAATGGGCCCCACAATGTATAACAAGAGCCAGTGCTTCAACTTAGGTGTGGGTCTTTAGTAAATCCAGCATCCATCCCATACCAGTTGGGGTAATTTAGAGAAAGAAAGGATATGCCCAGTTGTCTACTCATTTGGCTACCCTAACTAAAGGAGCTGTAAAATTTAGGACATGTATTCAGAAGCTAGATAATGCTTAACTTGCTGATGTTTTAACAATGACTCCCCTGATGTAGACTGTAAAGTTAAGACATTATCAACTATAAGAAATAGCATATTCAACTGTATGTCTTGGCACTGGTTCAGTAAACACAAAACAGATAAGGAACTCACAAGGACAAGACAATCTTATGATGAACAAAGAGCAGGTTGCCATGAAGATGAGGTGCTACAAATATTTGTATTTAGTACAGTGTACAAGCAGACAGGTACAAGTATAGTCATGAATGAAGCTTGATTTTCATTATAAGATATTAGCATACCCTACTGCTAGCCTAATTCTTAATCTAATTCTTAATTACATAATATGGTCAACCAGCTTTTGGTGCATCAAGCTGGCCAAAATATACATCTTTTCAGACCTTTGAACCAATATACTTGCCATATTGCTCAACTGGCCAAAAGGGCAAAAATCCCCAGACTTCTGCAAAGTGGTCAACCATTCCATTGGATCAGTGCAACTGGACATCAATATGTGTGGCCATATTACACTAATGCCTAGATGATTACCCCACATTACTATCAGTTCAATGTCCTTCATTTTGACCCATGTGCAGTTAAGGTATCATTTATGTAAGTCTCATATTCAAGTGCAGGTTTAGAATCACCACCTTGGAGCTTATTTACCCCAGACTATATATACATGTGTGTGTATGTGTCTATGAGAAAGAAATTCCCAATAACTCCCAGAACTGCCCACCTTAATATGATGTTGCTAGTTCTTACCTTTGTGCTTGTATACAGCCAGTCTGGAGCACCAAAGATTCCTACCCTTCACAATTTTCAGGACTTATTTGTAAACCAGGTATATTGGTCACTGTGGGTCACTTGCCATGAGCCAGCAATTGGCAGCACCATGAAAAGCTGCAAACGTATCACTTGAAAACACACACCAGTTCATTTGGTGCTAGCATAGATCAGATGCCATACATATATTATCCACACCACACTTTACTGACAACAGTAAATCATTAGATCTTGTTATAAGCAGAGCAGATATCCACTCTAGTCAGTCCTCTTGGAATTAGATGTCCTTAAAGATAAATTGAATATCCAAGGCTAGCTATTCATATAATGTTTTGCTCAGTGTCATTTCTTCTTTATTGACATTTGAGCTCCTGCTGATATCTGCTACAACAATATTCCCCACATAATATCCTTTCTAAGAAATCTGTGGCAAAAGATATTTGTAATTATATTTACTTGTGAAAGATTATGGTTTATAGTTGAACCAAAAGAGGCATCCTGTCATTTTCAGAACCTACTAAATGTGACAGAATCTATTTTTCTGCCAACTTGTGAAGACCAGGCAAAAAGCAAATTTGCTGTGGTCAGCTAAGTGTAACCACTGAGCAGGAAAGTGAATTTAATAATGCATTATTGTTCTTCACTGAAGGTGAACTGTAACAGTGTCTTTGTTATAGCAGTTTTTGCTTTGCTTTTCATATACCGCTAGCTTTGAAACATTTAAACCACTCCATTTTGACAATATGCTACTTGTAATTGGTATTTGATTCAATTTAAATCAATAGGCTGGATTATTAATCACGTAAGAAATTAGAGAGCTATAGTGACCTTATTATAATGCAATTATTGGATCTTGCATGCAAATACAAAAAGTGGAAAGCATTTGAAAAATGTCAATATACCAACAATAACACAGTGAATTGATCTTTGAATCACTATTAAAGATTATCTCAAGATAATTAACAGGAAACAGATCATGTTTAGCTACTGTGTTACTATTACAATCAGTGCATTAGATATATTGCAGCATTTTACCATGTTTTAGCAAAATTATATTCTCTATCATCCAACATTATCCTAATCACAGTGAAGGCAGAAAGAAGTGCTTTTAATATATATTTCACAACAAGGTAACTGTAAGGACACTGCAAAAGACAATTATGTAGCTTGCAAAGTTTCTAAAGTGAAACAATATCTTTCTGGATTTGGACTATTGTGGCTTTGAGCATTAAATAAAAAAGAAAGTGGGGCTCAGTTCATTGTATTTGTTATGAGGGTGAAACACACTTTTTGTATGTACCACTTGAAATTGTTGATACTGTAAATGGATGCATCCCAGCCCCAGTAACTGTTGTAGTGTATGAATTACATTGTTATTGTTGACACAACCGTTTTTCTGCCACATTGGATGTGTTTCATTGGATGTGTTACAATTGACAAAAGTTTGATTTGACATAGCAATGTCCTCCATACATTTTAGGAGCAGAAGTTCACTTTGGTGTTACTGGGCTTAGGAGCATGAACAATAATCAACATAGAAAATGGCCTTACCAGTGCTTACTTAACATGTAATTAGTTCTGACAAGCTCCTAAAAAGATGTGGTACACAACACACAGTTTTGTGTGAGAGTTTGGTTCTTGAAGTCCTTTAAGTTTTAGTCTTACTTGTTTTTAAGTTCCTAGGGTTGAGGCTTCTGATTGTAGTAGAAGTGTCCAGCAAAGTAAAATAATTCAGCACTACACTGGGCACTTGTTCTTAGTAGAGCACAATACTATATTTTCAGGCTACTATCTGACCATTATTGACACAAGCACTTGGTGATTTACATTTGTCTTTCTGTAGACGTTTGGGTGCTTTGACACTACAGGTTGCATTTTTTACAGTAAGGGCACTAAGGGTGAAGGTGCAGAGCATAGACCTGTTGGGTACTTAACAACTGCCACAGAAAGACAGTAAGACAGGATTCATCTGGATCTTACAACTGGTTCTTCCTAATTTTTGCATATTAAAGAGAAGCTTAAAAGAGGTCCCCTGCTCCTTATAAACACAGCAATGCTGTCTGAACACAATCACTATATTCATAGGGGAAATGCAGACCATTGTGATCCATTCTATGTTTTTTTCAGGAAAGGTGGCAACTCACTTTTTCAGGCTGCTAATAAGGATCATGCTAAAAACAACCAAGGGGAACCATATACTATGCACAAGTCCATCATGTTCTCAATATTTAATTAAGGTTTGATTTCTGTTATGTATCCATGTGATTCAGTAACACAAACTACAGTTTCATAAATCCATGACCTTTAAAATGATTCTTACTGGTGTTGCTTAGTTTCCTGCTTAACATGATTGGCATTTTACACAATGATCTTAGTATTAATAGTATTAATTATTGCTTCATTTGTTTGTGTTTTTTTATTCACCAAGCTAACTATTCCCAATAGTATCCTATTTCATTACTAAAAATGATTGAATTCCTGGGTTGGTGGCTGTTGTTCAGCTATAAGACATTTAACATGAAATCCATGGATTATTTTCGTTCAAAGTAGAAAGGACTTATGATGTCAGAATAAAGAGACTAAAATATTTGAAAGCTTACAAACTGACCACATTTTGGTCCAACAAAAGATCTTTTTAATATCCCTAAATCATTCCATCTCTTCACTTGTGCATCACTTACTGATATTTTGCACAATAAAATTTAATTCTAAGCAACTCTAGAATATAGAGAATTCCTCTATAGTTACGCCCCTGAAAAGAGCCCTAAAAGCTTAACACACATAATTCTTCACATGTGGTGGTGAGGTGTGGTGGAAAGGTTCTAAGCAAACTGTAAAGCAAATCAGAATATTTAATATAAAGGATAAAGTATACACAGATTGTACTATGTTTTTAATAATATCATTTTATCCATACCTCCCAACTGTCCCTTTTTTGGAGGGACAGTCCCTCTTTTGACAGCTCAACCCGCAGTCCCTCATTTGTACTGGAAAGTCCCTCTTTTCTCTGCACTGAACAGCCAGAAAAAGAAACAAAGTTTCTCACTTAATTGGCTTTTAGCAGAGAGCCCAGAACAGCTAACAGGTGCAAATAAGATACTTTGTAACAATTTTGAGACACAAAAACACAGTTAAGATAAGGAGAAATATTTTCAAACTTTCATAACCTGCCAAATTTTGTAAAACAAACATGGTAATTAGGGGGTGTGGCCATAGAAAGCGGTGTGGTCAAAAATTTGCTGCGCTACATGCAGAAAAAAAAGTTTTTACTTCCAAAATGTTGGGAGGTATGTTTTATCACCCCAGAAATAAATTAAAATTCAATTAAGTTCAAAGATTTAAAGATTCTTGAAGTTGTTGGGGACAAAAATGGTGTTGGAAACAAAATAATACTCAACCCATTGTCCTTGCATTGGAGGAGTGGGATTGATGCAAACGAAAATGATTTGAATGAATTGTAAAGAGTAACCAAATCTGCAGAATCTAAACTTGCTCATGTCTCCTTGGCTTGGAAAAGTAACGCATGATATAAACAAAAAATATATAGTTTCCCCATATTATGTCTTCATAATGAACTTATGACTGCTCCCAGTGATTCTCTGGCCTCGCCCATATAATTGAACTTGCTCCTTTCCATACCACTGCATGTAGTCATAGATTAGCATTACTGAGCAGACAGCTGTTTGTAGGTATTTGCACCTTGGAAACCAAGACTTGCGATTGATTGGTACATAAAGAGAACAAATCATATATTTTAAAAGGATCCAAATTGTTATGTTAATGTGCTGCCAATGATACAAACAATGAAGGACGTTGGGCAAATGGAACAGAAAGCAAGGGCAGTGGTAGTTATGCCAGCTATAAAAAGTGCTTACAAATCTTTATCGTAAGAGTGCTGATAGAATGGTGGGATAAAAAGGTATACATCTGTTTATGTAAGGCTGTCAGAAAATCAAAAAATGTTTAGGACTTTCCTTGTCCTTTAAAAGCTACACATTTTTTTATTATGATGTAGATTAGCACAAACCTTGCACGGTGAAAATGAACATATGTTTCCTAAAGCCATGCAGTGGCAAAAGTGTTAAGAGACATGGAAGGGCTGCAACAATACTCATATAGCAGAAAAGTAAATGTCTTTCAAAAAGTGTATTACATTATCAAGACCTTGTATCAGCTGGAGTAAGCTCACTGAAGCTGGTGACATCTCGGAGATGAATGGTAAACTGACTTGGCAGAATGCTTTACAGTGAAAACATTTCAAATATCCCTTTATCACCTGTTCATATTCTGTCAGATATTCCTGATTCCTCATCACATTACACAAGCAATACATTGTTTTGATAGGCTGATGTGAGACTGAAAAACAGTCCCAATTTCATTTTTTTGTAAAGGATTCATTATACTTAGTCTGCAAATCAAAGTTACGGAGCCTTATTTGACTGGCTGAAAGATAAGGCATATAATTTCCTGCCCCAGGTATATGTAGTTTCCATGAAAAATGTATTTCTTTACTGGTTGAGGCATATTAAAGTAGCCTCTTATTATTTCAATGTTATGTGTTAATGGTACCGTTCAAACATAATTTTTAGAAAACATTTTTTCATTGTATTGCACATTTCTAAATTGTACTGAATTGTCAGTTATGTAAAAACAGCACATTGTAAAAGTAGGATGACTTCAAGAAACATTTATTTAACATTTCTCTTTATTTCACCTTTGCAGGTATTCTGTCATAGTGCAAACTGCTGATATTCCGTTCCGATATTATGTAAATAACATTCATTTCTTAAAATAGTATCATATTCACTATACAGATATGAGATCAGTTATTTAGAAACCCATTATTCAGAAAGCTCCGAATTATGGAAAGACTTTCTCCATAGACTCCATTTTATCCAACTTGTACTTGATCCAAACTAAGATATACTTAATACTTATTGGAAGCAAAACCAGCATGAGTTTTTTAAAACTCCCATAAACTCGAAATTCAACCAATCGAAATGTATTAATAAAATCAAACTTTCTTAGGACAATTAGAATAGACCCAAAAACTAATCGAATTTGATTAATATTAGAAAAACTGGAATGTCAGGAAGGCTGCAAACATCACCAAATTGATCCCTAGACCTCTCCCATTGACTTATACAGCAATTCTGCAGGTTTAAGGTGGCGAATAGTCAAATTCGAGTTCTTAAAGGGCCTGAGTATGATAAATCTCTAAATTTGAATTCGAATTAAAACTGGAATTGAGTTTGGATTATTCACAATTCGACTTTGGACCAAATTTTTTTTCTCGCAAATTTGAATTTTCACGTTGACCCTTAATAAATCTGCTCCCTAATGTTTATGTGATTTTATAGAAGACTTAAGATACAAAGATAAAAATTATGGAAAAACCCTTTATGCAGAAAACCCCAATGGATAACATTTATCATACCTGTACCACATTGGGGTATGCTTTCTACCACAGTTATTTATGATCACAGTTTCTGTACACATTGCAATATAGATTCTATCTTTCATCATAAACTACTGGGGTTCCCATAATTTTAAAACTACATATATGAGGACAGGTAGCGGCAGGTGGAAATTATGCAAGTGAAGCCTATTTTAAAGGTCAAATCCACTGCCACAAAGTAGAGTACCTTGCTAATAATCTTCTGCATTTAGCTTCTTACAGCTCTTACAACAAATGCTGCCAACAACTTTCAATCAATTCACAACCAATACTCAAAAACACCCCCTGAGCCTCTACCTGTGCCTCATTTCTCCTGCAATGCTATAGACCAATCTTTTTTTCCAGGCATCCCTACATTATCTTCCCTAGCGTTTCGTGCCTATAGTATCGGCACTTCCTCAGTGGACCCTGAGGAAGTGCCAATACTATAGGCACGAAATGCATAGGTTTGGAGCTTGTACACCCACTGTAACCTTTTTGCCACACTGTGTGAATGTATAAAGCCGAATTGTGTTACTAAATACAACGTCTCCTGTGTGGACTGGTCAGCGCTGACAGTGAATATTGACTGTCACTTACTTTGATGTGTTCGGCTGAAGTACCTGATTTTTTCTCACGATAGCTGCGACCAGCCACGAGACGCTCTACCAGGAAGAGCTCCGCCATCACCGCTTCTGAACTATTTGCCAATGACTCTGACGTAGTTGACAAGCTTAAATATATTACAATATCTTAATGTCCTAAATATATTGATAATGGGTTGAGTGCAGAGGACCTCTTGTATTTGTCAGTACCATGTAATTGATCTCAGCTAAGATATAATTAATCCTGGAAGCAGAACAATTATATTTGGGGTTATTTAATGGTGAAATGATTCTTTAGTAAAGTATAAAGCACGGAATGACCACTAATTTGGAATAACCCAGGTCCCAAGCATTCTGGATAACAGATCCCATATCTGTAATTCTTTCTAAATATCACAATGAGCATTATTTAAAAGAAACAATTTGATGCTAAAAGACAGATAGTTCTGGTAGAGGATTACGTTACAGTATTACATTTAAGATATTTGTAGTTATCAAAAATGTGTTTCTCACTGCACATTATATGATTTTATGTAAAACTACTCATAAAATCACATTATAATTATGTAGGGAGCTATTATAACTACATTAGGTTTTTCCTTACTCAGCAAATATAAAATTTTACAATTTTTTTGCAAAATAAGAAGAAAATAGATGATATAAACTGATTATTGTTTTATTATTCAGATTGGATGCTGCACAATTTTTGAAAAATTTTGTGCCTACATTAAAATACAGGCATGTTACTGTATTACAATAAAGCCATATTTTTCTAGCTCAGAGATTCTGAACTGGAACTGGGACAACTGGAAATGCGTCCATATGATTTTAAGGTTTGGTCTCCGTGATTTTTACAGGAAAGTATTTTTCTTAAAGCATACCTATATCATTTTAATTCTGGGGTTACAAATTCACTTTCCAACCTATATCTATCCTATATTCAATATTGTAGTTGAGTTATACGGGCAATACAAGGGTATTATAAGTTAGTGGGGTTATCTATCACCAATTATAGTTCAATGAACTCTACAGTTACACAATTATTAAGGGAACATTAGTTCTTAAAATACTGATTTAAGTGATCACTAACACTGATTACAATTGACAAAATCACTAATCACCAAGATTGAGTGCTCTTATACAGGTCATTGGACTTTCAAGGATATCACGTATAGGTTATCTTTATATATTTATAATATACAGTATTATACAAGTTGGAGGGGATATATCCTGGATGGCAGGTATATATCCACATTCTTTAGGTTTTGAGCCATCCCTTTAATAGCCACCTCAGGGTTATCCAGCAGAGGTGTGGGCTGCATATCCAAGGGGTGTTTTAAGGAGGTAAGCAGCAGGTGAATGTGGTATAACAGTGGGAGCTACACGTGGGAGCTGCTGTGCACTTCACCTGCTGAATTTACTGAGACCAGAGTGTTTGGGTCTAAGAGAGAGAAGGAGTTCACGTGGTCGTAACTTGCTGTTCACTGGAAAAAGAACCTTTGAAAGACCAGATTATTTACTGCATTCTGGACACTGTATTTTGTTGAAGTAAGCTATTTTACATTTTGGACTTGTGTTGCTAAATTCAAGTCTATTTTTCTGTTGCCATTTTACTGTTGTTGGTAAAGCTCTTTTGAGTTAAAAAAAAAAAAATATAGATTGTTTTTCCTTCATGCTGGAGTGACCTGCACTAATGGTGCAAACCCAGGTGTGATCCCCCAAACTTGACAACTGGTGGAGGATGTGGGCATCACACCGGAATCGACACCATAAATGCAGGCCACTCCAGTGTGAAGTAAAAACAAACTATTTTTTTTTTGTAACTCAAAAGAGCTTTACCAGCTTGAATTATATATATATAGTGAATAAAGTACCCCCTCTTGTAAAATATAAGGATATTATAAGTTACCGAGGAGTTTCATGACCATATAAAACACGAGGCCGAAGGCCGAGTGTTTTTATACAGGTCATGGAACTCCGAGGTAACTTATAATATCCTCATATTTTACAACTGGGGGTACTTTATTTATTATAATACACAAATTTTAGTGAGTCATGTGACAGAAATTACATCACTACTCACCGTTTATAAGTGATGACATCACTACTCACCGTTTATAAGGATATAATTTACAAGATATTCATGGCTTTTGTGTATTATATATATATATATATATATATATATATATATATATATATATATATATATATATATATATATATATATATATATATATATATATATATATAGTAATAAATGAGCAATGGTTCTGGTCAATGCATAATACTTATTATAACAGTGTATTAGTAACAGACTAATTTTGGAGTCAGGTAACTTTCCAAATTGTGGCCTTTGGGCATAAATAATTTTACATGGCTTTAAAAACATGGCCCAAAAATGAACTACTGACAAATGTCCGTGAGCCATATTAATTATTTTTGCATCTGCTAAGAACATTTATTACAATAAAAGTTCACTTCTGAAAAGAAAATATCTGTCCCGGCATCCCAGCTACCAGTTCTGGTTATCACAGTAAATAGTCAATTTTTGTTAATGACAATTTAGTCATACAGCTGGGATTGTTCAATATTTTATGAGTGTTACTTTGTTTTGCTCACAACAATCTCAGGCAGTTAAGGATTTATGCATCGTGTTTTTCTCAGCCCATCTACAGACTCCTATCTTCGCTAGCCTTGAGAATATGTTTAAATTTATTAAAGCGAAGCAAAGGCTCATTATTTCAAAGGAGAGCCAAAGTGACAAAGTGAATTGGTTATTAATGGAAAGGCACTGCCATAGGGCGATTGAAATTTAATGATATCCTACAAGAAAAAAATGAGGGTGTCACTTTCCAAAAAGTCACACTAAATGCCAGCCCTTTTAAGGTCCTGCCGCTAATTTTATGCCTACACACAGTAATGTTTTCAGAAACGTTTAGGAAACACGGACCAGTGACTGTACTGATTATCCGTTTCACCTTCTCGCCTGCTCCAAATGGATTTGTGCAGTGAGCGATTTAATCTCTAAATATAGGAAATGTTAAAAAAATAACTGCTGCTTTTCACAAGCTAAGGGCATTTTCAAAACCTCTAGAGATGGACTTGCAAATATGCTATCTCCATATGCTGTTTCCAAGCTTTAAAATTTAGTTTGTCACAAGAATAAACAATATGTAGAAACCTTTTCTCTTTTTTAAAATCTAAATAACATAAGTAATGTGAAATATATTTTTTATAAATTTGTTTCTGGCATAACTTAATGTGTTTATGTTCAGATCTCACAAAAGTGTTTTACAGCAGAATTACTAGCTAAGCTGGTGCTTAAAGCTTAAAATTATTATTATTTAAAATTAGTGTTGTTGTTTAAAACTTCTTGGACAGAATGTACAAATATACCTTTAAATAATACAAACATGTACCCCATTTATACAAGGTTTGCTTGTTCATGATTCAGGCCTTCAGGCAAGGGGTACAGAAGGTATACTTGCACTTGACTTACTGTATATGGCATACATTTTTTTTAATACTGTTTGGTAAATAGCAAGGGACCATTTGTCCAGTTTGTTAGATCCGAGTGAGTTCTGGTGAAAACCTGGGTATAGATGAAGAGAGTTGATTAAAACATGGAGTGAAAGACAGAAAAAGAAATGGAGTGCACATTTATTACCAAATCTGCCCAGCACAGATAAAGTACAGGTAACTTCATACCCATTTACTTAGTTTAGCTCATAACTGACTAATGAAGATTTTACAAGCTAGTCAATCTTGTATTTGCATACAACTCAAAAACGTGTATATAAAATGCACCATAAAACATAATGTGCATTTAAAATACTATTACAAATTTTGTAAGCCTCATAAGTTGTTTGCTGAAAGAATATTACATTTCACTTTTCTTGGATATCTTGTGTGTTTTTTTTAATTATAATTATAGCGTATTCTTATGTACTTTAAGTATTCTAATAAATATATGAGCTGATTTTTACAAATAGATTGTTTACATCTTAAAACCTACGTTCATGCGGTAGTGGCAATAACTTTAGATATTCAATTAAAGAGAAGCATCTTCATTTGAACAGATGACTATAGTTATAAAAATAATTCAAGATTCCTGAAGAAATGCATGCAAAGTCTGCCAATTATTTAACCCTCCTATATTTTTAGTTTTCCTAATATTTCCTTGCTCACAGTAGTTGTTGTTGGAACTACAGACAAAAATGCTTGTTACTCAATGGGGAATAATTGTTTAATTGTTAAAGCTTTCTGTTAATGATTGTTATCTATTGTTACTATTCTTTAGGGAGAAAGCAGTATTTTCTCCACATTCACATACTTGAACATCCATTGAGTTTTTCTGTGCTGTCCTCTTACCGACATATGCTATGGCTACTGTACTGTAGATTTCACAGCTGTATATAGCTACAGTGCAACTTCAAAAGTGAAGAGATTTATCTGTATACTTACAGCACTGTATTGTAAAACCAACAGCTATGCAACAGTTTCATATAAAGTAGGGCTAGGCATATCATGGTAGGTATAGAATAGGCCAGCTTTGACTCCATTAGCCTCCAGTCACCATCCTGCTGAAAACCTCTACCCTCTTTATGTTACTACTTAGTGACATAGTTACATAGTTAAATTGGGTTTAAAAAAAAGACCATCAAGTTCAACCCCTCCAAATGAAAACCCAGCATCCATACATACACCCCTCTCTATTTTTAATTAAATTCTATATACTTGTTTTACATTTGTATATATTTGTATACTTGTATACATTTGTTTAGTAAACTAGCAAGAAGTCTAGCTTGTTCAATTCTAAACGTCCATAATATACTTTATAAAAATAGAAACAAACCTAAAAGTAACTATATACGTGAACTTGTCAGAAAATAGATTTATTTTATATACAGCTACATTCTAATGACTTAAGACATGTAGTAAACACTATAGAGAATTTCATATTAAGGATATTGTTTAATGGATTAAAATTTGATTTACAAAACCGTAAAGCTGTTAATTCCCTGTAATGCATTTTCTAAACTACTGTATGCCTTGTGTAACAAAGACATCAACTCAAATATTTTTATTTGTCTGAAAATGACTTCTTTTTTTTTTGTTGCCAAATCCTCTTTGAGTCATTTTTATTGACTGTCCCTTTTACTGGCTCACCTTCCAATGAGAGAGGAGACAATTAATGGGAGTGTGATTTATCACTGCCAAAAACTGTCAAGGACTTTTGTTATAGTCAGAGAAAAAGCAATTTCACATTATGGCATTTCATTCGTAATACAATGTATTTACAGCTCACAGTTTTATTTTCAGAGCCTATTATCAGGTGAAACAGTTGCATCTGAAATGTTGTTTGTGACATAGGTGACCTGTTAGGATTTGATAAGTATTTATGCTAGAGCACAAGGGGCTCACACATCTGCTGCTGGCAGAAGCAATGGAAAAAATAACCTGGAAATGAGGTGTTTGATTTTTCTGGTTGGTACACTCGAGCATCTGTTGCTATAATTAAGTAGTGCTCAATAATTGCAGAGCAGTGGTGAAATAAACATACTGTATGCAGCCAGCTTAGGATTTAGCATCCTTATAAAAACATATAAAGTTACTGCAACAAGAGAGCTGTCTTTTATGCATCATCTTTAAAAAAAATGATGGTGGTGTATTGGTGATGTAAAGGGAAACTGATCAAAGATCTGTATGATGTTTTTTTCTGAAACAAACAAGGTATTGAATACACAACTGCTTAAAATCTAGCTTGAGCTTTCTTAATAATTGGGCAATTTATGCCACAGGTTGTTGAGGAGCCAACCAGATAAATGCTATACTGGATCTAGTGATCTCTAATGACCCAGAACAAATAGCAAATGGGCAAGTAATTGAACCCCTGGGCAATAGTGACCATAATGTGACCCCATTTAATGTCTGGTACAAAAAACAAATATACACTGGGGCAACCAGAACCGTGATTTTCAGAAAAGCAAATTTTAGCTCTTTAAGGGCTGCCTTTCAGAGCATAGATTGGGGAATTATGTTTTCTGCTAAGAACACACAACAGCAATGGTTGTAATTTAAAATTATATTAAATTGTTACTGTTCTCAATTTATTCCCTTAAGAAGTAAATTTAGAAGTACCAAGAAACACCCTATGTGGCTTAATATAGAAGTAAAGAAGAAAATGGCAATGAAGAGAAAGTCTGTGGGGACAGTAGCTGCATTTAATAAATATATAAACACTATGATAAATGTTGTTATACATCAATCCGAAAGGCAAAGATTGGAAATGAGGAACACATAACAGCAAAGGCTAAGATTAACCCCAACAATTTTTTAAGTATATTAATAGTAAAAAGATGCAGGTTGCCAGTGTGGCACCTTTAAATAATGGTACCAATATGGTTGTAACAGATACAGAAAAGTCGAATGTTAATTAGTTATTTTCTTCAGTATATAAATAGAGGAGTCAGAATTCCCAGACTCACCTCTTAGTGGCACTGTTGGCTCAGCTCAATCTAGTCAGTGGCTGACTCAGGATATGGTTCATAAAGCTTTACTAAAAATGAATGTGAACGAGGCGTCAGGGCCTTGAAGGAAAGCTGACGTCATTCCTATATTTAAAAAGGGATTATGATCTCCGCCTGGTAATTATAGGTCAGTAAGTTTGACATCCATGGTGGACAGATTATTTGAAGTCTTATTAAAGGATCACTTTCAATATTTTGTCCTAGTGAATGACATTATGAACAGACCTATCAGGTTAGGTCATGTCAGACAAATTTGATTGCTTTTTATGATGAGATATCATGCTCGACAGCGGGGGAGCAGTGGCTGTGATCTTTTTGGATTTTCCCAAAGAGTTTGATATAGTGCCCTACAACTGACTGCTTTCTTAACTAAGGGCTGTTGGGCTTAATGAAGTCATTTATACGTGGATATAAAACTGGCTATAGGATCGGGTACAGAGGTTGGTTGTTAATGGTACATTCTCTACTTGAAATAAGGTTCTTAGTGGGGTCCTTCAGGGGTTTTGCGCCCACTTTTATTTAACTTGTTCATTAATGACTATGGGGAAGGCATGATAAGTAATGTTTCTGTGTTTTGCAGATGACACAAAACTACGAAGCCCAATACATTCCATCCAGAATGTGGCATCCTTGCAGCAGGAGCATGACAAACTGGCAATCTGGGTGGCTGAGTGGCATATGAGATTCAATGTTGATAAATATAAAGGTCATGAACCTGGGATGTAAAAATATGTAAACCACTTATTAGGGATGCACCCGATCCACTATTTTAGATTCGGCTGAACCCCCGAATTCTTTGCGAAAGATTTGGCCGAATACCAAAAAAAACAGAATCCTAATTTGCATATGCAAATTAGGGGTGGGAAGGGGAAAACATTTTATGCTTCCTTGTTTTGTGACAAAAAGTCACATGATTTCCCTCCCGCTCCTAATTTGCATATGCAAATTCAGATTTGGTTCGGCCGGTCAGAAGGATTTGGCTGAATCCGAATCCTACTTAAATGACCGAATCCTGGCCAAATCCTGAACCGAATCCAGGATTGCACTAGGCAAATCCATAAAGGAAAAGTACTTTGAAGTCCTTGTCGAAAAGTAGCAATGCCAGTCAGCAGCTTCAAGGGCAAGCAAGGTCTTGAGCTGTATTAAAAGGGACATAGATTTGTGGGAGGAGGGGGTTATCCTTCCACTGTACATAGTGCTGGCAAGGCCCCATATAGAATATACAGTACAGTTTTGGTCTGCCATGCTAGATATTATTGAATTAGAGAGGGTCCAGAGAAGGGCAACTAAGCTAGTAAAAGGTATGGAGAATTTCAGCTATGAGGAAATACTGGGCAAATTTGGGTTGCTCACGCTGGAGAAGAAGTGCTTAAAGGAAAACTGTACCCCCAAAATGAATACTTAAGCAACAGATTATATCATATTAAGTGTCATATTAAAGAATCTTACCAAACTGGTATATATATTTAAGTAAATATTGCCTTTTTCATCTCTTGCCTTGAACCACCATTTCATGATGGTTTCTGTACTGCCTCAGAAATCACCTGACTGGAAATACTACAACTCTAACTGTAACAGGAAGAAGTGTGGAAGCAAAAGACAGAACTCTGTCTGTTAAAAGGCTCATGTGACCTAACATGTATGGTTTGTTTGGTTTGTATGTGTGCACTGTGAATCATACGATCCCAGAGGGCGGCCCTTATTTTTTAACATGACAATTTTCTATTTATGATTACCCAATGGCACATACTACTAGAAAAGTATATTATTATGAAAATGGTTTATTTATATGAAGCAGGGTTTACATATAAGCTGTTTTATGCAATATCTTTTTATAGAGACCTACATTGTTTGTGGGTTATTGTTTTCCTTTAAGGGGTTATATGATAACTATGTATTAATATATAAGGGTATTTATTTACAAGTAGTTTACTCATAAAGCACCCATTCCATTTAGAAGAAAGGAGGTTCTGTCTTAATATTCTGAAGGGATCTTTTACAGTGAGAGCTGTGAAGATGTGGAATTCTGTTCTTGAATTAGTTGTAGATGCTGATACATTAGATAGCTTTAAGAAGGGGTTGGATAGCTTTTTAGCAAATTAAGGAATACAGGGTTATGAAAGATAACTCATGGCACAAGTTGATCCAGGGACTGGTTCGATTGCCATCTTGGAGGCAGGAAGGATTTTTTACCTCTTTGACGCAAATTGGAGAGGCTTCAGATTGGTTAGCAGTTAGGCAGGTTATATATATATATAAACTTATATAAACTTTCCACAGCTAGGATCAACCACACTCTTCAAATAGTAGTAAAACACGTCTTTCTTTATTTCATCTATTTAAAACTAGCTGTCAGCACAGTTTAGTGCAATACATTCTTAAAGGGATACTGTCATGGGAAAAAATGTGTTTTTCAAAATGCATCAGTTAATAGTGCTGCTCCAGCAGAATTCTGTACTGAAATCCATTTCTCAAAAGAGCAAACAGATTTTATTATATTTGATTTATAAATCTGACATGGGGCTAGACATATTGTCTGTTTCTCAGCTGCCCCTAGTCATGTGACTTGTGCTTTGATAAACTTCAGTCATTCTTTACTGTTGCACTGCAAGTTGGAGTGATACCACCCCTCCCTCCCCCTCCCCCCCCAGCAGCCTAACAACAGAACAATGGGAAGGTAACCAGATAGAAGCACCCTAACACAAGATAACTGTTCCCTGGTAGTTCTAAGAACAACACTCAATAGTGCCAGAAAGCAGTTCCATCCTAAAGTCCTGGCTCTTTCTGCACATAACCAGGCAAAATGACCTGAGATGGCTGCCTACGCACCAATATTACCAATTATCCTTGCTGGTTCAGGAATTACATTTTATATGGTATAGTGAATTATTTGCAGTGTAAACAGTGTAATTTAGAAACAAAAACAACATCATAAAAATCACACAGAAGCCTTTTAAACTACTGACATGTTTCGTGACTCCTGAGTGAAAGTAGCTGGGAACCTGGGTGAGACTTCTGGAGAGTTGTGGTGAGCACGTCTATCAATTTTTGGAGTGTCTATATATAAACTTAAAAGGTTGAACTTGATGGGTGTGTGTGTCTTTTTTCAACGTTGCTTACTGTGTTAATTTCTTTAATACACAGTATAACTGCTGTGGTACTGTAAGAGCAGTCTACATTGTCTGTGTCTTCACATGAGTTTGTGTACTTATTAAAAATGTGTTTGTTTTTTTCCAAATCTTGTAGCCTGTTGTATATAAATAATGCATTTATAGTAGCAAACAATTACTGAAGGGCAGTTTTTGTCAACTTTGTCCATTGTTCTTGGAAAAACTTTATTTATAAACTGGCTTTATAAAAGTGAGAATCTTTCAAACCAATGAGGAAGTTTCAAATATTTATTAGACCTGGGTGAAAAGTTGCAAGAAATTTTCAGCTTGCACTTAAAGGAGACATTTTGTTTAAAAAAATAAAAATGTACCAGTGTGTTATACTTAAACTTATACTTAAAAAAGTAGTTTTTCAGGCGGATTTGTTGAATATTTCTGCAAAAACCCCAATAATCCCACAATTCTCTTCCACTTCCTGCCCCCTGAATTCCCAGGCTGTGCAGGGGAGCCAGCAGCACTCAGCTCACTGCACTGTAGGACAGGAACCTATCAGCAGCTAGCAGGACCTGATAGGGAAGCCTGTCTTTGCTTGTGTGACTGCAGGGTTGTGATTGGCTGTCCCCCACCTACTGTGCTTCTGGCAGGGACAGTTAGGGCACGCCCACCCCTCATTTGAAACAGGGGCATGTGAATAGGGAGCTGTAATAAAGGGGCTATTTTTTAAGACAATATTAATTTTTAGCACCATGTAAAAGCAACACCATATATTACTCATAATTGCCTACAAAATTAGGGTTTTTTCATTTATCCTATGTCTCCTTTAATGAACAGGTTTCATGGCAGTGTTTCATGACTATGCTTTAAAAAAAAAAATTGGATTATAATGGCAAGGTAATGTTGTATACATTTGAGGATCTTTTACAGGAACTGACAGAATTAAATGAGCCAAAGATTTCGGTTTTCCCTTAGCATTACAATTTCCCATGTAAGAGATAAAAGAATCTAGTAAGTGCGATAGACAGTTTCAGCAGTCTACCAAATCTTTATTATGTTTAATCAGCAGTGCTTTATGTCCCATCCTATAGTAATCTGCCCATGGAAAATAAAAGCCAAATGGTTATGGAATGTGTGCACATAGTTCTGCCGAATAAATGGCCATAATTAAATCTGTTTGTGACCATGGATATGGTTGTGAAAAATAAATGCTTACAATAAGCTAAACGTTTCTCAAATCTTGTTACCATTGATAATCAAAGTCCCATTTTTTTTAATAAAAAAAAAACCACTATTATACACATAAGTATTCAACGTTATCCCAAGAGATTGAGTAGAAAGCCCTCCAATAGTAATACAAGCAAACATCTAGTACTTATCTCATCTAGGCATTAAATAGGATAAAAAATAAGTGCCTTTCATTGGATGCAACTGTATAGATGGCCATACACGGAGAGAGAGATCTACTTGTTTGGCAATGTCGCCAAACGAGCGTATCTCTCCCCGATATGCACCCCTTGAGGTGGGCAATATCGGATCCTAACGATGGCTAACGGGCGGTCTGATCATGGGACCGCATCAACGAACAGATGTGGCCCCGATCCGACGGGATTTTTAGACCCGTCCAATCGACTTCTGGCCGACTTTCGGCCAGATATCGACCGGGGAAGCCCGCCGGAGGGCCCCATACATGGGGCAATAAGCTGTCGACTCGATCTGTTGGCAGCTTTTATCGGCCCCTGTATGGCCACCTTTATTCTGAGAAATATGTAATGGGTCACAAAAGAAAGTATAGACCATATAATGGCTGACACAGTGGTAACATGTTTAACTGTTGATTGGGAAATGGGGAATTGGGTTCTTAGTTAATGATGCTATGGAATGGTAATGACCAATACATATTACATTTTATATCCAAGTATTTGCCCTGTATAGCTTGAATTCCAAACACCAATTATTCCACTGATAAAACAAATATAATGATGTAGGGTTTTATTTGTCACTATTACAGATACAATATAACCTATAATTCGCATTTGGAAAATGTAATTGGGAAGAGCAAAGATTGGTTCACCCAAGTACAGCTATAGTATTTAACTACTGTGCCCATTGAAACAGCTGCCATGGCCAATAAACAGCTTCTCTACACAAATATTCATATTTATTGTACAATGTATGCATATAAGGATTCTGTGGGTGTGAAGTGCAGAATGAATATCTAACTATGGGTTTTAAGATTTCTACAGCCTTTCACGCATCAGGGAATGTTTTTCAAAAACTGTTACTGTTTCATCTGCTAACCCCAGCTTCAGTTAACATGTGGGTCTTGGCTCCTGACTAAAGCACATAAGGTTTGAGATAAGCCAAAGCCCCAACCATCACCACTTTCTTGACCCAGAAGTCACACCCAACTAAAGGAACAAATTATCTACTTCACATAGGTTTACACCATACTCACAGCTTTGTGTAGACCTTAAGGGCATGTATACAGATGTTGTGTTTTATGCATGTATTAAGTTGTCTTGCAGTGGAGTTGTGCCCATAGGGGTGGAAACTAACAATACAGCACTACCTAAATGTCTTCTTTATTCATGCCCTAGTTAATATATATATGTTGCAGTGGAATGCACTAGAATATGCATAGGTGGATGCTTTATCTCTAAAGTATGCTGGAGATATGTTATAGATTCTTCCTAACTAATTGGTTCAAAGAAAGCAACACCAGGAGTGAAAAAAATATAAACTTCATTAATACACATTTTCACATATTGTACATGTGCATTGTTGAATAATAGTAATTCTTTTTATTAAACTTCATTCTTGTATTTAGCTGTATTTAAGACCTTATTTTTAAAGAATAATTATATATTTTTAAATATTGATAGCCTTTTGCAAAAATAATTTGAACTTTCATCACTAATTTATTTTATAGCAGTGGTTTCATTGTCATTGAACGGAATGAATAAAAATGCAGCATTATAACATATCTTTTCTTAGCCAAGAGTCAAGGAGTCAAGGAATCAGTTTGCTAGAAAGTATTAGTACTTTTTAATTATGTTTAGTAAGACATTTTGTTAACTAAAAACGAATTTGCATTCATATCTCTGGTCTTACAAATGTACACTTGCCTTCCATTAAACTCAGTTAATCAGCGTTTTGGATTCCAAACAGCAGTCCTTAGCTTTAAATCAGATGTATTAGTTAACAACCAATATACCAACTTTATTCAGTACATGTTTGCAGCATACTTACAGATGCTAGAATAATCTCTAATGTTTTTGCTCAATCTGCTCTGGAGATGGATGAAATAAATAGTTTAAACTAATTAATGTAACACCAGCTGTTACAAGTACTTGGCAGACGTCTGTGAGTTTTGATGGGCATAGAGCGGCTGTTATACTTGACTTTATTTTAGTACAATGTTGATCACAGCTGAAATGAAATATGTGCCAAAATAAAAAGCCAATATTATTTATTCCATGAATCTAAATAATGAAACAGAGTAATCTGCAAATAATACTTGAGTATTTGTTTTGTTCCCAAAAAAATGTTGGTATTGTAATAAACCTGGCTGACAATCTTCTGGTAGGCTAGCTGTACTAATATTGATCTTATCATTAATGGTAAATGTTTTTGTTTTAATTTAAAACAAAAGCAATTGAGCAAAGCGGTATATAAAGGGCAGGAAATATCCAAGAATCTGATCTTCTAGCCCTTTTTCTTGGTGTACATAGAATACAGTAGATGAACTGCTTTATGTGGTTCCTGGTATTTAATATATAACTAATATGGTGTGTGAACAAAAATACAATTAATTCAGTTCACAGCTCTTAGGTTTCCCCCAGCTTGGTCTTAATGTGGATTGTCATTTCAGCAAACAAAAGGATGCAGGTTAAAAGAACTCAAGAGTCAATATCAGGTGATAATTCATGATAACCCAGGATGCTGAAAAATGTATACATTATTTAAAGAATTAGCTTTTGTGTAAAGGGCATATTCATTTTTTTTTTCTGTAATAGGTAACTACAACTTGATGTTGAATAGGTGGCTGGGATTCAGCTTAAGAAATTTATGGAATAAATAAGATATCATCAGAATGATAACCCTATTAATATTATTATACTGACACCTCACTTTTCCATAATCTGCTTTCTAACAGATACCGTGATGTGATGATGACTCCGATAGCAAGGGTTTGATTTTACTGATAACTATTGGGTCTTTTTCTTGTGACCTTAAGCTACTCACATCATTTACCATAGCATACTGGACCAAAAAATGTATGTGCCCAAACAGCGCATTATTTCTATATGGCAAATTTACTACTAGGCAGTAACCCATGGCAAGCAGTAAGAACCTTTTTAAAACCAACTATTAGTAGAATAATGAAAAGAACAATGTAATTGTTAAAATGCTATTGAACAGGGGCAAATATGCAGAGTTTTATAAATGGCCCCTACTCTCTTCTCAGGAAGAGGGCTGTATTAACTGAATCAGAATGAGGTCATCAGGTAGTTTTCTATGTAAACAAAACTTAACAAAACTCATACCTTTCTCACAAGTGCTTGAAGTCTTGAGCTGTTTAATTATTTATTATTTAAAAAAAGCATGATTTTATTGGATTGGGGACAAACTCGAGAACATCAAGCAAAAACCCAAATCACTTGATTTGTGTGGACTTTTTCCCAAAAAGCCCATATTTTTTGACCAAAACGTCAGAAATAGCTGGATTTTCAGACTATTTCCAGCACAGACCACAGAAACTTCCAAATAGGATAGGGACCTCTCCTATTGACTTATATACAACCTCGAATGGTCTGAGATGCTGGATTCAGAATTTTTCCATGCTCAGGGTATAATAAATCTCGACAAATCTGAGATTTTTTTTTCAAATTTTTGTTTTTGAGATTCGGACTTTAATAACCCCCTGAATGTCAGTAAAACCGAGAAATTCTGATAGCTGTTAAAAATGAGAGATATGACAATTTAGTTATTTGAAAGTCTCAGTTAAATGGAATTTTAATTGCTAAAAAAAACTAATTGAAGTACTGAGGTTTGCAATAAGCTCAGGTTAACACATTATAAAGCCTTTTAAAATGTATTTAAGTACAGCTGTCTGTAATGAATTTCAAACCAAAAATATTATGTATATTTATTAAATTTAATTAATAAAAACAGTGAATGTATACTTAGAGGGTTATAGAGGTTTTTTTCTTCTGCCATGAATAAACTTACATTTTAAAAAGAGTACAAATGTTTCCTTATTTAGTAAAATATCGGACTATAAAAACACACTGTAATAAATTCAAGAAAAAAAGTAAGAATACCTTAAAATTATAGTTTACCCAGCTTTTTTTGTGAGTTTATGAAAAGTGCTAAAACATGTATGAAAAACTCTAAAAAAACATGAATTAGATAAATATTTTGCAATAAGTTAAAAACAGATCCAATTGACAATGTTTTATATTAGAGTTTTTCCTGCTTTTATTGTTTGATAAATGTCACTATTTAGATGCACATTTTTTAGCACATTAAAATTCAATCCTTGGAAAAAAAAGATACAAATGTTGATAAATTCGCCCCATAGTGTTAGCAACTGTAAATCTATTAATAAGCTAATAGAAAAAAACTTCAACCTATTGTTGATCCAGATAAAAATACCATAGTTCCATTTATTCCCCCTACACCAAAATAGAAATTAACTACAGCTGAAATTACAGTCTCTAAGATTTTGAAAATTAAGTGGGATAAAATATTGCTTGAGCAGTGAATCTAAACTATAAACACTGCTTTGCCCTCTACAGTTAGATCGGTTTCCAATTAAGCAGGAACATATAAATAATACATTACAGGAAAAGCTGAAACAATCAGTTCTTTTGTTTTAATGTGGTGCTTTAAAGCTGTGGCCAGAACAAAATAAACAGTGCTTTTTGATCAGAACCTCGATTCATCAGTCATTTAATTGAGGCAGATTTACACTGGATTACCAACATCTGTTTTCTAACTGTAAAATGCAGTCTTACATTGTTCAGTGTATGTGTACTATTATGTATTGTACTAATTGGTGAATTCCTTAACTTTTATCCAAATATATGTAGAGGGAGAGAAATAAATGTCTTTCTTTCTTTCTTTCTTTCTTTCTTATTTCTAGGAGATGCTGGTTGAGGGAGGCTTATTGGTGAGACCGTGTTTGGGAGGCAGATTATATTAAGGTTGAGAATTCCACTTGGGGAAAAGCATTTTGTTTACAGTGGTATGATAGTGGGATATGTGTATCAGCCACACAAAACATTTTTTTTTTCAAAGCAGCTGAGAGCTAAATCTTCCACTAATTATTAAATTACTAAAGTTTCCTTCATTAAAGCTTGATGATGATAGCAAGCCAGATAAAGGTATTCCTTCAGAAAATTCTCTTTGGTGTGGTTGAGATGTTAAAAACCATACACAAATGGGAAGCAGTAGCTCTGTTTTTTGTCATTATTGTTTGTTTTCTGTAGTTCTGAAGAGAAGGGCATTGGTATCAGGATCCCTATATGTGTTTAATTTGTTTAGTTCTCAGCAAGTCAGCACAGTAGCAATGATAATTAGAGATTGCCAGATTGCCTCTACATAGACAGACCAAATTATTGCTTCAGAATGTAATGAACTTCTCTTTAATTTTGTTTTTAATGGAAAGTGTCAGTGGGAAATAAGTGTCTCAAAATATTTATCATTTCCAAAGGTGTTCAACAGCACCAAAGCAATTAACCATAGAAAATGCTTTCGTGGTTATCCAGGGAATCAGCTGTGTATTCAGTGTAAGAGCAGTTGGTTATATATCCCAACCCCAGGCCAGAAGCTTCGAATGCAAATGGGCTAAACATTTTTATAGCTTACACTGAGCTGCTGGGAGTAAGATATTACATTTGTTGAATTTCTTTTTATAGTAATGGAAATTATGTGTGCTACATCACCACGGATACTTTCAGACCTACAGATGGTGGTGGAAAATTACAAGATTTTTTAATTCCAGAGCAATATGAAGTGTATCTTACTAAAGAAGACTATTTAGAGGCAATGAAAGGTGCAAAATGTGTTACTCCGCTAGTAACCCTGACACAATTGGCTCCTATTTGTTACTATACCTGGGAAATTATTCTGTTTAAGTTCTTCAAAACATTGAAGACTAATGTAATACAAGTTGTAACCAATAGTCATGAATTAAGAATAAAAATGCACTATTTTCTTTTTATTAAAGACCATTTATTATTCATGTAGTCAGCTTGAAGTTGGAGTATTTGGTGTTTCAAACCTATGATTTATTTTTAGAAATAAGTTTTATTACATATTCCTCAATACTGAAAACTATAAAATATGCAGTACTATTTTTTCTGCTGATGAAGTCCCTTAACACGGTTGTTTGCATTCCTCATCTTTTCTTATATTCCCTCAAAATTGTCCTGGGGAAATTTTAAAAGTAATGCTTTCTTTGGAGAGCACATTTATCTACTATGAATTAAACTACCCTTAGTGACCTGTTAGTGTGGGTATTCAGTCGGCATGTACAGGTGTTAGTGGCTGCAACAAACTATAAAGATAGTGATAATAGTGATTAACCTGAATTTATTTAGGAAGCCAAGCAACTTGACTGATGATGATTGTGATTTGTTATGCATGTGTTGGGCTGTTCAAAGACAATATATATTTTCAAAGACAAAGGAAAGAGAAAAACACACACATGGATACAGACATGAATAGAAATACCTTTTATCACACGCAATTCACAATGTCAATTTAAGATATATATTTGACTGGATTGAGGCTTTTATATTTTTTTGTAACAGAATCCTAATGTAATAAATACATGTGAAGGATATCATCTTGGCAAGTAGATAATAGTAACAAATTAAGAGATTACATGAATCGCAAAGTATTATAGGGCCAGTTTCTTCACTCACCAACAGAGACAATTTCACAGTATTTTATCAATTTAATGTTTCAAATTAATTGGAAAAGTATAATATCTAAAAGTCTATTTGGCAGTTGGTTTCATTAATAAAATTCCTTCCAAAAGACAGCGAGAGATAGTGAGATAATAATTCAAAATTAGTTTTAGCTTCTGCTGTAAAGGAAGACAAAGCAAAATGGCAGTTTGCACTCTTCTGCATGAGAACAAATACACAGAAAAAAAATCTTCTATGCCAATTAATGGTGCACTTATAATATATTGATTATGCAAGGGAAAAATAATGCAGTTTTATAAAGAATGAGAGACCTTCCCAAAGAACCCCAAATACTGCTCTGTTTCCCACACCTAATCTGCTTGCAAACTGAAATGGTAACCACATTAGTCTTAAGACCTTTAAATAAAGCATTTTTAAACTTTTGAATTAAGTAAATTGGGTTTTAGAGAGTTACAGTAAAAATATTATGATGCTTGGATCTTCTGTGTTGTTTGTCTTGCCATGGCTTTTCCTTATCTGATTCATTTTCTGTATCAGTACTAATATTTGCATGATTTACTGAGTTTTGATAAAGTCCGAGAAGATTGTTAGAGCCAAGTAGATTGCTGCAATTTCCACATTTCTGTGCAGCACATACTTATATCTGTGCACTTATAGACATACAGATGTATGCATAGGAGATTCCAACCTGTGCCCGCATTTTCTAGTGAAGGTGCTTGTAAACCCAGCTATGTAAATGTTCTTCTAAAATTAAGCAAACAATCTAATAATGGTTGTGGTTTATATAAATAAACAGAGCAATTGTAAAAACATACAATTCTGAGTTCTGAATTCTGCTTCTGTTTCAAATGTAACTGATATATTTTAGCACTAACAGTTTATACAGCAGACATAAAGGGAAATCTGGATGCCAGCTTCAAATGTACAGTACAGTAGGAATTTCCCCCCTGGGCAATATATTTTATTTTACTAAGCATTTTATCCTTATTGCACTGCTTCTTTTCTGTTATTTTTATCAGTCCCAGTGGCACATTTACCTGAGTTTACCACCCATTTACCAGCATTACAAAGCCGGACACTAGTTTTATTAAGATTTGCATTTTCACTGGGGTTCGGCAAGCTTATGTTATTGCAAGTGTTGTGGAGAAAAACTGTTTGTGGATTGTAGCATTTAAAAAGCTACTGTGAAAACTCTGAGATTAAACATATGCAAGGGTTCTCATTACACTGACAAGACTCATTAGTTCTTGAGGGGAGTAATTGCCATATCCAGCCCCATGTCTAACATACTGTAGGTTTCATCCAGTTTTCAGCATTGTTTGCTGTGTTGCTAAGAGTGGTATATGTGCAAGAATCTGATGACTTCTTTTATAAACATAAGCATTGTGATTACAGTGCACTGAACACCATTTAGTTTTTCCCCAATGTTCACATTCTGGGAGTTTAATAGGTCCAATATATGTTACCAAACCAGAAATACATAATGGAGTTCTTGTTTTTAAAGCATTGTTCTTTTTACAGTGAATTACATCCTTTTTATGCTAGTAGTAGATTTATAACTGACACCTAAGCAGAAATAATCATAATAAAAGGCAATTTCAAAGTTCCCAGTTCTTTTTTTACCCCAAATCAGATGTACTAAGGGTGATTGCACCCTCTAATATACTGCATAATGTACATTTCCCTAGAATTGTATAGGAATCCATGCGGACAACTCATTAGAGAGCTTGAGATATGTGCCAATATGGTCACCATGCTCACACAAGTAAAACACACTATTTACACATGACTTTTACTGCTTTCACCAACTTAGGAAAAAAAACCAAAATATTATATATGGTATGTGGCATTCAAGTACAATATATTACAGTGTAGGGGCAGCCAATGATAACTAAAAAAAATAATTAAAGAATTTGGTTAGGAATGCTACATGTTATGTACCCGAGCTTTTGTACCAGTCCATGATGACCAGATCACTTAAGCAGTGGTGTAGGCTGTGCTTATTCATTCCATGCCTGAAATACAATTTGCAGTTCGTTTACTTTTGCCTGTTCTGGGTTCTGTGAGTGCCGGCTGCTTTCTCCATGGTCTCTGAAAGTGTCACAAGAAGCATCTTATCTTCTCCTCTGCTGGTTGCTGACTTTGTTCCATCGGAGAGTGATAGATTCTTGAATTTGCAGTCAAAGAGGCGATTGGGTTCCTTCAAGTCAGAAATGGAGTATCATTTTCTTTCATCGTTTTCTTTCAATCTGTAAAAGGATAAAACTCATTAATACTTATTTTTGGCAGGTTGCTTATATTAATATATTACATAAGTCCAACTGAATGAGCTTGTGTGAGAATTATGTCAGAAATGTATTTGTGGTCTTTGCATTAAAATAAATGCAAAAAAATATTAAATGTAAAGGAGAAACTATGGCAGAAAGTCAGGATTAGAAAAGCTTCTGTACGCTATGTATAAAACCATTATCATTCATCTATCCTGCCAAAATTAATTTCTTTCCATGTTAATACATAACCCCATTATTACCAAGAAAGAAAAATAATAGTTAAAAATAATTTTCTATTTTTAAGCCATGAACCAAACAACAGCAACTAAAATTAGATAACTGGAAGGTAGTCATAAAGCCGGCTTGAATATATTATCACAAGTATATGTGCGATAATATTTGTTTTAGAAAGATTCTCTTGCATTGTAAACTCAGTCTCATTAGAGACCACATTTAAAAGGCTTATAAAGTTACTCATTAATGTTATCTTGTTGTATCTCTACAGCTTTTTCATTAAAGAAAATTCAGCAGAAAGCATTTTCTCTTGATAGCAAGAACCAATTTGCAATAAATGTTCTGGAAACCACTAGGGAAACCATTACTGAGGTCTAATAAAAACAGACAAGCGTAACTTGTTATATATTTTTGTTTCAATCACATACAGATGAGACCCTGCTCTCAACACCAACTGCGAGAGAAAGCTTTGATAGACATTCCCTGTCTGGGCATGGGCAACCTCTACCTCCTGGCTACCCATCTCCTTTTCTATTTCCTGATGGATTGTCTTCTATAGAGACACTTCTAACTAACATCCAGGTAGGGAAGAAATTTACACCCAGCTTACAGTAAATAAAACCTAATGTCATTTTTATAGATCTGTATATATATATATATATATATATATATATATATATATATTGGTTTATGCTAGTTAGCATTGTAGAAGCATATAATGCATAACTCTAAAATGAATTTTTAGTTTTTAATTAACATACTGTACAATTAGGGGTATATATTCATATATATAAAGTCTGGGTTTTCATCCGATAATCCAAAAAAGTCGAGTTTTTGCAGTGAAAATTTTATAAATCAAGTTTTCAGAGTGTCAATTGTACAATACAAATTGAAACTCAATTTTGTTACGACATTTTGTCTCTTCAATTTTTCCGAGAAATATAATTCATTAATAAGTTCAATTAATGGAAGGGAGTTTGATCAACTTTTTTTTTTATAACAAACTGTGGTTAATTTGAGTTTTAGTAAATCAGCCCCTAACTGTTAAGCTTGTTTTTTTGGTATACAATATTTTATATATTATAAACAGGTTGCTTACCTCAATATGTTATTAAAGGCGCTAAGTTTGCAAAGAAGCAGTAATCCATATATATATATATATATATATATATATATATATATATATATATATATATATATATATATATATATATATATATATATATATATATATATATGCTATATAAATTATCATTAGCATGGAGGATAAAGGCATCCTAATATATAGGAAGGGTTTAGGATTGGAGCTTCTGTTTAAAGGTGGATAGGACTGGTGGGTTTACATTCCTTTCTCCAGTCAGGCCTACAATCTCTCCAATAATTATACTTTACCTTATTTTTAGCTACCATTTCCAATTAAACCTTCCGAGCAAATGTCATACTTAAAATTTGTAATCATTTTATACAGATTAAGCAATACCACTTGGAAATGTTTAACATGCATGAAAGGGCTAATTTACAGTTAGTAGGGGCACAAGTGCCAAACTTACATTATGGCCCTTTAGTGTGTATACACTCTCCAATTTTGGCCATGCACATTTTCCCTGCAAGATATCCTCAGCATATGATTAAAAATGTAGCATAAGATGCAAAGCACACCTTGCAAAACCATACCCTTTATTGCTCTTTACACAGCTCTTTCTGCATAATGCACCTTAAACCATGCCCAACATTGCTCCCCAACTTTACATTTAAGTCAGTTGTGCAGCACTGTATTAATGGGGGAAACATGTATTTGCACTCCATTCTGAAGATCCATTCCCACTTTAATACACACATCTATAATGCTAAAAATGGCTGACAGATGCAAACACATGCTACTTTATTGCTCATTATATTTATTGCATTTTTATTAACTGATGTAGTTTATTCAGTTTCTGATAAAATAACCAATCAACACATTAAGAAGTGCCAACATTGGCATCTTGCTAAATAATCTCCAGACACTGCACAGAGAGAACATCTTTCAAAGATAAGTCAACAAGATCAATCAGAGCAGAAAATTAGAATTTAGTATCTTACAATTAAAATAAAACCAAACTCGATTTTTAATTGGGGTGATCTAAAGGGGCACTTGATGTAATGATCTCTTTCATTTGCTGTTAATTGTTTGTTGGTGACGACGTAAAACAAAGAATGCCTTTGGTAAATTATGCATAGTAGGTTTAATTTAAAGATTTTTCTTCCAGCAACTTAAAGAATACAAATGCAAAGTGGCTGAATACTTTCTGTAATCTAGTTATACTTAAAGGAATCATTCCATCATACTGTTTCTGTCTTTGTTATCATCTATTTTAACTTAAGTGTGTCACCGCCTGCTGTATCATTATTTTAGAAATAGAGTGTTTTGTTTCCTCCCTATAAACAAATGTTTATTGTCATGTAATGCCTATATTTTATTTCATCAAGGACTGTATGGTATATGTTAAAATACTAAAATATAAAAACAACATTCTCTTAGGTTCTGATGGCTCATATCTGTTAGCTAACTTGGTTGTTTTATAAACTTTATGGGGATCCATAAACTTTAGCAGGTTCAGTTCACTTTTACATATTTACTGTATGTAGTTCCAGTCACTGTTAAAAAAGAAATCCACATAGTAATGAGGGCAGTTCCATATAGCCACATAAGGGAAACACATAATGTAATTGGTGCAGTTTCAGACAGTAATTGGGGAAGATCCACTTAGTGATAAAAGGCCAATCCTGTCAGGGCCTGACAGCTTTTACTGTGTGAAAATTTGGTCCAAGTAGGAAGCTGTAGCAGAGGCAGGCAGAAATAATCCAAGTCAAAAACCAGGCAGAATTCAAGGCAGGAGGTGATCAGTGTCATCAGAATCAGAGCAGAAGGGTCAGGAACCAAAAATTAGTCAGAAAAAGTAACTCACTCGCTAAGTAAGACATATATTTGGGCATTAACCCCACAGCCTTGTGCCTATTTATTTAAAATTTTCATGCCACTTCGCTAAGTGGCATGCCGCCATGATGTTGCGGCCATGGGCACCACCATCTTGAACACGAAGTAGAACACAAATTGAGCCCTCCTGAATAAACCACAAAGTAATAAGGCAGGTTCTACTCAGTGTAAAGGTAGTTTCAGATGATGATGAATGGAGAAATTCAGAGTAATGAGGGCAGATCCACAAATTAATATAAGGGGAATCTAAGTAATAGGGGCTGATTCACTCAGTAATTAGGGCAGTGTGACTTAGTAACAAAAGGGTAATCCACATAGTAATATGGGCCATTTCACACAGTGATGAATGGGGAATTGTAAAGGAATGGAGGCAATCTCACACAGTAGTCCTTACAGAGAGGCTTATAGTTAGCCATTAATGGCCAGTAAACACTAGTGGTACACACTGGCATAACTACTATACAGCAGGGGGAAAAAGGGGGCCTTGGAGGCGGGGTCTGCTGTATGGAATTTCCATCTCCTTGCCCATTCTGCCTCTTAATTTTCCCTACCTTCTGTCGCAAACAAACAAGCAGGAGGGTATGCTAACAGCCAGCATTTGGGTGGGAGGGATTTGCCAATAGAGAGCTCAGTGCACCAATCCCAACCCCTCCAAATGTTTTCTTGTGTGTGGGGGGGTCCATGGTACAAATAGCCTATATAGGGTCTAAATAAGTCTTTATAAGTTGAAGTATTAGGCTGTAGAAAAAAACAGGAAGTCACAAATTCCCTCCACATGGGCCAGGGGAGGAGGGGATGCTTCCAAGACAGGACAGAACCTCATCTCTAATACAGTGCAGAAGAACTCTGATCCTTTGTACTTCCTGGCAGTTTTTTTAAATTTTTCCTCCAGGAGCATGAGAATGGAGCAGAGCCACTTCTGATTGACTGATTTAGTCACCTCGCAGGGAGTGGGCGTTAAGCTCATTCGTGCAGTTGTTTTTGGAGGGAAATGACATGAACAAAGGGGCAGAAGAAGTTTTGGCTGCCCTGGACAGTGCTAGTAATAACATTTTATTATATATACCACATGTATGATTGTAAGGTTCACAGTATTAAGAATGAATTATGATTGCGCTTTTAAATTTATATTTGTTGACATTTTGGCTTCTTTTTTAGGGCTTATTGAAAGTTGCCATAGATAATGCAAGAGCTCAAGAAAAACAGGTACAAATGGAAAAGACTGAACTGAAGATGGAACTGTTCAGGGAACGAGAACTGAGGGAAACCCTAGAAAAACAATTATCAGTGGAACAAAAGAACAGAGGTACTTCAATAAAATAACCTGTTGTTTAGTAATTATTTCCAATGCACTATTATACTGCCTTCATAGTATTCCTTAAGTCTAATCAAACTGGCCTAACCTTATCGGTGGTCACAAGATATATAACGTATACAAATTAAAGTATATAACGTAAATAATGTAAAGTATATAAAGTTCCAAATGAGTTGTTTAGGTTACAGAACTGTGAATACTATATACTTCTGGAAGCACAGTTTGGTTAAAAGGTTTATAGGTAATTTTAAACTGAATAAACTGTTACATTGTTAGGAGATATTCATGCAACCTCCTTTAACTTAAATATATTTATGCCCCGATATCTATATGTATATCTTGTTTTCAATTATTTGTTATATATAGGAACACTATAATGCATGTCCCAGAGTAGGTCATTAAAGAACTGCAAACATATGCCTACTACCTGTTTATTTCTTGCCTTTCAGTCAAATGGGTTGGTGCTTTGCTTTCTCCTACTGTTGACAGAAATAAGCAGACACACAGCCTCATATATACATGTACTTCTCAGAGGTTGGTGCTGAGTAGTGATGGGCGAATTTATTCGGAAGGCGCAAAGTCACGGCGAGTTTGCGCAATTCGCCGCAGGCGAATAAAAAATGTAAAAAACGTTGCGTCGGCATAAAAAAACAGACGCCGGCGTCAAAAATTAGACGCCGGCGCAGTTTTGCGAATTTCGCGGGAAATTCGCAAATTCTTCACGAAATTCGCAAATTCGCCCATCACTAGTGCTGAGTGAGGAGGCGGATTAGGTGTTCAATCCAGAGCATTTTACAATACAACTGTGCCTAAATAGATGTACACTTTTGTGGGAGGGCGAATCAGAGGGTTTACTACTGGCATGTGGAAACAGTAAAGGTACTTAAATATATGGGAGGTAGGCTGCATTTGTTAGGGAATAAATGGGAGCAGGTTATGCATTGGTAGGGATAAGAGGGATAGAGGGTGAACTTCTTAAGAATAGAAAGTGGCACAGAATACATGTGTTGGGGACAAGGAGAGGAAAAGGATGCACTGCTGATGGGTAGTAGAAAGTCAAACATGCACTGGGTGTTGTTTAAGGAAATGGAACATATGACCTGATTTGAAGAGAGCAGTTGTAGAGCAAGCACTATTTTGAGGAAGAGATAATGAAGGTAATAATTTGTACACAGAGGGGATAACTCCTATGAGTTGCCAGGGGGACAGGTGCAATGATGCATATAGGGTAGCAAGAGAGAAGAAAAATGCACTTTTGGTGTGTGGGGGGAGAATGCACTACAATGAAAAGGGAGAGTGTGTACTTCATAGAGGCAGTAGAATGCACTGCTTGGGTGAGAGGAAGGGAAGAAAAGAAAAGAACCTTGATGGGAGGATGGTAAAATACAATTATTTACAAAGGTAGAACAAAGCAAGAGAAAGCAACCATATAAACTTTTCTATTTGTAATGAATTTTGTGGTTGAAATGCTATTGAATTAATTCAATTACAGTAACATTTCACTTCTACTAGATCAGTCATGAGCAAAAGTTGGAAATGTCACTGTAATACTATATACAGTATGCTAATGTATTATAAGAAATTGTACATCACTGCTTAAACATTATATTTGATACATGCAGTTACAGTGTTTGAGTCAGAGCCCATGTTCCAATAAAGGCAGTTTAAAGAAATTCGCTAATGGTGCTGTCAATGATAATAGAGATTTCAGCAAGCAAGTTGGAGGTGGAAACTGTAGGACTTGCACCAGATTGAAGCAAATTGGAAGGCACAAGTGCTGACTAAATAACTTGGTATAAATGCAGTTACAGCCAATGTGACGTTTTGGTCCTCTCTAGGACCTTACTCAAGGCAACTCCACCCTACACCTCTGTGGGTATAAGTAGCCAATATTGATTAACCAATTATAAAAATTACATCACCAGAAATTGATCTGTGCATTATATGTAGGGGGTTATTTACTAAGCTCCGAATACCTGAAATTCCCAGAAATCAGAAAAATCTGACTTTTAAAAAAAAAAATATTCGAAATTTATTAAACCCCCGAGGGCTAAAAAGCCAGAATCTAACAACACGACATCTCAAACCTGTCGAGGTTGCATAAAAGTCAATGAGAACAGTCCCATTGATTTTTGGTTGTGTCTGGGGTTCCGGGCAATTCCACAATGTTTTCTGAGCTTTTTTGGAGTTTTCTGGGAAAATTTACGAAAAAAGTCTTGAAAATCAGATCTTTTCCCACAAAGAAAATTTTCGGGAAAATGTAATAATAAATAAGCATTAAAAACCTGAGCGTGTTAGATCGGAGTTTGTAGCAGCCGATATTGAGATAAATTCAGACCTTGATAAATAATCCCCATAGTGTTAAAACATGTTAAAAAAATTTAAAAATGTATTTTAAAATACATTTAAGACTACAGTGTTACATAATGTTGATAAATATACTAAATATAGTAAAATATTACCCATGTGATACATGTATGTGCTTAGTGCAATCATGAGTGTATTAGTCAAACTACAACATTATCCTGTACCCAGTACCTACACATCTCCATGTTAAGAAGTTACTCATTACCCTAGATATGAATTCACCCAGTTAAAGAAATTAGCAATAGATATAACAAAATAACCTAATAATAATAATCATAACAACTAATCTGTGGATAAAACCAATTCAATTGCAATGTCCCATTAAGTATACATTCATATGATGAAACTAATTTTTCATTTTAATTTCAGCAATAATTCAAAAAAGGGTCAAGAAAGAAAAAAAGGCAAAAAGGAAATTACAGGAAGCCCTTGAATTTGAGACAAAAAGAAGAGAGCAAGCAGAGCAAGCACTGAAACAGGCAGCATCATCAGAAGGTCTCAGGGTCCTTAATGGTATTGTTTGCCAGTTTGTACTTAGCAACATATATCCATACATTTTTTTCATGTTCTTCTTTAGTTGCCAGGAGAAAGAGCAACATGCTGTTGTTAAATAGAAATTGTTGGTCTTGGTGTTTTTCGGCAAGTAAATAAAAAACATATTCAAGCTGCAGCTCACCCTCATCCTGAATTATACATTATCCTGTTTCTTGCAATTACATGATCTCCTTTTCACTTTGGTCTACTCATCTGGTTTGAAATTTATGATATAAACCTATTATGGTACTTCTGAAATTAGTATTGATGATGCTTGGGCCAAATCGGGGTTACCATGCAATAAAAACTTGAACCAAGTACTCCAAAGCATGCTGGGCTACCATTCACTAATGAAATTGTTTAGTGATGGCAATACATAACTAGGGAAATATGGCAAACAAATAGACAACAATAGTTGAAAACGATTTTGACATATTTAATTTTACCTTGCTTTTAGAATCTCTGACACCAGACTTAGAAAGTGACCGTAATGGGGCCAGAACAGATGCTGAAAGGACAATACAAGGTAAGAAGTAAAAAGTCCATAAATCTGGATATGTGAAACTAAGTATTCTCTTGTTATAGAATGCTATTCAACCATGCAGCTTACCATCTGGCTCAAATGTGCACAAGTGCCAGCAAGGTCAGATTCATGCTGATTGTCAAAAAAAAAAAAGAAATATTTCAATATAGTCATTAACTGGTCCCTTTTTATCCTCAATAAAAGGCAACTGATGAACAATTTGTTTATATCTTACTATTTACTGTACATATACATTTTGAAACACCCTAAAATGCTAAATATAAATCCTAAGTTACATCATGTCTTTTCTAGGGAAAATAACCCTAATTTGTCAAGCATTTCCTTCATTATCACATCATCCATTTCATTAATTAGTTTGGTTGCCCTTGTATGAACTCACTTTCTACTTTTTCTTTATGCTTTTTTGCCTGAGCAAATTAAATTGTACCTCCAACAGTGAATACCCATTCATTGTAGTTATTTTAAGAATCCATCCCACCTTCAACTAAAAAAAAAAAAAAAACACTCTTAGCTTATTTACTAAAGATGTGCAAACTTGAGCTTTTCACAAATTTTTTTTTGTCCTCAATGCAACATTTACCTTAGAATAACAGTGTAAATGTATCCACCTCATTTAGGAACAAAACCTTTCCCGAGCTATTGCAAGAAAAATGAATGTGAGGTTAGTGAATTGCATTCAGCTAGAGAAGGTGAAGTACATAGGAGGGACATAACTTATGTTTCCATGCCCTTTAAATAGTGAAATAGTGAGCACCTATAGACATAAATGTATTGGGTATGGCATTTTTATCACTTAACATTGCGTCTAGTGATTATAAATGAACCCTTATCTGTCGAGGAGATATATCAGTTCTTCTTACATACTATACAATCAATATCGGAAATGCAAATTAAATAACTACACTCCAGAGCTTTGGGGCCCTTTCTTTAACTGTGTTGCACTAAAACTTTTTAACCTTCTCTCATACATTTTAATATCGTTACTAAGAATACATTATACTTAAATCTTTATTTCATTTATAACAAGACACTAGAAAGAAATAACATTTCCCCTGAGTTCATATAGTGAACGATAATTTTTCTTAATCAGCGCGTCCTGCTATAACTCTTTATAGCTAAAGAAAAGACCTTTAGCTCCTTTGACTGTATTTTCTCTTGCATATGTAGAACATTTTTATAAACTGTAGTGATACAAAAAGTCCAAGTATTATTTAGGACAGATATATTTTTAGAGATTCTTTACTCTGAGACCACATGCTTTTAAATATTTATTGAAAGTATTATTCAAAACTATCCAAAGAAAATGAGCCATTATCCGAGATGCAATGACATTCTCATTGTTTTACCCTTTAAATAATGCATTCTTTTTATGGGTAGGTTTTCTGCATTAGACTAAATTTACAGTTGCATTTTATTTGTGTATTGATTGTGGAATTAATAAACATTATTGTTTATTATTTACTGGTAAGAAAGTTATACTGTGCTTTGAGAAGTCATTATAATATATATTTTAACTCAGACTATGGATACCTTTTATTTTTACTATCTCTTGTACAAATAATATATAATATTCTAACTACCTCGTTAGTGCTGCGAGGCACCACCAATATCTAAAATTGAAAAAATATTTTAAAACAATTAAAAAACAAAAAAAAAACAACATATTGTGTTTATTTTCTGTTCCCTGATGCAGTCCTTAAACTGCAACAGTTCCTTTGTGGGTGACATTTTCCTCATGCACATTCTCCAGCCACAGGAGACCCATATACTACTGAATTAGCTAATTAATCAACATAATGTTTTCAAAATATTACAAAAACTGATTACTCTGAATCCAGGATTCAATTCGGCATTCGGCCAAGTGCCTGGCCACAACGGATCCGAATCAACAAAATTGTATGACTTTTCATCCACGTGAAGCACAGGTGGTTCTCTTTCCCCCCTAATTAACTAATTAGCGATTGGATTCGAATATCATTTAGGGGCAGATTTATCAAAGGTCAAGATGAAGTTTTGAATGAAAAGAATTTGAATTTCAAGCTGTTTTTTGTGTACTCTGACTAGGGAATAGTCCAAATTCGATTCAAATTTGAAAAAGATTCAAAAATTCGAATATCAAAATTTATCATGTACTGTCTCTTTAAAAATTCGACTTCGACCATTCGCCATCTAAAACCTGCCGAATTGCTGTTTTAGCCTATGGGGAAACTCCTAGAACCTATTTGGAGTCAATTGGTGGACTTTTTTGGTAAAAACTTTGAATCGAATTCGATCGAATGCACTATTCCTTCGATTCTAATTCGGTCGAATACAGACCTATTCAATTGAAACGGGCCTATTCACCCAAAAAAAAAACCTTTGACTTAATTTCGGTTGGTCTTTTTGAATTCAAAGTTTTTTCAATTCGTAATTCGACCCTTGATAAATATGCCCCTAAGTATATTATTACTATCAAGACTGTGATTTGCCCTACAACATGCTCTTGTAAAATACAGGGAGAATTAGATAAATTACAGCAGATGGTTAGAGGTTAAATACATTGCATAAGTATGAACTTTTTAGGGGCACAGAGCAATACAGGTCATAGGGATGCAAAGTGTCCAACATTTGCCATGATTTCAAACTGAAAGTTTGTGGGATGGGCATCCCTGTCTTATCTAAGGATGCAAAAATCCACTATTTTAGTATTAGATTCAATCCTGAATCCTTTGTGAAATTTGTGTATGTAAATTAGGGGAAAAAGGAAGAAAAAGAACTGCCAGCCCATCACATGACTACATTTTTTTTTACTTCTTCGTTTGTGTGACAAAAAGTCACGTGATTTTTTTGGATTCGGCTGAAAAAGGCAGAATGTAGGCCAAATTCCAAACTCCAAGGTTTTGTGCTTATTGTCTTATGTATATTTAGGGGGTTATTTATCAAAGGTCGAGAGTTTTGTTTACCTAGCATGAACTCAAAAATCAAATGGTATCTTATTTAAGAAAAAACCCTCCAAAATAAACTCGAACATCAAGCAGGCTGTTAATATCTGTAAATGGTTTAAGGGACCTCTGTCATTGACTCCTACATGGCCTCGACAGGTTTTTGGTGGTGTAATTTTGGATTCAAGCTGTTTCCAGGGTCAGGGTATAATAAATCTCGGATATTCAACTTTTTTTAACCCTGAAAATGTGAGTTTTGACAAAAAATACAACTAGAAAACTCGAATGTTTTTGGAAAAAAAGTTGAATAAATTATTCCTGAGGTTACATGATGGGTGTCTCAAATGAGTCAAAGGAGTGTAACATAGTTCTAATATTTGAAAAATACTCTCTTTAGTTCAATATTATTTTATTGTATTGCCATTACTTGTTTTAGATATTTATGATAAATTAGATACCATTCAAGTAGCATTCTGTTCAATTGAATAGCAGCAGGGGGGTTTCTGAGTTAGTATTTATATTGATAAACTAATCCAGATGCTCTGAATGTGCACTTTAAGCTGTAGGGGAAGGAATATGACTCAAAATAGTTAACTTAATTTAGCAGGGGGCAGGAAGCAGACGTACCACAATAATGTTAATTTTTTTCTTTTTTCAAATGTTCAAACTATATTAATGAGAACATCATTTTGGAGAACTAATTATTTCTATTTGTCTTGTGTCACACTTTCTAATTCCCCTATATTAGAACAGCCAAAGCAAATTAATTGCTTTTTCAGCAGCTGAACCTCAGCCAAGAATGAGCTCACGTTCTCTTCTAGTTTACTTCTTTCTAGGACTGTATTGTGTTAGACATTCCTCTTGATACTTAACATACTGTAGTCCCGAGAATACCTTTTACAGTTTTTTGGTTACTGCTCACTTGATGAAATTTATATTTTTTAAGTGACCCTCTAGGAAAGATAAAGTTCTTAGCTGCAAGAGTATACATCAAAACAGTTAAAGTGAAATTAAAATTAAATGAATGAATCTCATTGAAGCAAAAAAAGCAGTAATTAATGGTTCCCTTAATTGTCTTCATAAAATATTTGCATGGGTCTAATTTGCATAATTTGCATGTATTAATTAATCTTTCAAAGGAAATTTGTGCTGAGAGAAGCCAAAAAATCTCTTTGTTTTATTTAACATCTAATGAAATATTTATCTTCTTTAATGAACTTCTCATCTTCATTAAAATAAAAATTGTGCAACTTTGTGTGCTTTAAATGTTTTTATAATTAAAGTCTTCAAAAAAAACTCTTTAAGCTTTCAGTGTCTACAGAACAAACATATCAGGCTTTCTGCATCATTTAACTTGAACTTACAGTACAAACAAATGTAAATACATAAAAATGTTAAAATGTCTTTTAATGATATACTGTATATGTACTTGCGCCTGCTTTGCCCCACTTCCCTAATGTAGTGTAAGTAATGGTGGGTTTACTTTCTGCATGGTATATACAGTATAGAGAAGCTGTTTTTCATGCCTATAAGACGTGCTGGTGCATAGCAAATGGGCAGCTTTGGAGTTTATTCACGTTCATGGCTGATTTGCACAGGACAATAAACAATCACAGTGGAAATGTAAAGTTAGATTTTATTGTGTTTTGAGAAATAGGGTTTGACTTCTGTTTCAGATGCTGGACCTGCTTAAAACCTTAGGGCAGGGGTCAGCAACCTTTACTATCAAAAGAGCCATTTTGCCCCCTCTTCCACTAAAGAAAAATATTCTGGAGCCTCTAAACATAACACAGCTTATAAATATTTAAAGTTTTAACCTTTTATTAATTTTAACTGGTACAACAACAGAATACAACAAACAGAAATGCAGCGTTTATGTGTAGGCCTACTTTGAAATAAATTAAACACTGAATAGCTCTATTAAATGCTAGTCTGTTGTCTTAATTGTGTGACCGCATTTAGAACCATGATGAATCATCTTGCTGCGGCTCGGTTATGCCTGTCACTCCTGGGACGGTACGGTAAGCTAACCGTTAGCTTACCGCGGTTGCACCCCCAAGAAGCCGCCAGCAGGTGCGAGGGCTGTATAGATGACGTGACAGGCAAAGCGGCAAGACTGAGCCTCAGCAAGCTGCATGAGGCTCTGGAGCCGCGGGTTGCCTACCCCTGCCTTAGGGGTTTATTTATCAGAGGTCAAGTTATTTTTTCACAAAAAAATCTAATTTTTGAGGGTAAATTTTTGAGGTTTTTAAAACAAACTCGAATGTTTAGAAATGTATTACACCTGGAAGCTGGAAATAGCTTGAATCTGAAAATACACCTTCTAAAACTGATCGAGGTCATGTAGAAGTTAATGGCAGAGATCCATGGAACCATTTGAAGATGTTTGTATCCTTTGTGATGTTTGAGTTTTTTTTTTCAGTTGGTTTCGCTTGAAAACTTGATCATTTTGGGCTATCTCCAAAAATTCAGTCAATACAAGTATTCAAGTTTTTCACCCTGACTACATTGATTCGAGTTTTTTACATTACAGTTTTTTCTTAAATTAGAAACCATTCCAGTTGTGAGTTCTTTCGAGGTTTAGAAAAGCTCACAAAGCACAAAATTCGACCTTTAATAAGTAACCCGCATAGTGTAGGTTTGTATAAATACGTTTGAGGTAATTTTAAAGGAACAGTTCAGAGTAAAAATAAAAACCGGGTTAATAGATAGGTTGTGCAAAATAACAAACATTTTCTATTATAATCTATAAAGCCTGGAGTGAACAAATGTGTATCATAACAGAACAAAACATTTCTGCTTCTCAGCTCTCTAACGCTCTAAGTTAGTCAGTGAGTTTAAGGGGGGCCACATGGGACATAACTGTTGAGTGAGTTTGCAATTGATCCTTAGCATGCAGTTCAGATACAAAAGCAAACAATTATACAGTATATAATAATATGCACTCTGCAAACTTGTGTAAACTTATATTTAAAAAAACATTCGCACAAAACAATAAAGAGGACAAACTAACAGCAAACTAAACTGCTGTAATTGAATTGGTTTAGGCAACTATTCATGCTGCATTGCCCTTAATTAAGGTTCTAGATAAACTTCAATGCAACCCAAGACATATTAGGGAGCATTTACAATTGGCAGGGCAGATGGGACACCTGAATAGAGATTTTTATGATATTACCATTGATTGGAGGGGAATGACTTGCCTCTGAAGGATGCTAAGTAGGTCAACATTTCAGGTCTTATTGGTTACTACATATGCTGGGACTGTTGTGCAGGCAAAACACACATCAGAATTCAGACCTATACACAGAAAAACAGTAAGAAATAGGAGTTTAGTGAGTTGCAATTTAAATATTTTCTGGACTACCTGATAAGTCGAGCTCATACAATTAAATAATCAATTACAATTATCAATTTCTTAATGTGAAAGCAGTGAATAATATGTCAAATCTGTATATATGTTAATAACAGTAATAATAATAATAATAATAATAATAATAATAATAATATGACAGTTATTTCTTATATTTGAACACTCTGCTGCCATCCAGTGGAACATTACTAGCATACTGTCAGTCTAGCCAGGTGTGAAAAAAATTTATATAGTTTTATTATAGTTTTTTTTTCTCTGTTCTTCTTGCCTAATTGGTTAAATCTGTAAACATGTATTTACAAATGATAATTTTCAAAAATATATGAATCACTTGAGTGAATAAAAGCTATGCTCAGCTAACATCCGTCTCTTGCATCTTATAGGAATGTAGAATAGGTAAGCTTATTCATATTATTTTATCATATATTAAAAAGTATAAGATTTTCTTTATAAATAATAGAACTACTCTTACTGTATCATATTTAATGTAAGGGGGTGGCCCGGAGAATAATCATTTTTTTCATTTCTAAGCATGTTGACTTGCTGAAGTGTAATTTATTGTTTTACCCACACAGTTTGGGTGGACATAATCTTCAAACAGCAGCAACATTTTAAGAAATCATTTTCCAGATTAACTGGATTCTCGGCATTCACTAATCATTTATAGCTATTTTGACAAATTGCTTTTCAATATTTTACTGAGCAATTTTGCTTATACTTTTGATTGAACAAGTGATGCAAAACGCTTTGTATGGTATCTCTGAAAATACAATTCATTTTCCTGAATTATTTTTGCATGAATTGTCTCCTAGACATGGAATCGCTCTCTCAATAATTAAGGAGTTTTTTCTTACATAGTATGACCAAACCCGTCTGACACTAACAAAAAGAACCTCTTTCATCCTTCAAGTGCAAATAAGGCATATTGGTTGCTAGGTTCCTATAGGAAATATCCCAATAGCCAAAGGGTATTGTGTTCTTTTTTAATGCTGCACTATAATTTTGTAAAAATATATATATATTTTGTTTATTTAGAAGCAAACAAACCATTGGCATGTAATGCAGTAGGAAACTGTGGTACTTTAAATTATCAGGACTTTTAGTTGTTGCAATGACAAAAATGTGGTGATATAAAAGAAAAATATGCCATTTACAGCATATTGGATGATTGTTATGTTGCTAATCCTATATTGGGGCATGATAAGATAAGACATGTTTGCGGTATAATCATTTATTTGTTCTCACGCTCTAATATAATGAGTAACATAGTATTGATCCACATATATAAAAGGTTTTGTAAGAATGACATTTCTTCCTTGATTATATTTGTAAATGTGATGTACCAAGTCAAATCAACTACAGTTATTCTTATAACTACATTATTTTTTTGACTGCTTACAGTAAGTAAAATAATCCCATGTCATGAATAGTGATGAGCAAAATTTTTCACCAGGTTTCAGAGAGAAAGTTATAGAAAGTCCATATAGAAAGATACCAGTGGCACACTGAAAACTGAAACAGTGCAAGGTTTATTCACCCCAAAACAAATATATTAAGTCCATGTAAATCCAAAGTCCCACTCTCAGTGTATAATTCAAAAATTAGTGATACACAAAAATTTTTAATACTCAAACAATGATTTTCGATGATAACATTTTTTTTTTGAAATAGTGTTATTGAGAGAATAAAAATGATGTTATAGTATTTACCTGAGACCCCAGAAGACCCATTCCACATACTGTACTCAGCACCTTCCTGAGACACATAGTAGTATGTTGGAAATGATGTCAGCACCTTGAAAGAGAAAGAAAAAATATCAGTTTATATATTCATACATGATTCTTTAATCGTACATCATACTGTATGTATAGGACCTAGTCATCTACCCAAACATAAACATAGCATATATTCCCTGTTAAGTCCCCTGGGCCATATAGTGTCCAATTTATGGATCCATGGCATTTCAAGCTTCTTGAGCATCATAAGCCTATTTACACCCCTTATTGGTTCTCACCTGGAATTTGAGCTGACTCACAGAATGCCTGGCTGTATGAAGATGTGCCGGGACTGGCAGTGCCAAAATTTCTCTCCAAATAGTTGATTTGTGTTTAGAAATGCAGTCACAAATTTTTTGTGTTGTTTCGTCTGCATAAAGTAAACCACATGGGCATTCACAAGTGTAATAATTCTTTATCGAATATTGGGGGATAAAAAAAGAGTTACCCTTTGTAACTGAATTACATTGTACACAGTGTAAACAGGGAAATGTGACAAATTTCAGATTTTGAAAAAAAGGTTGTTTATGGCCTTTTATGCTTCCAATGTCTGCCTTCACCAATTGATCCTTTAAACTTGTGCCTCGTTTGTATGATAACAGTAGTACCTCTTGAAAGGCTGTTGTATCTGGATGGCATGACTGTAATATTTGCCAATGTTTACGGATAATATTGCCAACCTGTCTGCTGGCAGTGGTGTAGCTGCTGGCAAAGGCCAATCTTTCTTCCTTCTTACTGTCCCTTTTAACCGGAGCAAGTAATTCATTCCTACTTTTATTTTGTAGTTTGTCTAAATTTACTTTGAGTACCTCATCTGGATAGTGTTTGAATCGATCCGTCATCTCACTCACTCGCTTTTTGTAATCTGCCTCCTCACTCACAATCTGTTTCAATCTCATATATTGTGTTAGGGGTAAGAAGGCTTTAAGTGAGTCAGGGTGAAAACTACTATAGTGTAGGAGATTATTCTTCTCTGTTTCATTAATGAACAGATTCATGTCTTGTTCAGTGCAATTTCTGGTGATTTTAACATCAAAAAAATTGAGGGTCATTTTCTCAAAAACACCTTTTTCAGTATTACCTCCATACTATTTAAAAATGTGTGGAAATCACCTAGGCTTTCTACTGGACCGTCCAAAATGATCAAGAGATTGTCTATGTAATGGAGATATAACATGTTGTAGGTAGATAATACAATTTTGTAGGTATAACGAATGTTTGTATACCTTAGTCTCCTCAAGGTGGGCCATATACAAATTTGCATAGGTAGCAGCGACATTACTGCCCATGGCACTGCCATACTGTTGTATGTAAAATGAATCATCCAGTGTAGCACCTGGTAAGCCAAAAGGTATATATTCTCAGGGGTGTAAGCACTCTACCATTGCTTTTGTGTATAGAAGGTCCATATGGCATGGCATATTACTAAGTACAATCTTGAACAGCACCATGGAACTATATGGACCATGCTGGTTGTACATTCTCAGCAACACTGTCCAACACCAATACATAGAGGCAAATGTATATGGAGTGTTTTTTTCTGGTGTGACCAGTTCTTTAAAGGGTAAATCTTACCCTAAGGTCAAACTTTTTAAGTGGAACAGTTCTCCTGAAACAGCTTTAGCATTACATTCAACCAACAATGAATAACTATAGGGACAAATTGGGTATAAAAAAGAACACCATTTAATTCCATTTACTACTTTTTTGTGGAACTTAAATTCAGATTTGAAGGTATTTTTTTCCACAATTTAAACCCTTTTTATTTTTTTTTTACTATGCGCTGGCACTAAAGTTCTATGATCTTAAAAATTAAGAAATTAGAATTTAATATCTAGTTTACGTAATGTAAATAATTAATATATTACCTCTGCTATATTAAATAAAACAGTGTTTACATATGCATGTGTGCTTGAAGATTCATTACAAGTAAAATGTAAGTGATGACACATTGTTAACATAAATGTTATCTTTTTTAGATGGAAGACTTTATTTAAAAAACAGTGTGATGTATTGATGGAGCACAAGCTACAACAGAGGACTCTGAAGTGCCAGGCTTTCTGAATAAAATGGATGTATAATCTAAATTAAGGACTGGAGTTCTTCATATATTCTGCATCATTGGACTGCCAACATGTGACTATGTTCTCAGAGATTTTGAGATGTTTTCTAACTGTAAATATAGCATTTCTCTTGAAAAAGTGAGATTGAAATGCATCTGCAAACTTGTATAGAATTGTTTTGGCCATTAATGCCTCCTGTACAATTTTTTTTAAAATGATGCTTATTCAAGTCATGACTTTCCTCTATTTGTGCACATCAGAACCTTCCAAACATGGACACTTAAATGTTTCAACAGTTTGATCATGCATAAACCAGCAACAATGCTTTTAATGAAGCCACTTAAGAGAAGATTGAAGAATCTTAAAAGGGCATGCACTGATATGGGATCCATGGATGTCATGACGTTAACAAGAAGTTTTTAATTGAAAACAATGTTTTCTTCTTAAAATAACATTTTTAACCTACTATGGAATATAAAGAAACTTGGACTTTGAACTGCTGTATTATTTCATTAAAGAAGTAACTCATACTGTCTTATGAATGTAAATGAAACAATGATTTTTGTTCTTTAGGGGTTTTTTTTTCAACAGCAAAGAGGTAATCAAAACGCTCACCTCATACTTTTGTGCGCTTACGTTAAAAAAGTGCTGTGTTTAATTAACCTTTGGCCACATGTATATAGCCACTGTCCCATAAAGAAGGCATTATGTATGTGTAGCATATTAGAGATTAGGAAACAATTTTAGACAAATTGTTTTTTTCAGTTTCTTGGTTTAAAAGCAGCCTTTATAGTTTAAATGCATGCAGGCATGTAAATATTTGTCCTCGAGTCACAGTATTAATTAATAAGATTTTTAGAAACTGGTGAAACGAAGGGGTGCATTGCAGCCACATTTATTTGTATATTAAGTCCTTTATGGCTTCAAATATCCAAGTAAGGATGAGATTGTGGCTGATAAGTAAGTCAATACACCAGAAATATTTTTATAACAAGTCATTTTTGAATGAAAGTTCTTGAAAAACAAAACTACAATTAACATGAGGTATCCTTCCACTAATGACGAATGAACTTTAAATTTTCCTGAATACACTTTTCACTGTTGTATTGTATGATCACTGCTCATCTTCTTATTGTACTTGTATGCTGTGTGAAAGGGGTGTTATTTTTGTTTTAAGTGTCTTTAACAAACCAATTTTTTTTTAACCTTGGGAAACTGGAATTAAAACAGAACATGCAGTTAAGAAACATTTCATTTTGTATTTTCTGTGTATCCCTTAAAATATTGAATCCATAAATTAGTTCAAGAAATATAAAAATTTGGGTTTTACACATATCTAGTTTTATGCATATAAATTGTAATTTATTTTGTTATAAAACATCTAAAGTTGTTTTTAATGCCAGAGTGAAAATATTTCCTTAAAGCTTCATTTTAATTTCAAACTAATCATATGATTTGTCTTTTATTAAGAGAAAACAAAAACTATAGCTTGTAAAGTCTTCCTAATTATACTTGGATATACATTTTCTGTGGAAACCTGAACTAAACATTTTAACTCACCACTGAACTGTTAAAAATAAAATGTTGTATATACAGTATCACATTCTTTTTTATGATACCGAGCAATATTTTTGCATTAAAATATTGTTAATACTTTGTGATACTTTCTTTCCTTTTTCTGTTTTACTTGTAAAATGTATGAGCTATTTATCTAAACACACAGGAGGTATTTATAGAAACCACTCAACTACAGTTTAGTGTTGTGTCAAATAAACATTTCTGCAAATTTCCATATTTACTAATGGGCAATCACCATTGAGGAGTGTCAAGATTCATGGTCAAAATGGTTTGAAGTGAAGGTCTGGAGAATCTGAATCTTGGAAAACACTGTTACACAACCCATATTGCTTGCCATACACTTAAGGGTTACTTATTAAAGGTTGAGTTATTCTCTACTTCGAATCAACTCACAATTTAAACAAACTTGAATGATTTCTTATTTATGAAAAAATCATAATGTAAAAAAACTTGATTGAATGCAATGGGGAAAAAACAAATACCAAGAATTGTTTGAGTTTATAGGCTAAAAACATCAAATACCTCATATGTATTGAGTTTTCGAGCTCAAACCAGTGTAAAACACCCAAAAATCATGAAGGAAAAACCATCTTCAAATGGTTAAAGAGACCTCTGCCATTGACTTTTACATGAATTCGACAGGTTTTAGCTGAAGTATTTTTGGATTCAGACTTTAACAGCTTCGGAGCATAATAAATCTTGAAAAATTTCAGTTTTTTTCCCCAGAAGAGTTTTTTAATGAAACTAACTTCAAAAAACTAAATTTTTTTGAGAAAACACAACTTGACCTTTAGTAGCTAATCCCCTTAATTGGGAAGCCTCATGATCAATCTGCACTTGATACTAGCAAATACAAAAGTTATCTTTTAATTTTCAAATGTATTTGCATGCTTCCTGGCATATGTTCTTCTTGATCTGTAGATAAATACTATTGATATTGACAGAAAAAAAAAATATTTAGATCACTTTAACAACAGATAACCCTGTGAAATGGTGTACCTGTTTGATCCAATTTCCCCATCTTAGAACTTTAAGTGACTTTATGTGCAAATCACTTCCTATAATGAAGTCTGCAGCACACAAATGAGATTCTTATTATGGAGTAGTGAGAAGACTTTTTGTATTCTAAAAAATCTTTTAAAATTTTGGAGCTTAAATTTGTGGGTAGAACCACGAGTAGTAAATGATGCAGAGTTGATTTAGAGCTTTTAGTCCTACAAAAGAATGATTATAAAAAATGATAAAAAGAAACATTAGCCCCTAAACCAAAATTCCAAATTGTTGTATTAATGTATACAGCAAATTAAATTTCATAAATTACTCTCCATTGTATTAGTGATTTAAAACAGATCAGTCTTATAGCAGTTTATTAAATTAGAATTGTATAACTTTGTTTAGATGCTATTAATAAACAACCACTAGTGGCTGTCGGTATTTTATAGGCACCTCCAATAAATTCTAAATGCTAAATTAATTCCCCAGACTTGAGAATTTCTAAAGTAATGTTGCAAGCCATTCTACCTGCAGTTCACACAGACTTTAAACAAGTGTCATACAACTAAAGATCCACTCATTTATCAAGGTGGCCAAGTTAGCATATCTCTCCCCAATATGCCCACCTTGAGCTGGGTGATATTGGGCTGATCTGATGATTTGGCCTTTGGGCCAATTAAAGAATCATAACAAAGATAAATGAAGACCATCGGGAGAGAACCATATTAATACACCAATGCAGTCCTCACCCCATTGGGAGAATTAAATCTGTCTGATTGATATCTGGCTGATTTTCTGTGCAGCACTGCTTTAGAAATTCCCCAGGCTGGTGCATTTTTTTGTGAAAGAGTGTCGGTCCAGGGAATAACTGTAGCAATTTAATTAACAGTGGGGAGCCAAACATTGAATTCAGATTTTGTTTTCCATTAACACATGTATTAATTAATAATTGTGGATTGCATATTCTACTTAACCATGAAATATTCCCTATTAAGTTGTAAAATATATTATGATACACATAAGTGTAGCCAGTGGTTATACATAGTTGCTTGCTTTAATAAGACACTGTTTCTGAAGGGTGAAATCAACCTCCCCTGAGCTTTAAGCAACCTACCATCATGTCTGTCTATCTATCTATCTATCTATCTATCCATCTATCATCTATTATGTTATATATGTGAAGGAACAGGGGCAAAGTGACTTGAGAATTAAATTACAATAGAACATGATGAGTCATCCCACAATGCAAGAATAAGGATATCAAACTAATGGTGGTGAGTGAAAAGGAAGCATTTAAATCTTCCTAGAACCAGAAATACAAATTAAATTACAGTATAAAGGGATAAGAACATAAACTGTGAGGCTTCTTATTATGAATTATCTTTAGATGCCTATTTAACCTATGGGACACATTGACTGAAGAACAAGGAGATACCCTTAAACAAGTTTTATATATTAGAAAGTAAGTCTTAATTTATCTTTGTATACTGAAACGTATCAGTCCAGATTACTACCGAAAAGTATCAATCCAGATAACTACAGAAAAGTATCAGATTGTTTGTATATTCCTAATAAACCTTAATCTGTGCTTAAATGTCAAGAGACTAGATGGATTAATTGAGTGCATAAAATGCATGATTACAGTAGAGGGAAAAGGGAATTCATGATAAATTTATCTTTTCATATTTAGCATATGTGGTGACTTAAAATAGCAAGAGCATCACAAATGTTGTTCTCTTTGTTTAATTCAACACCATGGAAATAAATACCCAAAAAAATGTCTTGTTTATTTTAGTTACCAGCTGAAGACAGTACTGTTTAATACAGGACTTCCAAAGTAATTATTAAAGGGGAATGCCATCCAAATAATAAAAAGCAATACCATTTTCCAATATACCATTCATTTATTAAAAACCTTCAATAATTTGAAGTTATTTGCAAAGGTAATTGACTGTTGAAGTAATATCTGTTTGTTTCTTTTTTCTGCTGATCCTTACTGCATGTAGCATTGAAACAAAGTAGCAATCCAACACTCCAATTCCCACAATGCATTGCAAGTTGTATGCTTAATGGAGCCTTGAAAAAAAAGAATCAGCCATATACAGTTATACAGTGTATCGAAATCACGTTTCACCCAGCGGATATGCATAAAGTGACAGGTGCAGGGAACAGTTAGTTCTATGATATTATCGTGTTAAGGACTCTAAATGCTTGTGGGAAGAAGCTTTTGCAGTGTCTAGCAGTTCTAGTTTGAATGCTGTGGAACCTTCTTCCAGATGGCAAGAGAGAGAACAGAGTATGAGATGGGAGAAAAATGTCTTCCGCTAAAATATTTGCACGGTGCATAATGTGTTTTTGGGAGATAGGTGGGAGAGGTTCTCCTATGATCCTTTCTGCAGTTTTCACAATCTGTTGCAGAGATGTTTGTTCTGTGGCAGCGCAGTTTCCAAACCATAGCATGATGTAGCTACAGAGAACAATCTCGATAGAATATTGTGAGAATTAATGGGGGAAGACTGGCTTTCTTTAGCTTCCGTAGAAAGTGAAGGCATTGTTGAGCTTTCTTTGTGATAGAGTTTGTGTTTAGGATCCAGGGGAGGTTTTATGCCATATGCACTCCTAGGAACTTCACACTGTTGATCTGTTGACTGTTGATCTCAACAGGGGACTCATCAATGTACAGTGGTGGGTGAGCAGCAGAGTTCTTTCTAAAGTCAGCAACCATCACTTTAGTCTTTTTGACATTTAAAGTCAGGTTGTTGTTCTGGCACTAGTCTGCCAGGTCTACTTCTTCTCTGTATGCAGACTCATCATTTTTCCTAATACGACCTAATACTGGTGTATCATCTGCAAACGTCATGATGGGATTTGAACTGTACTGGGCAGTGCAATCAGGTGTCAGCAGGGCAAACAGAAGTGGGCTAAGCACACATCCTTATGTATGTATTATTTGGGTGGAGTTCACCTTGGGGGATTTGACAAAATGTTAGGTGTTGCATAAGGTATTACAGTATTACAAACAAAAGTACTCATCTAATATACGTTTGGTTCATTTAGGAGAATATGTATATGCATAAAATGATTGTGGCAGATCCATGATTATCAGTTCGTTGGGAATGCAAGTTTATTGGTTTAATTTAACTTAAATAAACAAGAATATATAATTATCTTCATCAGGAAGCTGAACATAGCTCTGTGTACAAGACATATGTGGGTGTGGATATAGAAGATAGATGGCAATGCATTGGCTCTACATTTTAGGTCTAGAACTGTTCACTTCTATAAATGCAATCATTGCATTGGTTGCCAAAGGTTACTACTCTAGAGCTTGTGCAAACAATATCACTTACAACTTAATTATAGTACACCAAGTATTTATTTTTTACATAGTAACATAGTAGATGAGGTTGAAAAAAATAAAGTTCAACTTTTTTGCCTTTGTGAAGCCTGTCTAATTCTTTGATTCATAGGAAGGTGAAAAAAACCCCATCTGCAGCCTATCCAAATTTGCCTTAGAGGGGGGACAAATCCTTCCTAACAAGATGACAATCAATCCAGCCCCTGTATATTGACTCAATCAAATAATAATATATATATATATATATATATATATATATATATATATATATATATATATTGTATTGTCTGACTAATAATCCTGTTTTATAAAGATAGTTAGTGATTAGTGTCATTTTCAAATGGTCATATCCCAGATGAGGATATATATATATATAGAATATATTCTTATATATTGTCGCTCATCAACCCATATGACTCTTCACTAGGGAGATATGATTCTTGCCCACAATGAGTAAGTCTCTCTTGGATTTAAATAAATATTTACTCAAATCGAGCCTGGCCCGAAGTTCCCCCTGGGCCTGACTTGAACCATTCAGATTCACTCAGGATATTAACCAGACAGATTTATTTGAAGTATACATTAATACAGAGTATAATAACACAGAGTATTAAATAATAGCTCATACATCCTGAAAGCTTGTGAGGACGTGGAGGGACCAATTAGCAATACAACAAATGACCATTTAAACATTTCTTCTTCCATGGGGCTGATCCAGTGGCATCCAATCATCATTCTTGTTTTAGCATAACTGTGTCATTATTTCCATCGTAGGGACAGACTTACAGTCTGAGTACAATAGCCACATAAGGTACATCTATGGTGTCAGCACAGAATGGTATTGGTGCTGTGGTTTCTGAAACTACGTGTGTCTTTCTTGGACTTGCACGATCAATACTTTTGACATGAGACAACAGATGTACTCCTTGTTCTGTGTAGACATTCTATAACCTTAATAACAGAATGGCTTTTAACCTTTATCCTTGTTCTTTGTTCTTTGATAATAACCACTTATGGCTTAAATCTAAAACCCTGATATCTACAATTAGAAGGTACTATCATAATTTACAGCAATTATTTTTATTATATAGCAATCTATATTTCTACATATGCTTTTGCATATGCTTTTGCAATCTACATATGCTTTTGACGTAGGGGTGAAAACCAGAAAATATACAAACTCTTTGTAGATTGTTTAGTGGAGACCGAGCGCTGCGAGCACAATATTGTTTACTATTAATTTATGTTAATAGTAATAGTAATGTAACTATGTTAATGTATCTGTAACTAAACTATATTATGTAGGGATCAGAGGATCCTTCCCTCTGTTTCCTGGTGTTTCTCTGCATTTCTCTTGGGCCAACCAACTTCTGTTATGTAGCTTCCTCTGCCTGTGTCATCCTATGGCTTAGTAACAAACAGGGGAGTGGTCAGATTGGCTAGAAAAAAGAGCAAGGGACTGACGAACACTGAAGAAAAGGAGGACTAATGAGAAGCCTAGGATTGGCACCCTAACTGAAGGAAGGGCTCTCAGAGGTTACAAAAGCAATATCCTAATGAAGGGAGGGTTGCACCCCCCCAAAATGATACTTGATACTTAGGTGGAGTAATAAATGGGGTAAGTTCCCCAACTGAATATAAGTGCATGTGTGCAGCTCTGTTCGCATTTTCATAGTATTGCAAGGACCCTGCTGGCCATAGGGAAAGCCTGCACCACCAGTGCAGTTTAATGACGGTGTTTAATGTGGCGTGTGAGCAACTGTATTCAATATTATTTTGGCCCATTGTTTATATGGCCATTGCCTTTTACTTTTTAAAAAACAAAATGTATTTCTGTTGCATATCACTGAGTGTTTTATTTCTTAGTGGAATTTCCTGAGCACCCTGAAAATGTGAGAGTATGACAAGAATGGGTTAAAAGTATTAATCTTTTCCTTTATCTTTTACTCCCGAGCTAAGATGGCACCTTATATGAGACATATAAACATGAAGTGCAGATCGGGGTGCAAAGTACAAAAAAGTGCAAAAAATATTTAGAAACATAGTACATCATTATTAATAGACAAGTTATATGTGATTGAAGCAGAGGCATTTAAATGTTTATTGTGGTTAGGATTGAGTTCCCTTGCTAATGTCTTCTTTAAAGACTTAATAAACCTTTTTTTATTCATTATGTATATTTGTCTAATGAAAATGTTGAAAGAATGAATGTATAGGGATATCTCCTGGTGCACAATTTTCTCTAGCTTCTTTAAAATTATAATGATATTACAAATTACAAAGTCAGTAAAAAATCCAATTATTTTTGCATAGCAGTGATAGAATTTGATGTTTTCTATGGTATTTTAGTTATTTGGGGTTGGTTTTAAAGTGAAGAACACAATTACTGATAATATATTTAATTGTTCTTTTCTTTAAAACATTCTGCTAATAAAAGTGCCTAAAATCTCCATGTGACTTTATTTATGCTCTATCCTAATTATCTCTTTTAGACTATGTAACATTACAGGATTATTTACTTCCTAATAGCGAGCATATAAAATAACAAATGTCAGCTTTTTTGATAGCAATAGAACAATACTGAATGATTTTGTGTAACACACAATTGCATCTATCTCCAAAATGAATTGTCGGGATTAAAAAAAAGGGGAGGGGGATCATAAAAACTGAACAGTGGTTATTGTTTAACAAGCAGATTTTCCATGTTTTGTTTCATGCCAGCTAAGCAAAGAGGCTATATCTACATGATTTATTTAAGTACATTTCTTAGTTTATGAAGGTGTTATTTGTATATTTTTCCCTGTTCAACTTTACAATGTAATAGTCCCAGGATTGCAGTTTCCCAAAGCTTTGTGCTGAATAATGCAAACATGTAAAGTGAAAGAAGAGTTGTTTTTTTTAAATTAAAAAAGGGTAGGAGGATGCATCCTTCTTTAGGAAAATATGTTCATCTGAAAGATCTGCAGCATTTGGATAGTATAGCCACAATGATCAATTTGTGCCATCTTCTGACTGTGGGTCAGGTCACAAGATCTTTCACCCTTTTCCTCCTAAGCCTCACTTTCTGCATTCCACCCTGATGATGTCATTTTGGGTCTGTAATTACGGCACTTTCAGCTACATGGTTGCCAGTGTGTGGTGGCCAGATACAATTGAATACATAATACATACAGCATGTAACAGCATCTTGGACAGTCCCCTGGTGCCAAGGATATGCATTCTTATTTCTTACCAATGCAGGTCCTGAGTCCCCTTTGCAAGGTGAAAGGGTACTGGCAATTACCTCATGGCAGTGCCTCCACCTAATGGAATCCGGGAATACACCTGGGGGGGTCTCCATTAGGAAAACATTTAAACACACACATAGTGCTGTATAACATATTTCAAATTTATATAAGGTGTAAAGGCAAAGTAAAACATTGCAGTTAAATATATACATACAAATCATAAAGACACACTACTGTGGGAACCTGTTGCAGTCCTGTCCTGGCAACTCCCTGTCAGGCAAAGTCCCGCACTCCTCTATTGGCGGATAAAGAGTTTCAGTTCCTTTTTTCAAAGAGCATTATTGTCCCCAGGTAGTGCTACCTGCCCAAATACCTTTCTGGCTGGACAGAGGTAATTTGCTTCCATGTGGCAGGCACAGCAACAAAGCCTGTTCACAAACAGGTGGCACGCTGGATCCTTTCTCTCTCTCTCTGTGCTGAAAAAGTCTACCTCGGCTTATACTTGAGTCTCAGTACTTTAATAACTTAACTCCATTTCACTAAAAGCTGCTCTCCTTCTGCAGCCCCCCAGCTCCCCCTCCCTCCCAGACAAGCAAGTGGAAACGAAGCTCCGAAAAAAGTTACCCCCCCCTGCAAGCAGCCTCGGTAGTTTCAGGTCTCCCATGCATTTTTCTTCATACATTCCTTTCCATCTGTAACACCGCCTCCCACACAGACAGGCATGGGAAATAAAGGGAGACTGGCTGTGTATTTGCTCCTTGCCAAACATTCCTTTCTATGCGCTGAGCACTGACACACGCGAGTATAGAAGGTGCTGTTTCAGGTGAATTATGCTGCTTATGTGACATTTGCGCATGTGTCATTGCTCAGCGCATAGAAAGGAATGTTCGGCAAGGAGCAAATACACAGCCAGTCTCCCTTTATTTCCCGTGCCTGTCTGTGTGGGAGGCGGTGTTACAGATGGAAAGGAATGTATGAAGAAAAATGCACGGGAGACCTGAAACTATGGAGGCTGCTTGCAGGGGGGGGAGCTTTTTTCAGTGCTTTCTTTCCACTTGCTTGTCTGGGAGGGAGGGGGAGCTGCAGAAGGAGAGCAGCTTTTAGTAAAATGGAATTATTAAAGTTATTAAATTACCGAGACTGGCAAGGGGGTGTCTGGCTGCAGGGAAGAAAAGGATAATTCAGCACAGTGCGAATAACAGAGGCTTTGACCGAGCGACCCTGGCTTTCCACAACTTATGATTGACAGCACTGACAGCTAATGAGTGTGAGGACAGAACTGTTATGCAAAGAAACCCAACCCCAACCTCAGAGCTGGCCAGAAGCAGGTAGAGAGAAGCTCCTTAAACTTCAGACTCCTCCCTGCATGCCTGTCCTGAGATTCAGTTAGAAGGAGAAGTGAGCGGGTAGCTGTGCTGGGAAAGGAAAATGTGACCCTGCAGGCAAAAGTGTAGTATAGGCTTATACTCGAGTCAATACAGGTTCCCAGTTTTCCTAGGTAAAATTAGGTACCTCGGCTTATACTCAGGTCGGCTTATACTCGAGTATATACGGTAACTCCATTTAATTGTTTGACTTCACCATTCTAAAATAATTTTAAAATGTGTCAACATTTTATATAATTGGTCCACTACATCTAAACACATACATAGCACTGCTTTGTGAAATCCCTGCCCCCCCTAATTTTCTCAAACCCTGTACAGAGTGATACCACAATATGTTGCCACCTCCACTTGTGCATTTCAGCTGTATGTTGATATACTGTATATGGTGTCTCTCTTATGGGATAAAAATTCCTCAAGCAATAGGACCCTGCTAAAATACTATTGGGACACATTATAACATTGTTGGTATTTGGTATCTTTTTTAAAATTTCACCATAAGAATAATGCCAAATCTGGAGGATTGCTAGGAAAATAAAAACTTTAGATCCAGTATATACTATAAGAAGTAAACTGCGTGTTTTGCAACAAATCTTATTAAGTTCCAAGGTCAACTTACATTGTGTCTCACACCTGCATGTTGTCGGATTTATCCTCCTATTGTACTCCAGGGATATAAGATTCTCGGCCACAATGAGTAAGTCCCTCTTGGATTTGAATAAATACTTACTCAAATCGAGCCTGGCCCCGAAGTTCCCCCTGGGCCTGACTTGAACCAAACAGATTCTCTCAGGAAATTAACTAGACAGCTTTATTTGAGATATACATTAATACAGAGTATTACTGTAACACCCGCCACTGGTTTTGAGCGACGCCGGCGCCTAAGTTGACACGTGCCTGTGCTTATGCGCCGGCGTCGAAGCGCCCGCGCACGTCAATCGGACGTCTGTGCTGGAATGGATGCTCGCATACTTAGGAGCAATGACCTCTAATTTGGGCGCCTGGCTTCCTATTGGTCCCTGATGTGTCTGTCTTCCTCAGCATGCTCCTGATTGTACCACACAGATGAGACTTCACTCATTTTAGACATTGCCCATTAAAAGTATACGGCAAATCACAGAAGTATACATTTGAAACACAAATACCCTGCATGTACCATAAAATTCCTAAAAAAACAGTAATAAGTAAATACATTCTTTAAAGAAGTATCATCTTATATATCCAATCTTTTTCTCATATGCTACACATCTTTATGGAGCTTTATAAAAATGTACATGTATTAAGGCAACATCTTCTTAGTGTTTTCTTTCTACATTATTATAAATGAGTCTCTCTGCATTTGTGAATATTAGACCTAGTTCTGCACATTATTGTCAGTATTTAGCAGCTACAGCAAGCAAAATGTTATCCTATATAGCCTATATTCAGATGCGTATTTTTTTAATAAATTATTTATTTAAGTAGATTTATCAATTAGAAGCAGCTGACAGTATTAAGTATGAGTATCAAAATATAACAACAGAGAAAATGCTTATACCAATATAGAGATGAGTAGTATGTAATTTCTATTGCATAGTTTGATTCTTTGTAGTGCAGAAGCCACGTAATAGGTGTACAGATCTGGTCATCCCAAGCCTCCTCCTATTTTGGGCTAGGTATGTGTGAGAATTTCATCAGAGCCTGTTTTTAGGCCCATATTAATAAAGATTGTGTTGTATGCAGAGTATGGGAAAAAATGTTTTTGGAATACCATATGAGAATGCCTTTATTAAAAAATATATATATATGTGTCATGTGAATTTAAAAAATACTTAAATATAATTAACTTGGCTAGTCTGCCTTTTGATCAAGCATTTCAATTAATTAAATTAATTAGCAATAATTTGTTGAAAATATTGGTTTAGAATTGATAAAATTGCGAAACCTGATTAGACAAAAGGACATAACACAAAAAATTGTTTAAGCACTAACCTGAGGGATGCCAGTACAACCAGCTCAAACTGACTCAATAGCTTAAGTTAAGCTTAATTAAGTTGTTTAAAACATTATATTAACTATATGTGGTGCTAAAATAATACCGTTCCTTAGTTATTAAGGATTGTGATTGAGTGGAGGAGGTATGGCCTGTGGATAAGCCCGATAACTAAGGGGAAAGAGAACACTATCTTTTGTTCTTCTTTGAACCTTTTAAAATGCATTGTCTATGTCTCATAATGTAAGAGCAACTAAGTACTACATTGGTATTCTATCTATTCTAATAATGCCTCTGTACTTGTGCTGTATTCTTACCCAGCCATTAACCCACTAAGTCTGCTCTCAGTTTCATAGACCCCATATCTCAAAGACAAAGCACTTATACTGCTCAAGTAGTGCAATGTGCTGCTCATGTCTTTGGGACAGATTTATCAACAATCAAGTTCAACGTTTTACTGGAAAAAAAGTTGTGGTAAAAATCATAAATTAAAATTTCAGTTTCTAAAACTAGCATTTTCAAGATTTATCAATCCCAGGGGTTGATTTCATGTAGAAGTTAATGGGAGTTCAGTTTCTAAAACTTTTTTTTAATTTGTGTTTTTGAGATTAATTTGAAATTTTGCAGATTCATTGAAAATGAAGGCTAGAATGTAATTTCATTGCATTTGATTTGTTTTTTTTCTTTAGTTTTTCAAGTGACTGAGCTTCAAGTTTCTTCATAAATAAGTACAAATTTGAGATTTTAGAATTTTTTAGACTTTTTGAATTATTTTCACATTTGAAAAAAGCACAAAAAATTATATAACTCTGTCTCTCAACATTTGCCAATTCATTTATACAAATTATGTTAACAGTAGGGGACAGACAAAATACTTACTGAATCCCTAGACATAAGTGGCAGAGAAATCTGCATTGTAGTGAAGTGGTATAGAAGACCTATATCATGTAACAATAATTGGGAGCAGGGTTAGCTGCCCCTAAAATATATATTTCAAGATCTAACTTTGATATACCCTTTTCAGGTATATTAATCAGCTTGATGACTGGAGACATTATTTGCATATACAATCTCTACATTTAGTTATCTATTCCCAATAGCACATTAGATTATACATTTTCATGAAAAAGTCTTACAAAGTGAAAGTAAAAGCATTTTTTGGAAAATAGAAATCTTTTAGTAACTGATGCTGAATCTGAAACAGTGCGAGCTAGGCAAACCTTATGCGTAAATGTATATATGCAAATTATTTTGACCCTTTCAAACCACATTAAGACTGTTATTCTTTAATTTTTAAGCAGAAATAAGAGAATTGTAAGAGTATTTATATAGAACATTCTTATGCAAATTATAACAACTTTTTTTTCTCATGGCATTTTTTTCCCATTAATTTCAAGAAGGAAGTTGCTAAATGAAGAACAGTGCAAAGTCTAAAATATACTATAAGCTTGAACATATACACTGAAATTGATTTTGAACAAGTACCTTATTAGAAGAAAGAAGAAAGGAAAGAAGAGTCAATGTTGAAACAAAAATTTGTCTTGTAAGCAATCTTGAGTGAAATGTGTTGACACAGCATCCCATTCTCTAGCCCGATTTTGCATGCTTTTTAAAGTGCAGTCATCTCAATCCAGGAGAGATGAATAATTGACTGATCACTGCATAATTCAACATACTCTTGTAAAAATTCAAGGTCTGGCAAATTTGAAGCTTTTTCTTCTTTATTGAGACTGAGGTTAAGGTTTCAATCAACCTTGAAGAAACACGTTTAAATAACACAAGGATGCATGCTTTATTAAGATCCATATTCCTTGTATGTCTTCCTCCCTCTCTATTAATCAGATTTTATATTTATTTGAAAGTGCTTTGCATATTATGGACATTTGGAATGTAGAGAAACAAAAGTCACACTTGCATAGGTTAAAAAGCATTTGAATGTTAATTTTAGGTCATGACTTTGTCCTCATTACTAGTGCACACTTACTCTTTTTCTTACCCCAAATCAATTCATTAGCCTAACAAGCTTGTTGTGAGGTGATGTGCCTGCTATTAGCAGTCGTTGCAATCTGAAATCTAGAGTCACGACAGATTGAACCATCCATTCTGTATTACTTGAAATTATTTAAAAACACATTAACTAATGTAGTATGGCAATCAAGAAACCTTAGATAATGGTAAATACATTTTCCGATGAGTAAGGAGGCATACAAATAATCAAACTGAGACTTAATCAGCTTTAAGGGTTAGATATTTACCATGTTTTAATTGTAGATGGAGCATTAAGTATCTAAGTAAGATATATATACTTAATATATATTAAGTAAGAACCCTACCAATGGGCAAGGTGGAATCAAGTCTGTTGAAGTTAAATACATCCCAAAGTCCATCCCTACCCTCAACCAAAAAAAAAACTCCAAGAAGAATAAATATCCCTTTCATTGCATGGGGTGAGAAGACCCAGCTTATTTCTTTAAAATTTTAAGCCCTCAGCAGCAAATTAAATTGCTGCTTTCATAGAGAAATTAATTTTAAATGATGGTTTTCTGTTGTTCTCCTGCAAAAGAACAGTTATATTTTATCTGTAACAAAAAAGTTATTTAAATTTATTTAAAAAAATATATATTGAATTTTCAGGTTTCCGTTATTCTTTTCCAGGGGTATCTTGGAAGTTTTGCAGTTTTTTTTAATTTGTGTTTTCGAGATTAATTTTAAATTTTTCAGATTCATTGAAAATGAAGGATAGAATGTAATTTCATTTGATTTGATTTGTTTGTTTTTTTTGTTTTTTTTCAAGTGACTGAGCTTCAAGTTTCTTCATAAATAAGTACACATTTGAGATTTTGGAATTTTTTAGACTTTTTGAATTATTTTCAAATTTGAAAAAAGCGCAGAAAATGATAAAACTCTGTCTCTCAACATTTGCCAATTCATTTATACAAATTATGTTAACAGAAGGGGACAGACAAAATACTTACTGAATCCCTAAACATAAGTGGCAGAGAAATCTGCATTGTAGTGAAGTGGTATAGAAGACCTATATCCTGTAACAACAATTGGGAGCAGGGTTAGCAGCCCCTAAAATATATATTTCAAGATCTAATTTTGATATACCATACCCTTTTCAGGTATATTAATCAGCTTTGATGACTGGAGACATTATTTGCATATACAATCTCTACATTTAGTTATCTATTCCCAATTAGATTATACATTTTCATGAAAAAGTCTTACAAAGTGAAAGTAAAGATAATGGTAAATACATTTTCCGATGAGTAAGGAGGCATACAAATAATCAAACTGAGACTTGATCAGCTTTAAGGGTTAGATATTTACCATGTTTTAATTGTAGATGGAGCATTAAGTATCTAAGAACCCTACCAATGGGCAAGGTGGAATAAAGTCTGTTGAAGTTAAATACATCCCAAAGTCCATCCCTACCCTCAACCAAAAAAAAAAACTCCAAGAAGAATAAATATCCCTTTCATTGCATGGGGTGAGAAGACCCAGCTTATTACTTTAAATTTTTAAGCCCTCAGCAGCAAATTAAATTGCTGCTTTTGCAGAGAAATTAATTTTAAATGATGGTTTTCTGTTGTTCTCCTGCAAAAGGACAGTTATATTTTATCTGTAACAAAAAAGTTATTTAAAAAAATATATATTGAATTTTCAGGTTTCCGTTATTCTTTTTCAGGGGTATGGTTACACTTATATAAAATTGCAATCCCAAGGAATAATAGTGCATACAGGACTGGATATACATCTTGACAATCCACAAGTTTGGGTGTGCATATTGTCTGTCCATATGACTGTAAGGCTACATTTAGGGGCAGATTTATCAAAGGTTGAGGTAAATTTTCAAATTAAAACAAATAGAATTTCAAGCTATTTTTGTGTAACTCGACTAGGGAATAGTCCAAATTCGATTTTAATTTGAAAAAAATTCAAAAATTTGAATATCTAAATTTATCATGTACTGTCTCTTTAAAAATTAAACGTCGACCATTCACCATCTAAAACCTGCCGAAGTTTTTTTATTGGGAAAAACTTTGATTCAAATGCACTATTACTTCAATTTGTACGATTCAAATTCAGCCAAATACGGACCAATTTGATTGAAATATTCGGTCAAAAAAAACTTTGACTTAATTTCGGTTGGCCTTTTTTGAATCCGAATTTCAAAGTTTTTCAAATGCAATATTCGACCCTTGATAAATATGCCCCTTAATCTATAGGAATAAGTCAAATCAACTGGACCTGTTGTATTTTGTTTTCTCTTGAAGAGAGAATTTTCCCAATTCAGAATTCTGAACTGAGAAAGCCAGTCGAATGACGAAACATCTTTAAGAGAAAAGAAAAATACAGCAAGTCAAGTTGATCAACACCAAATTTAAGGAAGTGCATAAAAAGGGGAAACAATTATAGTGTAGTATGTTTCACATAAAGAATATTTTTTTATATGTAAATGTTAAGAAGTGTTACACTCACAGCTAACAATAAAGTGCACAATGCAAAAGTGTGATTAAATATCCTCCACCAGTCATGGAATGGAATATATGCACACTCACCTGGCCCGTAACATGCAATGCCAAACAATATCCCAAACTTGAAACCTTGAGGGGCCAAGGTCATGTAAAGGAAACAATATGTACATAGCATAACAATGTTTTACTAAAATAAAATAAACAAACCCCTGCTCAATGCAGACTACTCACTAAAGTATGATGAATGTAAAACATTTCATAATCCAAAATCACAATGAGAAGTCTTCAGGCATTTTACATGATATACATCACACTTCTTCAGGAGAAAAATCAATTTGACTTAAACACACAATGTTGGATCCTCTTATGGAACCACACACCACAGAACTTCTTGCTATCTCACAAGTGTGGGCAGAAGTGGTGTACATGGCCCTAGATATCTAAGGGAGGATGTTGCACACACATTCACCCCCATAGTAACGCTGACAGATAGGGATGTAGCGAACTGTTCGCCGGCGAACTAGTTCGCGCGAACTTCGACTGTTCGCGTCCGCCGCAAGTTCGCGAACGTCGCGCGACGTTCGCCAATAGGCGTTCGCGTCAAAATCGTTCGATCGTTCGACCATTCGACCGCTAAAATCGAAGGATTTTCGTTCGAATCGAACGATCGAAGCATTCAATCGAATGAAATCATTCGATCGAATGGCTTCGATCGTTCGATTCGAACGAAAATCCTTCGATCGAACGATTTCAATCCTTCGATCGTTCGAATCGAATGATTTTCGGATGTTCGAAGTTCGCGAACAGTTCGCGAACTGTTCGCAAATTTTGCCGGTGTTCGCGAACGGCGTTCGCGAACACATCGGCGGCGGTTCGCTACATCCCTACTGACAGAACGCATATGCGCTGATAACACTGTGCTCGGGAACTCACACTGCCACCTGCCTGCTGCTCCTCCAAATGATTAGCGGTGGTCTAATAGCAGGGAACCCCCCAAAATTGCACAAGTTATAAAAACATATTTTTGTAATCATGGCTGACAACAAAATTTCACATTAAAAGATGCATAACTATTTCAAATACCACCAAAAGGCGTGTCCGCCTTCAATCAATCTTAAACAGCTAATTTAAAAATATAACAACACACTAAGGGGCACATTTACTTAGCTCGAGTGAATGAATAGAAGAAAAAATACTTCAAATTTCGATTTTCGAGTTTTCGAGTTTTTTTTGGCTACTTCGAACTTCGACTACGACTTCGAATCGTTCGATTCGAAGTAAAAAGCGTTCGACTATTCGACCATTTGATAGTTGAAGTACTGTCTCTTTAAAAAAAACTTTGACCCCCTACTTCGCCAACTAAAACCTACCGAGCATCAATGTTAGCCTATGGGGAAGGTCCCCATAGGCTTTCTAGCAAATTTCTGTTCGAAGGAATTTCGTTCGATCGATGGATTAGAATCCTTCGAATCGTTCGATTCAAAGGATTTAATCGTTTCATAGAACGATTATTCCTTCGATCGTTCAATCAAACGAATAGAGGTAAATCCTTCAACTTCGATATTCGAAGTCAAAGGATTTAACTTCGATAGTCGAATATTGAGGGTTAATTAACCCTTGATATTCGACCATTAGTAAATGTGCCCCTTAAATTATCAGGAAAAAATACTGCACCATAAGCTACGAAGTTTTTTGATATTTTTTCTAAGTGATATAAGCATATTATTTAAAGATTCAATGTAGCGCTGATAGCACGCAGGTTAGTAACTTCAGGTGATTTGACTTATTACTATAGATATACCATGACCTGGATGAATATACCTAGTAAATATTTTATATATTCTATAGTAAACATGCATGTCAATATGCAATTTCTACTTTTGTTCAATGAAAAACACATTACCTCAAGCAACTCCATATTTCTAGTTTTTGTGTGATAAACTACATCAATTTGCAGAAATACAGTACAACTGACAAAAAACAGTACTTGTTTAAAATACACTAGAAATTTACATGTTAAAATGTTTTCCTTGGTATAGTACATTTAAGAGTTATGAAACTGAATTTGTGTTTTTTTTTCCAGCTTGTGAAAGAAATATATGTAGCAATATATAGGACAACTACATAATATATTTTAGGACAAAAATTGATTTTTTAGAACCAATTCAAAGCACGTCCAGTAAAGCTTTTTGCTAAGTATCCCTTTTCAGAATGTTATATTTTTTAACATGTCCAACTTTTTAAATTTAATACATAGGTATTAAATACTTGATGAGATATTACAAAACATATTTTTGGTGAATTTTATTAACATGTTCTCTAGGTTCTCTTGTTTCTGACTGATACAGAAATATACAGCAGTCTAAACTGCATTGCCAAAGAGCATATCTGGAATACCCTTTGAAATAAAAATTTTATTTGTAGACGGATGTAGCTGTGCAGTCTGAATCAATTTAGAGATCATTAGAGATGTTTATGAAATTGTTTCAGTTCAGGGTTTTGTTACATATCTATAAATGAATTAGATTATTGCTTCCATAGACATAACCCTACCCAAGGTGCAACTTGATGGAGGACAAACAAAATTCCCTTAGCTAAAACCAACCTGAAATCAGCAAGAAGTAATTCCCCATAGCTAAGGAATAATAAAACCATACTAAAATCATTTTTCAAAGGGCAACAATAGTGTTCTTCATTCACAGTTGTGCCAGAGTGTCCTTAATTTGCATTGCTGTTGGAATATGTTGTTTTAGAATCCCATGGTGCAATCCAGTAAATGCAGGCATGTACAAGTCATGTTTTAGTATTTGATGCTATGATATTTTTATGGCAGTTATTCTGAAGCAATAATTACAATTATGTCAATATATTATAGTATTTAGCACTAAACTAAGAACAATGTGTATATCAGCAAAGACTAGTGATGAGGGAATTTTTTAGCCCGGCACAGATTTGTGAATTTTTTTACAAAACTGCCGCAAAAATTTGCAGCAAAAATGTTTTACATAATTATTGTTAAGGCAGTCTGTAAGTGGCTCAATTATTGATACTTACCATGATAGTCGATAGCCCAAAAAGTAAAGAATGGCTTACTTAGGCTAATGCCACAGGGAGCTGAAAGAAAAACGCCTATATTGTCATTAGCCTCCTGTTCTGCCTGCACCCAGTCGGCCCAGGTATAGGCACATGCAATGGATTTTGCCAAAATTGTCTGGGTGTCAGGTGTAGGCAAGGCAGGAGGCCAATGCTAGTGTAGGGGCTAATTCTCTGCCTGGGTATTTCATCAGGCCAATTTTTAGCCTGTGGGTATTAGTTTTAGAAGAAATGTAAACAAAAACTAAGAGGAAACAAAAATAAGCTGTATACAGTGAAGTAACTAGTGTTTAGGATTATTTCCCCCATGTGTAAACTGCCAGCCCTCTCCCATGTACAAAAGGCATTAAATGACAAACACAGTGTCACATATATTCCACAGGAGAGTATAAATAAAAATACATCCATGACACACAGTGAGATTCATTAAAATGTGCTCTTTGCACTTCCATGTAAGGATCCGCTTCCGCGTTCCTTCCAGCACAGGCGCAGACGCAGGCGCGCTCATCGGGGAACCGATGCGCGTCGGCGCGCGGTGTTGGACGCCGGCGACGGTCGCCAACGCGAAGGCGCCAGCGATGGTCGCGGACGCAAGGGCGCCAGCGACGGACGCCGATGACGGATGCACTGACGTCAGTTGTGCGACGCCAGCGTGATGACGCCAGTTTGGCGCCAAATAGCTCTATTTAATCCTACCCTGTATTCTGACTCATTGCCTGGTTATTAGGTTATTTGACTGAACCCCAGCATTGTATTCTACTGATCTTCTGTGTTTGACCTCAGCTTGTTCCCGGATTGTCTTATTGCCGCCTGCCCTGATCTTCTTGCCTGACTACGATTACGACTCTTCGCTGCCTGCCCCCGACTTCGGCCTGTCTGACTTTGCTTCTGCCTGAACCCTCTGTACTTCGCCTTGGTCAGTCTCATTGGCTACTCGTCACTTCACTTCTCCCTGTTCCACTCCAGGTGGGTTAGTGTTGTGCAAGGCGTTTGTGGGTTCTCATTCTGCAAATCCTGCTCCTTCCTCGTTGGATCAGACAGTAAGCCTGACACTTCCATATACATTAAATTTCTTAGCATTGCTGAACCTACCTGCCTTTCATTATAAAGACACAGGGGGACACAGTGGCGGCAAAAGAATAGTGCACATAGCTTACTCGCATGTCGAACACCAGAAATGACACCAGAAAAATATTCAGTGCCACTGTGCCTGATTTGTGAAGAAGCATACAGGCAGTTGGGTTAATCTTGGCAAATGGGGAAAATTGTGATGGGTGCAGCTCATAAGACATAAATAAGACCTCAAATCTTTTTTTGGACATTATATGAAATAAAGTATTCTTGGACAGCCCTCCTTCATCTATTCCAAACCATGTCAGTTTTCCCCAATACGCAAATACTTCCCCTTTAACCTTGCACATTGACAAAAATCAGAGAAATGCAAAAGGGTTCAATGGTAACCTCATGTGACCTTTATAACTATTTTTGCAACTAGCAGAGTGAGTGGCAGTAAGATTTAAGGTCTAACACACTCTGTCATATGTACGCAGACTTGGAACCAGAGGTCCAAAGTACTTACCTTTTAGACTGAAGGAATAGAACTCCACAGTGAGGTTGTGGAATGCAGTACCGGTTGTTGTTGTGATGGCTGATTCTGTTAATGCTTTTAAAGGAAAACTATACCCCCCCCAAACAATGTAGGTCTCTATTAAAAGATACTGAGTAAAACAGCTCATGTGTAAAACCCTGCTTCATGTAAATGAACCATTATCATAATAATATACTTTTTTAGTAGTATGTGCCATTGGGTAATCATAAATAGAAAATTGCCATTTTAAAAAATAAGGGCCGCCCCCTGAGATCGTAAGATTCACTGTGCACACTTACAAACCACATGTAAGGTCACATGAGCCAATTAACAGACAGAGTTCTGTCTTTTGCTTCCTCACTTCTTCCTGTTACAGTTAGTGTTGTAGTATTTCTGGTCAGGTGATCTCTGAGGCAGCACAGATAGAGTCACGAAATAGTGGTTCAAGGCAAGAGATGTAAAAGGGCAATATTTATATAAATATACATTCCAGTTTGGTAAGATTCTTTAATATGTCATTCAATTTGATATAAACTAGCTTAAGTATTCATTTTGGGGTTATAGTTTTCCTTTAAGATTGGCTTGGATTATTTCTTGGATAAGCATAATATCCAAGGCTATTGTGAGACTAAAATCTATGGTTAGTATAGAAATGGGTATATATTATTTATGTGAAGGTATGGAGGGGTGTGTGTGTGGATGTTGGGTTTCATTTGGTGGATTTTAATCTTTATTCAACCCAACTTCACTATGTACAGTAATTATGTAACTTTTATGCTGAATGTGAGGAAATTGCCATTTAGAGGTTTGTGTTAGAACCCTAGATCAACAAATTGCAACACTGCAGTTGATGGACAATCTTGAGAGGTGTCTTTTGCAGGATCAGAGTCAGATAGTTTTGGCGGAGGAGAACAGCAGTAGGATGCTCTGGGGCAAGTGCATTCCAACAATTTTGTCAGATTGTTTAAAGGTAAGATTGTAAACGCTAGTTTATCTAGATGGGGCTAATCGCTAAAAGCCAGGAGATGCTGAGCCTTTCATTTAAGAAAAAAAATTATTGGGGGGAAAACAAATGGCAGCAAGCTCAGGTTGTCTTACATTTCGTCATTGTGTAATTACTTGCATATCAGAGTCCAAACCATGTTCCGTGGAGGCAGCTGGGCCTGGCTGTAAATAGTAAGCCAACCAAAGTGCTGCAGTGCTTAACAAGTCTAGCCCAAGTTGCCAGAAATTTTTCAGGGCAGCCCCTAGCCAAGTATACTGTCTTCTGCAGCAGGAGTATTTCATTTATAGATTTTTCCCAGCGAGATAGTGTGGGCGGCCTGGTGGCTTTATAGTTTTTTTTGCATAATAAAACATTTTCAAGAGTCACTGATATGAGTTAAGGGGGTTTTTATGCCACCAAGCACAGTACAGGGGATTGTATATTGGAAGGGCAAAGCTGGATTGTATAAAATTGAGTATGTGCTCCCAAAATTGCTGAATATAGGGGCAGCTCCAGAATACATGAAATAGGGTACCTACTTCCACCCCACATTTTTAGCATGTGTCTGGTGTACCTGGATATATTTTGTCCAGTTTAAGTTAACTTTTACTATGCAATAACATCGTTATTTCTAAACTACTTTTCACTTGGCCTTCATTATTTATTTTTTTATAGTTTTTTAAATATTTGCATTCTTTTTCTGACACTTTTCAGTTTTCAAATACGGGGTAGGGGCCAAATTTTCTAGAAAAAAATACTGGCCTATATTTTTTTGGTTTTTCCCTATAAATAACATTGGCATCAAACAACATTTTTACCAGCCAGGTGGCAACCCTAAATCGGGGTCACTGACCCTATTTAAAAAAAAAAAACAAAGGTTCTGTAAGGCTTCACATTTATTGTTCTTGCTACTTTGTATTACTTATCTTTCTATTCAAGCCCCCTCTCTTATTCAAATCAATGCATGATTGCTAGGGAAATGTGGGTCCTAACAATCAAATTGATGAAATTTCAAACCAGAGAGCTGCTGAATAAAAAGCTAAATAACTCAAAAATCACTTATTAAAAATTAAAAAACAATAAACACAGAATACCTGTACATCATATTTAAGTTCATTTAAAGCTGAACAACCCCATTAATATTCATCTAGCTCTAGTAGTTTAAAAACGTAAGGAAAACAAAACTGGACAGCAGATTGGACAGAGTTTATACCAAATTCTTCCAAGCTCATGATCAGTGATGGGTGAATCATGAAAATCGAAATTGACACCCGTCTCCAATTTTGGCTGCGCATCCAAAAAGTTGATTACGTCAATTTTGACGACTGGCATTAAAGTCAATGGGCGTCCAAATAGTGTTGACGCGCAGTGATTTTGATGCAGGCAAATTTTTTGCTGGTGAATTTTCACGGGAGATTAAAGCAAGGCACACTTGAACAATGAAATTACTCTGGAATCCCCAGTTTCAATTTTTGTTAAAGGGATACTGTCATGGGAAAAAAAAGAACCAGTTAATAGTGCTGCTCCAGCAGAATTCTGCACTGAAATCCATTTCTCAAAAGAGCAAACAGATTTTTTTATATTCAATTTTGAAATCTGACATGGGGCTAGACATTTTGTCAATTTCCCAGCTGCCCCAAGTCATGTGACTTGTGCCTGCACTTTAGGAGAGAAATGCTTTCTGGCAGGCTGCTGTTTTTCTTTCTCAATGTAACTGAATGTGTCTCAGCGGGACATGGGTTTTTACTATTGAGTGCTGTTCTTAGATCTACCAGGCAGCTGTTATCTTGTGTTAGGGAGCTGTTATCTGGTTACCTTCCCATTGTTCTTTTGTTTGGCTGCTGGGGAGAAAAGGGAGGGGGGTGATATCACTCCAACTTGCAGTACAGCAGTAAAGAGTGATTGATCAGAGCACAAGTCACATGACTTGGGGCAGCTGGGAAATTGACAAAATGTCTAGCCCCATGTCAGATTTCAAAATTGAATATAAAAAAAATCTGTTTGCTCTTTTGAGAAATGGATTTCAGTGCAGTTGCTGTTCTTGCCCAAACCTGGAGTAAGGATGCTGTGCTTGCCCAAACCTGGAGTAAGGATGATGAGTTCCATGATGTGTACCTGTATTTCACCCTATTAAATGACTGTAATTTGCAGCTGGTGATAAGAAACGAAACTATCATTTGTACTTCACACTGTGAAAATGAACAGCAACACAATAAAAAATGTAAATCAAACAGAAACAAAAGAAGGATCTGTTTTAAACATACTGCAGCTCACAACATTAAGCAAAATATGTTTCTCAGTTGTTTGCTAGATAACAGCAAATCAATTTAAAGTTAAAAAGGTAAAATGTACCTGAAAAGCTTACAATCTAAGTCAATATAAAAAGGATGCCACATGCAGAGACCGCTATTGTGCATAAAGAATACTACATTCGCTTCTAACCTTCCCCCAGCCCATCAACTTTATTTTGCAATCTTTCCTTAGAACCATTAGAATACCCTGAAGAAATGACTTTCCAATTAAAAAGGATCTTGGAGAACACAGGCTTTTTATCTCTGACTCCTGGTGTTCTTTATTCCAATAATTTAAATTGGAATTGATTTTTCAATTTAGCCGTTGACTTGCTATGGACACACAGTCAAAAAGGCCGAATAGAATTGCATGGCTGAAATGTTTGTCTTTGTAATGTACTTCTCATAAATTCACAGGAGTCTGATTTTTTAATGTCTTTTTTTTCTACAGCAGCTGCTGAAGACAGCAGCTTTTTAGCTCAGCACACAGGCTAAAGAAACATCACTTATTTGACCTTAAAAAGAAAAGAATATCATTATTATGAATTATAGTAGAACTCATGAAATGATATTGTATTTAAACATCTTATTTTCTCTATGTTAGTCAGTATGAGATATTTAATCATATCTATCATTAACATAAGTTAACCTACCCTGGTGCAGTTTACAAATGAAGGACCATATAAAAACACATTATGGTCAATTATATTAGGAGCCAATTAACCAGACACACACATGAGTTTGTATAGAATAGTGCTTTTCTAATGAAATGTGGTAATGCCTGTTCACACTTTAATACATATGCTGCATACTGTTTCATTCAGTAACATATGTACCAAATTGCACCCATGCTTTGTCAATAGCAATGAATCAGACAATTAATTTCAAAATGTCTAAGATGAAAGCAGATATCTGATTGATCATGTATAAAAAGTATATAAGTATAAGTATTCTATATTTATGGAAGGCAAACAAAGTCAGAACTACCGCTAACTTAAATAACTGCATAATAGCAAACAAACTGAATCACAGGAAAAGATGGGGAGGGTAAAAGTGCCATTGGACACATAGGGGGTTATTTATTATAGGCCATGTTGGTGAGGTTTGTGAGGCTTTTTAATACCTTGAAAAAACTCACAAAATGTTTTCTGATTTATGAAAAGACTTGAATGTAAAAAAACTCGAATCAGTTTAATAGGGGTGAAAAACCTGAATACTCAATTTTATCAAGTTTTCTGTAAAATAAAACCTCAAATCGCAAAAATCATGAAGGCTACATCTTAAAATGGTTCTAGGGACCTATGCCATTGACTTCTAAATGGCCTCAGCAGGGTTTAGCTGACGGATTTTCGAATTTCAAAGTCCTAACCTTCTAGGTCTAGTGAAATCATTCTTGAGAAACCCCCCTTTTCCTAACATTGTCATTGGTGCCAATGTGTACCACAATCACAATCACTGGTTCTATCCAGCCCCTTCCAATATACTGTTCACTCTCTCCATAACATGCTAATCCCTACAGCAAAACATATAGGGGCAGATTTATTAAGGATAGAGTTGTGTTTTCCACAACAATTCAAGTTTCCAAGGTTATTTTTTGGTCAAAAATCTATTTTTTCAGGTTTAAAAAAAAACAAAAAAAAAACAGCAATTTTTTTCAAGATTTATTATACCCGGACCATGGAAATAGCTTATATCCGAATACACACCATATAAAACCTGTCAAGCTCACATAGAAGTCAATGGCAGAGGTCCCTTGAACCATTAGAAGATGTTAAAGGGGTTGTTCACCTTCCAAACACTTTTTTCAATTCAGTTGTTTTTAGATTGTTCCCCAGAAATAAAGACTTTTTACAATTACTTTCCATTATTTATTTTTTAATTTTTTTCCAAAATCTAAGTTTAAAGGTGAATGTTTGTGTCTCTGTTGTTTCAGTCTGGCAGCTCAGTAATTCAGGTGCAGACTCTAAACTGTTACAATTTTGCAACATTTATTTGATATATTTCTCAGCAGCATCTCTGGAGTATTAGCAACTATTGTATCAATTCTAACAGCTGCCTGTAATGAAACTCTGCTCAGCAGGGACAAAGATAAGAAATGTATCAACTAAATGTATCAATTTAGAACAGTTTACAGGATCGGCTAACCCCCCCCCGCTTCAGAAGGAGAGAAATTACATTTTATACTTCAATATTAGAAAAACCATCACACACAGAAAATAGAAAGTCATTGGAAAAAGTCGTTATTTCTGGTGATCTATCTGAAACCAACTAGTTGTTTGAAGTTAAACAACCCCTTTAATTGTCTTCTTAATATTTGAGTTTTTTCCAGAGTTTTGCCTGAAAACTTTTTCTAAATAAGAAACCATTCGAGTTGTGATTTAATTCATTTTCATTCTTTGTATAAAAACTCTAACATTTTACCTTTTGATCAATAACCCCCTTACTGTTCAGCTTGGTGGGAACTGGTGAGAGATTACTTTATCTGCCTTTGTAATAATTGAATCACCTATTAAAGTAATGTATCTTGCCTTTCTAAAGATTTCTGCACCTCCTTTATAAAGGCTACTGCCACCCTTTGGGTTTTGTGAAGGTCAACTCACTCTATATATCTTAGATTTGTCCTCCACAATAACTGAACCCTGCACCTCTGTCCCCTGCTTCCCTTATAATTTTATAAACCTTTCATCTTTATCTCAACTACCTCATCTCAGTCATCAGCATAACCCCTCCAGCAGGTTTGCTTTCTGTCAAGGCCGTCGGGGGCATGAAGAGACGAGTCTGCTCCCAGCGGCGAAGAATCCAAAATGGCGGCACCCAGTCGGCCCACGTGGATGCTGGGACGCCAATGCCGCAACGCAGACGCATGCGTAAAGCACGCCGGCGCAAGCACGCCGGCGCAAGCACGCCGGCGTAAGGACGCCAGTGACGTCACTATGGCACCAAATTCAACTATAAAAGGGCGCCCAGGACGCCAGAAGGGCGCCCAAGAATAGGTTCTGCTACCCTGAACCTGGGTTTCTGTTAAGCTGTTATCCTGTTATCCTGATTCCTGCTCCTGCCTTGGTTTTGACCCCTTGCCTGGACTCTTGTTATTTGATCCTGATCTGCCTGCCATTGAACTCTTGCCTGGACTTTGACCTTGTATCTTGCTTAACCCTTTGGATAGCGCGACCTTGCAACCTCAAGAGGGCTTCCTCCTTGATCCTGACTACCTCCCTGGAGGGAGCTCCTGGCTCCCTGACACTTTCACCCTTAACCCCAAAACCTGCATCTCTAATGAATACTCCCTGAAACTAGATCAATCAAGATCTCAAAAGGCTGGTGTTCCAGCTGAAATATCAGTTTTTTGCCTACAATTAAATTATTTTTTCTATAAGTCCCATGAGTGCGGTTTCATATTAATGTATATATATATATATATATCTTCAAACAGAGCCGCACTCCAATGTTGAATAAATAAGAATAAATAAAGTCAAATTTATTGCATGAATACGTGTGTTCAACATTTCGCCCACCTTATGGCCTTTATCAAGGATGAACACACATATTCATGCAGTAAATTTGACTTTATTTATTCAACATTGGAGTGCGGCTCTGTGTGAAGATTTACATGCATGATTTGAGCAAGCACCCACATTAATTTTGAAAATCCGGATCAGAGTGCGGCTGCCTACTAGTGATTTTTTATATATATATATATATATATATATATATATATATATTTGTATATATATATATTCGTATATATATACTGTATATATATATATATTCGTATATATATATATATATATATATATATATATATATATATATATATATATTCGTATATATATATATACTTGTATTTTTGTTTTAAAAAAATGGTTGAATTCTCCTTTAATAAAGGTATCTGAGCATTTCAAAACATTGCATTGTGAGCTGTGTAGCATGTAGAGTGCTGTGTCATTTTTTTAAATTTTTATATATATACATAAATATACACAGTAAATACAATATACATAGTATCCATCTGAATACATACATTTGTACTGAGTGTTGATAACTTAGGTGTAAAAGAGAAACGAAAAATAATGTTTTATGCCTTGAACTTTGAATGCTTCTAAAAGTAGTATGCAGCTCAACAACAAATATATTTTGAGACATTTAAATTTGTTTTTCATTTTTGATTACATGTCGCACTTGTCAAATGTGCATTAAAAACAACATTTAAATATTTGCTATTACTTACCTAATTAGATCTTATTTAAATAATCATGCTACTTACTCTTCAAATTATTGCTGTTATATGGAGGAATTTTTATCTGTGATTGCAGACAGGATTTTTTTAATCTAATTATGCTCAGGATTTAAAACTGAACAAAAATATAGTATTTTATTTACTGTAATTATTTAAATACATATTAGACTTCAAAATGCAAAACTAACCCTAAAAATAAACACAGTGTGGAAATATGCACAGAAATCAGTAGCCTTTAAATTATGCATTGGATATAATAAATGAGCAACGCAATTTACAGGCACACACATACACAAAAGGCTGGAGATTGGAAGCAAAAGGCTGCACACAGGCAACAAAGGTACAGGTGTTTCTCAACCATTGTAATTTATAACACAAAAAAAAATTAAGGTTGAACAACAGTATTTTTTTTTTACAAGTCAGCCTTCCTGGAATGATTGTTGTACATCTTCTGTTAACTCTCAGGTTAGAATTAGTATTATTATATACTTGGGTACTATTGGGACTTGAGAATGCCTTGTTCACTAGCCTCTCTTACTTTGAGGACCTTCCCCATAGGCTAACATTGCACTTTGGTAGGTTTTGGGTGGCGGGGGTCGAATGGCCGAAAAGTCAAATGATTTTTAGTTCGAATCGTTCGATTCAAAGCCGAAATCGTAGTCGAAGGTCGAAGTAGCCAATTCGATGGTCGAAGTGGCCAAACGATGGTTGAAGTGGCCAAAAAAATCATTTGAAATTCGAAGTTTTTTTTTATTCTATTCCTTCACTCTAACTAAGTAAATAGGCCCCATAATGTTGCACTTTTTTCACCTTCCCTAGTTTTCAATCCCAACCAATATGGATTCAGGATGCTGTATTATACACAAACATAGGCACATACTTTGGGTTGTAATCATCAACATATGAGAGAAATCATCAACATGTGAGAGAAATAACACTGAACATTAATGATTGATATTACTACAAATTTATAGTAATTATTTATTTTTTTAATAAAATAAAAAACTGAACTTTCCCCCCTCTGTTCATCTTTCTTCTACTGCATCAAAATAAAGAAATCAATTTTTTACAGTTCTTTGCTCATTTTCATAAACAAATCCAATTACTGTTTTTCAAAGGAAAATTTGGCATACGTATTAAATTTCAGGCTATCTTTTAATTGCATCGGTTTTTGTTAAGGATCTGTAATTGGTAATCTTAACAATCTTTCTGTTAATAACATTGCCTGAAAAATAAATGCAAACACAAAGCTAAGTGGGTTAATCATTTTCTATCAAATACCTTCTTTCAGTCATATAAATATGTCATGGTTCTTTCTACTTATGGTGTATTTAAAAATTGGATCTAAAGAAAAAAGAGATTAGTATTATAGTTAAAATAATCCTTAGCTAAATAGGTTTTATTATGTTGTATCATTGGATATACAGTAGAACTTATACATAGGGATAATGAGTCTTGGAGAACCAGTGACTAAATAGGTAAAAACAACGTGTCTCTCTTGATATATAGGTGATAATGTTGCAAAAGTATTATACTATAGTCATAATGGTGATACTACACAACCTGCTAAAGATGTGTTTTGCCGACCTGAACCAGCCCAACCTGTGGATAAGCACATTTATCCTGCAGTTTTGAGCTAGCAAGTACTCCACTAGAATCTGGCCCACCCTGAAAGTGGGAAAGAATGATGGGTTCTAATTCAACCTATCACAGTTTATGGAGAAATATTTTCCAAAAGTGGTGACTACTGTATGTCTGCCATGTTTGTCACATGGATTTAAATGGTTGGTGGTGATATCTTCAAACAAGGAACCCAGGAAAGTGGTGGTTAAACTTTCCTGCTTAACCTTACCCACTTAATAACATTGCAAAAGGTCCCAAGCAACTTCCTGATGAGGGTATAAACATGTACTTGTGTCCAGTTAATCTCACTTTTTTATGACTTTAACTTGAAGGTTTCTAGATGTATGTATCTTATGAATAATCTTATGAAGGAGCAGGTGCTGTAGTAGAAGCTAAGAGAAGAGCATGGAAGCTTAATTCTGCTCAATTACAGATACATCTTCTACACTTTCATGCTGAGTATCCTGCCACCAACATTTCCTTTTGGCAGTATAAGAACATTTTTGTTGTACTACATTTATGTGTTTACACCAATAATTTGTTTTTGTTTTGCATTTGCTGACCTCAAAACCTTTTTTGCGTTTGCTGACCTTTATGGCATAAAGGAAGCATTGCTTCAAATCCAACCAGATGATAGCTATGCTTAGTAGTTTCATATACTACAGCTGGCAAATAGATGTATTTTAGATCAGTGGAACACAACAAAAGGTACATTCATATTTAATGCCTTACGCACAGAAGTCAAAGAAATGGAGAATTACAATGTAACTCTAAACCAAGTGATAAATTAAAATTAAACTAGAGGTTATAATTCCACTGTTTGTTTATTCAGTATGCTTTAATAAACTTCATCTGCACAAAAAAAAAAAACTGGAGGATATAGTCTGTTACCATTAATAAATGTAATTTAATTGGACTTTTTGTAAACATATGCTGTACTGGCTACATTTTTTCATAACACTTAAAGCATTTCTCTGAAACATCTGACCATTTCATTCATAAAAAAATGTTGGTATAAACATTGCATCAACAATTTAAAGGGAATGCCCCATCGTTTAAATGCCATTCATCCTCAACATGTTGTATCGATTAGTTACTATACAAACTTTTCTCCTAACCCCTTAGCCATATCTTTGCCATGTAATGTATGCTTTCTGCATTTCACTGCCCAGCAATGAGCATTGCTCACCTATTAATGCAGGGGGATAGAGTGATTGCACTTATCCCACAACACTTGTGTTCATACATGACCCCTAAAATGTTTCATTATCTTGACATCTACTGTACTTTTAACATCTGATCATTTTATATGTCCAAATAAAAAAAGATGAAATAATAGGTTTGTTTGTTGAAACAAGTCAGTAGCAGGCACAAGGTTCTAAAAGCATTTACAATGTATGTTTCTGTTCAATTTGAAGCCCGAAAGGCAGAATTGGCTTGTATTTTTGTTATTCAGTTGCTGTGCTAGTGGAAGATTAATGAATAGTAGAGCTTTGTGGCAGTTGTGTAGAGATTCAGGATATAGCAAACTATCTACCATCTGTTCAACATGTATCTTATAGCTCTTTTAAGGAAAACATTGAGCAGCAGGAGATAAGCAGATGGATAGTTTTTAAATATTAATAATGTGCTTTTTGTCAAAAGACAGAAATATTGAGGATCAGTGATATGAACATTTTTAAACACTTCAGCTTGAAATATTCAAAGGATATTTATTTTAATTATCTTAAAAAGGTAACTGTAACATAAATATGTAGCCATGTCCCAAAAAAAAATCAGCACTTTTCTGTCAATATTATTAGTATTGCAAAATGTGCCTTAAATCAAATTGGAATTTCTGATTTGCATATTTAAATTTCATCAAAATGTTAAAAAAGACATTACCTGATAACATTTTTTAACAAATTATGACATCAGTCATGCGAATGAATCCGGGATTTGTTGCATCTCTAATCCATTATTATAAACCTCTAAAGATTTGAGGGTTTTTTTCCACAAAAAAATTGAGTTTTCCCACTAAAAACCTTTGATCAGAAATAATCGAGGTTTAATAAATGAACCTGCTTGGAGTTTATATTATTTATATTATTTATATATTATTATTATTTATATTATATTATTATATATCATTTATATTATAAAACTAAGAATAACACATTTTATAATGAAGAAAGAAGCATACAAACTGATTGTCTTAAAGCGCACCCTTACCATCAACAAATGCATTTCTTGATTCATGCTTTAAATCTTCTTACTGATTTCAGGTTGGTTTTAGCTAAGGGAAATTTGTTTGTCCTCCATCAAGTTGCACCTTGGGTAGGGTTATGTCTTCTGGGCAGGTTTCTAAACTCATTTTCATAAACTTGCATAGTAAAATGACCATGTCGTTGTATTCCAAGCATGCTTATATTAGTTGATCTGCTCTGATACTTCTAAATAATGCAGTGATGCAAAGATTAGGTTTTTGATAATGTCACTGATCAATGATCTATGTATAGTTCCCAAATCCCAAATGTCCTTCCTCAGTCTCTTCCCCCAACCAACAATATAGCACAATGTCTCCAGAGTGACAGAAGCAGCTCTGTCAAAAATATTCATAAACTAATTGATTCATCTGTGTTATTGTATTGTTTCCAATTAAACAAACACAGAGCACCTTTTGTTGAGGTACTGCAAATTCCGTTGCTGTATCAGTTGGTACTGTAATGTTCACTTGAGATAATACTAAATTAAAAAAATGATTTCTGATTTGACATTTTATATCTGAGAAAATTCAGAATAAATGTTACAAATGACAACAGCCATATTTATAAACCAGTCTCTGTAAATCAGCTACTTGTATAATTAACACAATTTAAATTTTTTTACTGTATTTAATATCATTCTTGCTGGGTAATGTAATAAAAGGCACAACATTTACCGATGTGTAGTAACCCATAGGATCCAAAAATGTATTTGCTTATAAACATTGGCCAGTAAATGATATCTGCTAATTGACTACTTTGCATGGGTTGTGAACAACTTACATGTTAGTTCACACACATCCAAATAAAGCATTAAGCCCTCAAGACTAAATTTGCATTTTATTGGAACTTTTATGGGTCATTCCTGATGGCCTGTCCAACTAGTATCCAATCCTGTTGGACAAGGATCCAATTTGCTGTAGTCAACTCCCAACAGGCCTGCATTGCCCTCTATTATTTGATCTCTGGTCAGGGGCCAAATGATTGGAGCTACTCATTTGACTCAATGTGTGCAGCAGATCTTGCTGTATAGGATTCAGATTAATTTCCAAAGTTGGCCAACCAGTCTTTAAACTGCAGGGCTAGCTCCCCAACAGGTGTCCAGACAGTCTGCTAAATACTACTAAAAGTCAAACTCAAAGATCAATTAGCAGAAGCTTTGGGACTTATTTACTGTTTAGGGGGTTATTTATTAAAGGTCGAGTTGTGTTTTCTCCAAAAATTTAAGTTTTTCGAGAGCAAAGGGGAGCTGAAACAAAAAGTCAGAAAATCACTCTATTCAATATTTAGAATACTGGCCAAACACATGTGGCCTGTTGTGAATGCAAGAGAAGTTCTTGCTCTTCATTAACACAAAGTAGACTGTAATATACTCCTGCAATTACGTTATGTGTGTGTGTTATGCTGTGAAAAGTTTCCTTATAAAAGTTCAGCCTTATCACTAATTTCTTCCACAGTTTAATTCTTTACACTATGCTTGAATACTGCATATAGTGTAAGGTAATGTACCATATTTTTTTTTATTCATTATATTCCTCTAAAGCATTTTATTCATTATATTCCTCTAAAGCATTGTATACCTTTTAATATTTGTATTTGTTCAGTTTATATCACCCAGAAGATACAGCACTACTCAGGGAATAGCTGATTCCCGATTTTAATATATGTTTGGAAAACTGGTTATGCTCCTTAAGGTTTAGGGAGAAAGCCAGTGTCGACTGGGACACCAGGGACCCACCCAAAAACCTTAGACCAGGGGCCGACCAAAAAAACCTTAGACCAGGGACCCACTCTTAGTTCTATTATTTTTCCTCTCCTCACTCAACCTCTATTCTCCTATTCTCTTTTCTTTACATACTATAATCTATTGTTCCATCTATTTAGCCTCTTTGTTATCATAGAAATAAGGAATGGCCATGGAATAGGCCAAATGTTTAGCAGCATGAGGGCCCACCGGGAGTTTTCCTGGTATCCTGGTTGGCCAGTCCGACACTGGAGAGAGCTCCTTCCAGTAAATCAAATACCATTATGTCAAGCTACCCATTTTACCAGATGAGCTTCTTACATTAGGAAGCAAATAGTGATGGGCGAATTTGCGCCGTTTCGCTTCGCTGAAAAATTTGCGAGTTTCGCGCGAAATTCGCGAAACGGCGAAAAATTTGCGAAACGGCGCCGGCGCCCGTTTTTGATGCCGGCGCCTGTTTTTGGCGCCGGTGTCCATTTTTTCGGAAAAAAAATTTTTGACGCTGGCGAATTTTTGACGCAAATTTTCGCGGGAGTTTCGCGAATTTATTCGCTGGCGGCGAATCGCGCAAATTCGCCACGAATTCGCGCCTGGCGAATAAATTCGCCCATCACTATAAGCAAACTGCTAAAATGTTGTGACTAATCACTGATGCAAATCAGGCAAATCCTACACCTCTCGATTATCTGAGACATATACTGATGGGGCAAATGTTACTGAAGCATGTACAGTAAAACAGGCATCACAGCATAGCAGTCATTTACATGGCCAAAAGGGTTTTAAAATATTAAAAATATTTGCCAGGTGATAGACTGTAGGCAGACAGAGCTTTATAAGGATATTAATGTTTGAAGTGCTTACATTTACAAGATATGTATATTCAAGTTGCAGGTTCTAGTGTAAACTAAGTTGCTTTTCTTGAGTCTGAGATCGTAAAAATGTATATTTTTAGAAGATCTGATATCAAGAGATTTTAATCATTTCCCTGCCATCAAAGTATCAAAGGAGAATTTATATTATATTATATTATACTGAGAAGACTCAGTTTTCCCTGGCCACTCGTGGATATTTTGATGGTACTCCAGATGGGTTTCCCCAGCAGCATCCGCTGCCACAGCTCCAGAACCTGCTTCCCAGGAGCAGTCTGCCACAGTTCCAAGTCTGGCTACCCAGCAGCAGCCTGCAGCAGTTCCATGGCTAGCTACCGAACTCCAGTCTCTCAGGAGAGGGGATTCTGCTTGCCCGGCACCCCCAGGAGAGGGCTTCTGCCATTCCCAGTGCTTTCAGGAAAGGGGCTTCTGACGTGCAATAGCCTAGTGACTGAGGGCACTCTAACCATAACCTCTAAAACCCGGGCACCCACAAGGGTGGCTCTGCCTGCCCTCCAGCCTGTTTCCCAGGCACCCATGAGGGTGGCTCTGCCCATTGTTCCATTTGGGTGTGTCTTTTCTTCTGTTCCCTCTACAGCAGTTCCCAGAGGGCATTATTTGCTATGCAAAACGTAATGTCCCCCTAGGCTCCTGGAAGTCACATTGGGAGGAGGGGAATAATGTCAGGCTCTGCTGGGGATTGATCCCAGGACCTGGTTGCTGGTCCTAACCACTGGACCAGGAGAGCAGCCGGCAAGTTCTAATTCCCTTGTGATCTGCTTCCTGGGCTTAGCTATTCACCCCAGCATCCTTGGTTGTGGTCAACCAATCAGGGCTGATCCTGCCCTATACATATATATATATATATATATATATATATATATATATATATATATATATATATATATATATATGAAAAGAAGATCAGCACTCACTGTAGTTTTGGTGAATTCGTGTTGATTTATTTGTCAAAAATCACATCTTATCACATCTTATCCGACGTTTCGGTCCCACATGGGGACCTTTTTCCCATGTGGGACCGAAACGTCGGATAAGATGTGATTTTTGACAAATAAATCAACACGAATTCACCAAAAGTACAGTGAGTGCTGATCTTCTTTTCATATATATGAACTACATTTGGATCGAGCACCACTGGCTTTACCTTTTGGTTTGAGTGCGGGCACTGTGGGACTTCATATATATATATATATATATATATATATATATATATATATATATATATATATATATCTAGCCCAGTCCTCCTCACAGTCATTTCCTGAGCGTTAGCTACTCTTGGAGCAGTGTGGCCTGGCCCTAGCTCTAGCTCCTGTGCTCTTGTCGCTCTGACTCCTTATTTCCATTCTTGTCTGGTCTGATTCCCTGCTGCAGTCATCCTCATCATCCCCATCATGACCTGGTTCAAAACCAGTATTGTTCCATTCAGTCACAGATTCTTTGCCCGCTCCATCCTGTTCCTGTCCACACAGTATCCTCTCTCGTCTGCAGAATTCAGATTTCCTACCTATTCCTCATTAGTTCCCCCTACCAGTCCCTTTCATAGAGTCAAATGTTCTGATTATACTCTACTGTGCATGGGTGTGGGTAAGTCTGCACTAGGGATACCTAGCACATACTCCTGTTTGTTTACCCTGTATAGTAATAGCAGTATTAGCATTATAGTCCCAAGGGTTAACAAACAGCAGTATTTTTTTGCAGCTAATTTTTACACAGTTTACATCATTGCTAAATTTGGTCAGGAGTTGTATTAAACTATAGTGTTAACTAGTACGCATTACACTTACATTTACTGAAACATTAATGACAATAATTCCATTACTAACAAATATAATGCTGCAGATAAAAAACTATAATTTAATAAATAATGGTATGAAGTATGTAAGAGAATATATTGAAATGTACAGTATGTATGCTTGGTAAAAGAAAAAACCTTGTATAAACTACAGTATTTAAAATTAAAGAGCATAAATGGATGCACAGTATGGTAAAATACAAGCAACCAAATCCATCAATTCTTTTCTTAATGACATTATGGAATTATTAAATCATAAATAAAATGTGCAAGTAGAATATGATTTTTAAGTTGTATGCAAATGTTTCTATGCCAGATCTAGAAAGAGCTAAATTAAACATGTGGCATAAAGGGTTATATTTATGGGCATGCATAAAATTGTGCAAATATTTTTCTTTTTTAATTGGCAATTAATTTTAGAAGCATCTAGGTATAGTAACTTACATTACTTCCTCATTTTACCATGCGATATACAAATTAGGCCGCCTAGCACAAAACTTGAAAGAACAACATGAAAATGACTTTCATACAGTATGTTGCCAATACAGGAAATGAATTTGTCCTTTTGAAGAGCTAAATTGTTCAGGGATCAGTGAGACTTTATTGTTAGCATCTCTTACTTTCTTTACTTTATTGGCATAGGAAGGTTGTGGTTAATGTGCCTTCAAGATCTACCTAAATGTATCGGTAAACCGAAACTAGCTGTGGTTGATATGATAGACCTTGACCTACTATTAGATCTGGAAGTGGAAACCAGTGCATAGCAATAGGGTAGTTTTTACCACAAACTGATTTATTATTGTGATACAATTGTGACAAAGCAGGCCATGTGTGAATGCGATCAAGTGTATCCAATATGGCTCCTTAGTTTCAAAATGGATGTACTAACATTAGCTGGAGCTGAGGTTATTAACAGATAAACTTGTTTTTCATTAAATATTGTTTGAGAACTCAGTAAATATTGTTTGGGGAATCTTAAAGTAGTTGTTCACCTTCCAAACACTTTTTTCAGTTTAGTTGTTTTGAGATTGTGCTCCAGACTTTCCAATTACTTTCCATTATTTCTTTTTTATTGTTTTTCTAAAATCTAGGTTTAAAGTTTAATGGTCGTGTCTTTGGTGTTTCAGTCTGGCAGCTCAGTAATTCAGGCGCAAACTCTAAACTGTTACAATTTTGCAACATTTAGTTGATACATTTCTCAGCAGCATCTCTGGAGTATTAGCAACTATTGTATCAATTCTAACAGCTGCCTTTAATTAAACTCCGGATTCTGCTCAGGGATAAAGATAAGAAATTAATCAACTAAATGTATCAATTTAGAACAGTTTACAGGGTCGGCGACCCCCCTCCCAGAGCAGTTTTAGAAGGTGAAAAATTACATTTTACACTTCAATATTAGAAAAAACGGTGACACATAGAAAATAGAAAGTAATTGGAAAAAGTCGTTATTTCTGGTGATCTATCTGAAAACATCTAGATGTGTGAAGATGAACAACCCCTTTAAGGTGAGGGAGAAGGAAAGGGAAATCAGAGATAGTACAAACATGTTTGTCATGAAGAAAAAAGCTCATGGTCAAATTTCCAGGCGTATGGCCATTATTTTGTTATATGTCCAGAATTAGGATTATATCATACATTATTCAGAGGGAAAACATTGTATAAAGAAATGGGTGTTGTCCATTTAATTTTAATATAATATAATATTGTACTGTAACAGTATCAATTCACATTTGTTCACATTTGTTCACATTAAGACAGCTATTGTTGAACTTTGTATGTGCAAGTCTTCCTTTGACTTCTAACCTTTGTTTGGGTCCTCATAATGGGGTTAAAGATATAGTTAATGATATTTTCACCATCTGGGCATTGTTCCAAAAATATCTAATGCAGCAAATAAATGTTCATCCTAAATCTGCCCATAACTGCCCTTCAAGTTGAGTTTTAAGGTTTTCCCCTCAGGGGGTCCAGTATCATAGTTTTGCAACCACAGCATTTAGCTACTACAGGGACTATGAAAATGATACGTCCATAAGCTTTAATGTTGTACTTGTAAACTGTACCATGTTTTTGGCAGTGTTATTATAATTTACAGTCGTTCTCTCCCACTCAGCATGATGGTGTTTGAATTTGTTTTTTCAGAAAAAATATCTATTGCTTGGAGGAGATCACAGACTTTGATGAAAGATTTCATTACAGGGCATTTGTCACAATAGGAACAATGCTTCCTACTAGTGATTTATTCAAATGCAAAAAAACATTTGGAAGGCTGTAGTAAATATTGATTTTTAAATGTCTTATTTTTGTTTTCCCCAAAAGAGTGGTGTACAGACGTACAGTTATCAATATTATTTGAATGATTACATATTTCCTATCATTGATTCAGTGAGTGAATGTCTGAACGGATTAATGGGCACTTACGTATGTTAAATATTTTAAAAATAAAACAATATATTTTCATGAGCACTGAAATGGTTGAAAATGATTCCTAGAATCCAGCCTAAAATTTACAGTTCTGTAAGTAAAGTACCTACTAATGTGCCACAGAACATTAATAATGAAATTACATACTAGTTTATAAAAATGTAATTGAAACACAAAAATATAACTCCACTATGGAATATTGTATGATGGTTAGGCTGGTCTTTGGAGAGTTCTTTCATTTTCAGTTGTGAATTCCTCTTAAAAAAACAGTTATGGCAGTGCAGAATTTTTTTGTCTGCAAAACATTATGAATTTTATTACCAGAAATATCCAGAAATAGCAATAACTTTGCCAGCTGATAAGGTAGCACAACACAATTCATAGTCACAAAAGACATATACAACTTCTGAAACACATAAAAATACAGGTATAGGATCCATTATCTGGAAACCTGTTATCAATAAAGCTCCAAATTGCAGCAAGGTTGTCTCCTTTAGACTTTAGAATAATTAACATTTTAAAAAGTAACTTCCCTTTTTCTGTTATAATAATATTAATACAGTAATGTACCTTTTACTTGATCCTAACTAAGATACAATTAAACTTTTAAGTGCCAGCAGAATTTCACATTTCCTCTGGAATTCTCTCCAATGCTCTGTCCGATTTTCTCCCAACTATTCTGCTTTCAAAAGATCTCTTAAAACACACTTATTTAGAAAAGCCTACCCTCATTCTGTTTAGCTACCGAATGCAATACCATATGCTACATCTCTCATCTGCTTATTTCTTATCATGCCCACTCTAACACCTTGTGTCTCATTCCCTTCCCATTAGATTATTAGATTAGATTGTAGGGGAATTTCCTGGGGGGGGGGGGATTTTTTGTTTAACTAGGAGCTTTCTAAATCTTGTATCTTTCCACTTCTGGAACAAGATTTAGAGCTCAAAATACAATACAGGGATTTATACCAGAAAAATATTTTATTTATGCACAACAATTGTTTGAAAAAGCTTTGAGTGTCGCAAAGGTGCCAATATCAGATATGTATAGTTTTATAAAGATTTCTGACTTCTATAGATCAAAAACTTCCAGCAGTAAATTACAGAATTTCAAAACACTACAGTAGAATGTGGCATACTTCCAATAAAGCCAATAAATCCAAAGCCAATAAATCCTGGAACAGTAGGATTACCCTAGAAAACCACATTTGTTTTTGAAAAGTACAGATGTTGAATCCAATATGGTTAAGCATGTCTTTCTACTCCTATTTAACAAAAGCTTTTCTGAACTTAATGTTTTCGATAAAAATGTATGAAAATTTGGAAAAATCACCTCAAAACTTTCATTGTGCAAGCTTATATCCCCCACATAGCATCAGTTACCAAGAAAAAACATCCTAAATATGAATGCCAGGGGCCCACTTTACAGTTTGATGACATTACATCAGTTTGATGAGGATTACATAGGATTACCAAAGTAACTGATGTTTAGAAACCCCAAAATTAAGCTAGTGCATACAAATTGTCCTGGAGGTCATTCAAAAATCAACACATTTACTACAATTTTTTGTGAGTTAAAAGTACAAGATACATTGACCCCCAAATCATATATTTGTGGAAAGCACGCATTCAGATAATTTCAAAATGGTTAACCATGTCTTCTTCCTACTGTGTCGCAATGCTTTCACAAAACTGTTTTGATAGAATAGCTGAAAAACACCTCAAGGCTTCTACTTTATAGCATCTTATCTCCCTCATGGCATTAGGCACCAAGACAAAAAATACTAAATATGAATTCCATTGTGCATAGGATTACCAAAATATCTGGCGTTTAGAGACCCCCAAAATGAAGTTAGCACTGAAGTCACTTCAGCTACTGGATAATCATCAAATTGACGACATTTTTTGCAGGGTAAAAACACAAACAAATGTTGACCCCCCCAAAACCATATATTTTTGGAAAGTACACATTTAGCCAAATCCAAAATGGGTAGCCATGTCATTCTACATGCAATGTTTTGCCAAAATTGTAATTTTGATGAAATACCTGAAAATCTCCTCATATACTGTAGCATTAGGTATCAAGAGAAAACATCCTAAATATGAATGTCACAAGTGTACTGAATAGTTCGATGCCAAATATGCATGGATTTACCAAACTTTGTGGCACACAGAGAACCCCAAATACAAATGGTGCATATAAATTTTCACAGCTGACACAGCTGCTGCAATATAAGCACCTGGTGTGTATTATGTGCCTTAAGACCCCCTATCAGTATAGAGACCCTAGAAAACCATATGTTTTTGGAAAATACACATTTTAACAAATCTAAAATGGGTAAATACTTCTGCAGCAAACTACCAAACTGTAAAGCCATGCTGAACATAGTGTTTTTTATGAAATTTCTGAAAATTGTCACAAAGCTTGCATTTTACCCCATTATATGCCCCGCATTTCGCAATGCATCAGCATAAAACATCCTAAATATGAATGCCTGGGGTCTACTGGACAATTTGATGGGGGGACTGACGTATAGTGACAGGAGACCAGGTTGGAGGGCATCCAAAGCTTGATAACTCTCTGAAAAAAATGACAGGTATACAACACAAATTCAGTGCTGTACTGTACATAAATGCTGGATATATCCACTGATTGTATTTTGTGACACTTAGGGGGTAATTTAATAAAACTTGAATTAATCTCAGTTTTTTTATTAAAACAAAGTCGGCCAAACTCTTTTCCAAAAATTTCAATAATTTATCAAAAAAATTTCCAAAAAAATCAGAGCGACAAAATGAAGCGTCAATTTGTATCATACGATTGATGCTCCAAAAACTCAACTTCATCCAGCACAGATCATGATGTCAAGAAACAACTTCAGAGACAACTGCCATTGACTTCAACATGACGTTGATAGGTTTGAGATGACATATTTTTGGATTTGGAGTTTTAGCAGCTTTGGGATATAATAAACCTCTACAAATTCAAGTTTTTTTTTCCCACAAAAATTTTTCCCCTTAAAAACCAGAAATTCTAGGTTTCAAAAATGGTCCCCTACGGGAGTTATTTACTAGAACATATTCATCTCAGTTTTTTTATTAAAACAAGGTCGACCAAACTCCCATCCACAAATTGAATTCATTTATCAATGATTCTTCTCAAAAAAGTAAGCACGATAAAGCATCACGACAAAATAGTGTGTTGATTTGAATTGTATGATTGATATTAAAAACTTTATTTTATCGAATTGTCGCTGAGACTTTATTGGATTATCAGATAAAAACTCCAATTTTATTGGATTATCAGGCGTATATCACAATATCAAGAAACTATTTCAGGGACATCTGCCATTGACTTCTACATGACCTCGACAAGTTTGAGATGGCATATTTTCAAATTCTGATTTTTAGCAGCTTTGTGGTATATTAAATATCTAAAAATTCAAGTTTTCCCATTCAAAAACTTGACCAGAAAAATTTGGGGTTTAATAAATGGGCCCCTTGCTGTATAAAGGAGGTTCACCAAGAGGACATTTTCAAATATGAATTGCATGCTATAATTCCGTCAATCCCCATAAGGAGGCAATTATAGAATATAGGTCTCATTTGCAAATATTAGTGCAAAATTGCACAAGTGCAGTTGCCCATAGCAACAATCATAATTTTGTTTTGATCAGTCTACTATCAGTTAGAAAAAATGGTAGCAAAGATCTCAATGGTGCCAGTTTGCACCTATTTAGTAGATCTGACTACATAAAATTTAAGCAGGTAAATATCCATTGACAGCACTTCGAAATTCTTTAAAACCGCCTTTAATAGTTTGCAGTTATTTGCACAGCAACACGGTGCAAATAACTGCAAACTATTAAAGACAGTTTTAAAGAATTTCAAAGTGCTGTCAATGGATATTTACCTGCTTACTATGGGGGAGTTGCTGTGAACAGGCTCCAAGACGTGCACTCAAAGTGAAGGGGATTAATGAAGTAAGTGCAGTTCTAATTGGAATTGCTACATAAAATTTAACCCAACCCCTTAATTTCAGACTGATGTTTAGTTTTTCCGACACCCCAGCTACATATGGGAGAACCAAGTTTTTTTTCTCCTGTCCTGCTGATATACATACCTCCCAACTGTCCCTTTTTCGGAGGGACAGTCCCTCTTTTGACAGCTCAACCTGCAGTCCCTCATTTGTACTGGAAAGTCCCTCTTTTCTCTGCACTAGCCAGAAAAAGAAACAAAGTTTCTCACTTAATTGGCTTTTAGCAGAGAGCCCAGAACAGCTAACAGGTGCAAATAAGATACTTTGTAACAATTTTGAGACACAAAAACACAGTTTAGATAAGGAGAAATATTTTCAAACTTTCATAACCTGACAAATTTTGTAAAACACACATGGTAATTAGGGGGTGTGGCTACAGAAAGGGGTGTGGTAAAAAAATTGCTGTGCTACGTGAGGAAAAAAAATTTTTGTCCCTCTTTTTGCTTCCAAAATGTTGGGAGGTATGGATATATGCTGATTTGAGCAACATTCCAGAGGATATATATTCTCAAAGGAAGATTTACAAGTTATTCTGGATTGAGAAAGCCAGTTGGATGACTGGTGAAATGCCTTCAAGACTGTTCTTCAGACTGATGCTGAATCTCAGTCCATAAACTCTAAATAGCAGGATCCTCTTAACTTTGTGTATCAGTTTGTATCTCCCTATAATTTGTGTGTTTTGATTCTGTATTTCTAAATTCTGCTACTTCAACATATAATGATTAACATGAAACCGCTGTCTATAGTAATACCTAAATGAACAGGGTACTTCAGTTACAGATCATAGAACTGACTGAATGTTTGTGAATTTGGCAAGGAATGCATTCTTGTAACAATAGTCATGCACAGTACCAGGGACTTTATGCTTCTAAAGCTATATTATTCTAGAAACCCACTGTGTTGCGCAAAACTAATATTTGGTTGTGATTAAAGCTGCTGCTGCTGCTGCTGCTATCAGAAACCCCAGTAAAGTTCTTTAACAGTATATAAATACAGTATAGAGTGACACCTTGTGGACTTAAAGGAAAAAACAAGAGAATTGTATAAAGTAGATAGGGCGAACAAACTCACATCATTATTATATATACTCATTACAGAAAAAAAATGTATGCAATTATTTGTATATGGTCGTATGTCAGACATGTTTGAGAGGACACCTGGCAAGGCTTATTTTTGGTGTCATCATCTCTGATTTTCCATACCGAAATTTCTTCAGTTGCAGCTTGTGCACCAAATACAGTAAATTAAATATTTAGAGTTAAATGATTGCTAATGTGTTACCTATCTACAGCTCAAGAATGTTTTTCAGGAATGAACTGATATAATGTGGCACTATTCTATTATTCTCCTTTAAGTGTTCTTAAAGGAAAACTAAAGCTTAACTAAAGAAGTAGCTAGAGATATTGTACATTATGTTTTGGGTTTCTGTACCAGCCCAATGCAACCACAGCACTAGCAGTAAAAATCTGTGTCTCCAAAGATGCCCCAGTAGCTCCCCATCTTCTTTTCTGCTGATTCACTGCACATGCTCTGTGCTCCTGTCACTTACTGAGCTTAGGGACCCACTCACAATATACAATACATATATACACATAGAATATCAATGTCACAATATAATTAATACAGATAATTACTGCATGGCAGCACAGAAACCAGCGCATTTAACATTAGAATATAATAATCAGCCTTGCAGTTTATATTACAGACCAACCTCATTTTCTGCTTGATAATTTGCGATGACCCCTAAAATGAGATTCTCAACAGCTGCTCAGAGTCTACTGATGATGACCTCCGGTGACAAGTATGAAATCCTGCATCATTGCTGCTATTGAGAAGCTGAAACTTTAGGCTGGTGCAAAAGATCATTAAATTAAAATATGGCATTTTAACTATATTAGTTTTTAGGGTTCAGTTCTGCTTTAAAGGACACACCACAGTAAACTAAAAAATGCTAGCCTTCTATCACAGGCCACATCACCTATTAAAAAAAAGAGCTGAGGTACATTTGAGGTGAAGAGCTTCGTGTAGGCTCAGGCTAGTCTTATAGGGCTGTACAATGTGCAAAGTTTACCACATGTCTAATCCCTGATAGCAACCAATAAGCAGGGTGCATTTGATGATCACCTGTTTAAATACAAATGTTTAGCAAACTTTATGCCTTTTATTATATGTCGGTTAGTGCACCTGCCCCAAAGCAATACAAGGACTTTCAGTGAGTTGTTTCTAGAAAAAGTGAACCAGCCTGGCACAGAATTTTATTATTTTAGCACTGGGGCTCATTCATAAATACTGGACAAATTTGCACCTGGGCAGTAATCCATAGCAACCAATCAGTGATTGGCTTTTTTCCAGTCAGCTGCAGGTTGAACACTGAAAGCAATCTTCTGATTGGTTGCCATGGGTTATGGCCCAGAAGCAAATTTGCCCAGTGTTTATAAATGAGCCCCAGTGCTAAAATAATAAAATTGTTTGCCAGGCTGGTTCGCTTCTTCTAGAAACAACTCACTGAAAGTCCTTGTATAAATGAGCCCCACTGAGTGGCATGTAACAAAATATCATGTGCCCCCAGAGGTATCAAATCTTTCTGTGTCCATTAGAGTCTGCAGCTTCATTGTTCATAGAGTATGGGTCTCAAATTACGACACTGGACTTACTTGTGTGGATTACACATATAGATATACACAGACAGAGGGATTGGGAAGACAATATACTTTACAGTGCTCATCCATTACCTATAATCCATGGTCAGTTTAGATTTTTATCAGAAAATAACAAGAAATATATATCTATGGAAATAAGTCACATCAACTGGATTTGCTGTGTTTTTTTTCCCTTGAAGACATTTCACTAGTCATCCCACTGGCTTTCTTTGAGAATATATATCCTCTGGATTGTTGCTCGAATCAGCATAATCTGTTTATCATAATCCACAATGATGTCAGGTTAGGTGTTGATTGTATTAGCAAGATTGGAGCTTTGATGTGTTATTAAACCTTCCAGGGAGAGGTGCCAAAACAGCATTGTATGTGGCAGACAATTGATGTTGCACCCCTGCCTCTATTCAGACTTGGTTTTTCAGTTTTTACATATATGGCTGCTTTAACACCTCTTTTGAACCAGTCGCTCTCCCGAATCTAGAATCTGGATTTGACAGTCTTCAAACGTGTGTCCTATATCTTTTAGATGTAAGTACACGGCTGAGTTCTGACTCTTCTGTGCTGCACCATATGCTGGTGTAAGTGTTGTTTGATTTCCCTCACATACAAATCAGAGCATTCCGCACTGCGCTGCATACACACTGTTACTCTTCTTGTGCTTTGGGGTGGGGGTTTTTGGGTGAACTAGTTGCTGCTTCAGTGTGTTATTGGGTTTAAATCAGATAGGCATGTGGTGTTTATAAAAAATCCTTCTAAGTTTTTCCGACACCCCAGCTACATATGGGAGAACCAAGCTTTTTCTCCTGTCCTGTTGATATATGCTGATTCAAGCAACATTCCAGAGGAGATATATTGTCGAAGGAAGATTTACAAGTTATTCTGAATTGAGAAAGCCAGTTGGATGACTGGAGAAACGTCTTCAAGAAAACACAGAAAGTCTAGTTGATTTGACTTAATTTCTTCACAAAAATATAACAATAAATATGAAAAATATACTTGAAAAAATGTATAATTGGATTTCTGTTTTCTGGTCTTGGTTTTTATGGCAGTGCTATATTAAGGGTAAAAAAACATATTGCCCCTGACGTTAAGCCCCTGGCCTACCCACTTAAGCCCTGAATCTGCCCAAAATCTACTCCAATCTTACCTTTTTTTCTTTGCTAATCAATGCATATTCTGGCCTCCACTCATCCATTGCATCATCGATTTGGCCCCTTTGCATTACTGCCACATCCCCTTAAGGCAGTTTATTGGCCAGTGTATGGGGCCTTCTGACAGGCTTCAATGACCGATATCTGGTCAAAAACCAGCCAGATTTGGGTCAAGCAGTTTTAAAACTGGATCAAGGACTGCATTGGTTTGTTGATAAAGTCCTTGCACTGACCGCCTGCATTGCCAGTGTTATGATCTTATCATTAGACTTTTGGGCCCACAATTAAATCAGCCCGATAACTCAAGGTGGGCATATCTGGGTAAGATCCTTTTTATTTGGTGACCTCTCCAGATGAGCAGTCTGCTAATGTATGGCCACCTTTACAGCAGTACCTGCCCCTTTTGTTTTTGTATTAAATCAGATTTGCAATTTACATAGTCAGCACCCTCACCTCCAAGAAGCTTTTGTATGATGCTCGTCCAACGGTCCCCAACCTCAATCCGTTCGTCAATTCAAATTGCAGTAATAGACGGCACCAATCAATGCTGTGTTATCTTAAAATGCCTTTATTGGGACATAGGCTCTGACCCCAAACACCCGGCAATGTTTCAGACCTTGCACGGTCTTTTCTTGAGAAAAGACCGTGCAAGGTCTGAAACGTTGCCGGGTGTTTGGGGTCAGAGCCTATGTCCCAATAAAGGCATTTTAAGATAACACAGCATTGATTGGTGCCGTCTATTACTGCAATTTAAATCAGATTTGTGCAGATGTCATCATTGTTTCTATGGGCACCAAGATGGACCTTACAATCATAGTGAAAGATTTTATCTCATAGGTAGTTCACTTGTTGAGATGAATGTGATTTGCTTTGCAGAACTTATAAGCAATGAAGCAATCTCATAGTATACAGCATCCAGGCAGTTTCCCAGAGAAATGGAAGCATGTGCTGTATGCTGAACACTATTTGAGCATCTAAATCATTGTTATAGTTGATAAGAAGCAAAGGCCCAAATCATCTATGTTTTTCCCCTTTTAAAGCATATATTGGTTGCAGAAATGGGTACAAAGGTGCAGCAATTGTCAGAGCTATTTTTGACTGAGGACACTAGAATGCATCACTTATTTAGCATCCGAGAAGTGGAGTGTTTTGCATAAACTGAGACAGCTGGGTAAGCAATGAATATAAGAATACCCCAAAGAGGAAGTGGAAAATGCCAGTAAACCAAGTCATCACAAACTAATAAAATCCCATAGGCTAGACCATTAAGCCTACTTTTATTTATAGTTACAGAACTATAATTAAATATGAAATGAAAAATAGAACCTGAATATGTATAGTTAATAATATAGGTGTGCTACATGTATACATGAGATAAAAAAACAAAGATACATTAAATTCCATTGTTATAAATGTTTCAATAATTCTCAAGAACATAGAATTAAGTTCCAGAATTATTTTCAAGGTATTCATTATTAAGTTTATGGACCAAGCAAATAATATATGTTAATGATAATGAAAAAAGCAGATGCACTTTGCTGTATGACTTTGAAAATATAATGTTTTTGCTGCAGTTTAGTTTCTAATATGGGTGTCTTTCACAACAGGGGCACAAGCCAATTTAAAGTCCAAGCATCAAGCAATTTGAGTTCCACCAGCTCTACACAGTAATATAATTATTCCCTCTGAGGCTCTTAATTGTCTTCATCACACCATGATTTCTGCACAAATTAAACATGCATTTATAGCTATATATAACTTGCTTTGCAGTTAACATCCTGGAAACAAATTTCAAGGAGACTGAATTTTGTATTATTTGATATGTCCCATATGCATTTGTGATGTGCATGGATCTTATTTACAATACTTTTGATAGTTGAATGCAAAGCATGCTGCATTTATTTAGAAAATATTTTTAGAAAAAAAGACCAATGGTATAAAACATTGGGAGTAGCTGTTTCCTTACCATTTCCTTTATTACTTGCAAACAAAATAATATGTTACAACTATATGAATGAAAATATATTTTGTTCCAAGTTTTAGAAATCGCATGTAGGGCTTATAACAGAACATGACAGTAATGTAACCATTGATCTTAATAATAATTTAAATAAGAATTTAACAAAGCCAAACAAAGGTAAGGTAGCTAAAATCATGGAAGGTACAGTATATAAATAAGCATTGGTTTTTCGCAATAAACTTGAGTTAGGTTTTCTGTCATTTGGATCTTCATACATTTAGTCTACTAGAGTCCATCTGCATTTGCATGCGCAGCTGTCCGCTTGAACTTAATATCATATTCATATTCAGCAAGAAGCAAAGCCCAGTGCTGTATACGTGCAGCAGCTGTTGCAGAAACTCCTTCCTTTGGGTGAAGTATTGCAACTAGGGATGCACCGAATCCAGGATTCGGCCAAGATTCGGCCTTTTTCAGCAGGATTCAGTTTCGGCTGAATCCTTCTGCCAGGACGAACCAAATCCTAATTTGCATATGCAAATTAGGGGCAGGGAGGGAAATTGCGTGACTTTTTGTAACAAAACAAGGAAGTAAAAACTGTTTGCAAATTAGGATTCGAATTCGGTTCAGTATTCAGCCAAATCTGAAGCGAAGGATTCGGGGGTTTGGCCAAATCCAAAATAGTGGATTCAGTGCATCCCTAATTGCAACCAATGGTTGATGGTCTGTTATGAGTGTAAATCTCCGGCCATAAAATAATTGATTAAATACTTTCACTCCCCAGATAAGAATAAGTGCTTCCTTGTCTATCTGTGCATAGTTGCATTCTGTACTTGTGAGTGACCTTGAAGCAAATGCTATTGGCCTTTCAATTTGTCTGGAAGAATGTAAGATATCACAGCTCCAATGCTATATGGGGAAGCATCACATGCCAGTTTTAATGGCAAGGAAGCATTGAAATGCACAATGACATCATCAGACGTGACCGATGTCTGTGCTTCCTTGAAGGCTTTGTCACGCTGTACACTCAATTCCCATTTTTGACCTTTCTGCAGCAATTGATTTAATGGTTATAGCCCCCCTATAAACTATATTTTGGATCATTCATCTGACACCCAACTCCTGAATGAAGACAGAATGAAGAGAAACAGATACCGAGAGAGGAATAGTGAAGATAAACTTGATTCTTTCAGAAACAGTACAGAATTTTTAATTGATTGATTTAGAAAGTTTCTTATTTCAGTATGAGGAAGCTTATATTAAATTTTCATTTTCACGATAGTTCCCTTTTAACTAAAGAAGTAGACTAGAAATGTACATTATGTTTTGGGCTTCTTCACCAGCCCAAAACAACCACCACCTTTAGCAGTAGTTTGGCGCCTCTGAAGATGCCCCAGTAGCTTTCTGGGCTGCTGTCACTTACTGAGCTTAGGGACCAACTCACAATATGCTATTTAGAAATGTACCAATATAAGGCTGATTAGTACTTAATACAGATACTTACTACATGCCAGCTAGAAACCAGCACCAGAATTTAATAATCAGCCTGGAAGCATCAGCTTATATTGCAGATAAAGCTAATTTTCTACTTGTAAATTTGCAACTACCCATAAGCCTAGCTTCTCAACAGCTTCTTAGAGCCCATTGAGCATGTGAGTGCTGCAGACACTTTCCAATATGGCGACCCCCTGTGACAAGTCCTGGATCATTGCTGCTATTGAGATGCTGAGATCTTAGCTGGTACAATAAGTTCAGTATGTAAAATATGGCATTCAAGTTGTACTTCTCCTTTAAAGACACACTTAGGCCATTAACTACTTTTTCATTATATATATAGAAAAGTTGTTTATAATTGCAAATTGTTTTATTGCAAAATTGTTCAAAAACAAAGAATTAGATGAAGTTCCCCTTTAAAAACACACATTTTAACATGGAAACTTTTGTTTATAATTAGAAAAAAAACATTGGATAATAACATTTAAAAAGGCAGGGCATTTGCTAAACTGAAGACAATCGAAACTACATTAGTTCCCATTCCAACCATTGTTTTTATATCAACAAGAAAATAAAATGCTGAAGATTTCTATTATAATTATTACAAATGTCTCTTTTTTTACCTATATAGCAGAAAAGTAACTTTCCCTCATGGATAAGCAATTTTTAATATCTTGCGTTTTGATAATCTACACGATTAAGATTCTGATCTAAAAATCTATTTAATATACCTTGCATTATTATGCTGAGACGAAAATGCCATTATCACTCTAAACAGCACTCATTGATTTGCCTGATTTGCAAAAGCATAGCTAAAATTACTTTGATGTGTAAATTATGAATAAGAATAATTTTATGTGTATTAGTATATATTTTCATTGCTTGTGACACATTGATTTTGGAGGAAAACAACTTCCTGAAATAGTTATGCGCTGTTAAAGGATTAAAGAATAATCCTCACCACAATTTAATTTAGATTTAATTAATACATTTGAGTGACATTTTGTACATACAAGTTTAGTAGATTTCTTATAAACTGTATTGCAAGTAGGGATGTAGCGAACTGTTCGCCGGCGAACTAGTTCGCGCGAACTTCGACTGTTCGCGTCCGCCGCAAGTTCGCGAATGTCGCGCGACGTTCGCCAATAGGCGTTCGCGTCAAAATCGTTCGACCATTCGACCGCTAAAATCGAAGGATTTTCGTTCGAATCGAACGATCGAAGCATTCGATCGAATGAAATCATTCGATCGAATGGCTTCGATCGTTCGATTCGAATGAAAATCCTTCGATCGAACGATTTCAATCCTTCGATCGTTCGAATCGAACGATTTTCGGATGTTCACAGTTCGCGAACTGTTCGCAAATTTTGCCGGTGTTCGCGAACGGCATTCGCGAACACATCGGCGGCGGTTCGCTACATCCCTAATTGCAAGTAGAATGCTATCATAAAAAACTGGGATGATATATTCAAGATCTAACCTTGTTCTTGGCTTCATTATTTAGTTGCCAGTTCTTATGTACATCCAATCCAGAGGAGATCTCAAATTCCAGAATCTTCCATTGTAAAGCAAAATTGGATTCCCATACAATGGGATTTAGGAGGATGCCATGTTCCATTTGAATTTGGTGTTTTAGTTATTATTATTAATAATAATAATAAAATGGACCCTAGTGTGAATGTGATAAGGCCTAAGCACCACTGAGAAAGGGAATAATGTGAATGATAAAAATGTCTGTAAATTGCTATATGCAGTATGGGACCTGTTATCCAGAATGCTTGGGACCTTGAGTTTTCCGGATAATGGATCATTCAGTAATTTGGATCTTTATACTTTACTCTACTATAAAATCATGTAGACATTTAATAACCCAGTAGGCTGGTTTTGTTTCTAAAAAGCATTAAGTATATATTATATTGGATCAATTACAAAGTATTATTTTATTACTACAGAAAAAGGTAATCATTTTTTCAAATTTGGATTATTTGGATAAAATGGAGTCTATGGGAGATGGTTTTCCCATAATTCTGAGCTTTCTGGATAAAGGGTTTCCATATAATGGATCATATTCCTGTATTATTACAACTGTATTAGATTGAAGCAACAACACTTCAAGTTTCCCATCTTCTTAAATTGTAAGCTCTATATGCTGGGATGGCTTTTCTCTTGTCTTTAACACTTATTGGTAGTGATGGGCGAATTGAATTGGCCAGGCATGTATTTGTGGCAAATTTCCACGTTTCAACGATAAATAAATATGCAAAACTGCGGCAAAAATTAGCCGGCAAAAAAATCTGCCACAACATAAAAAAATTGGCGCACATCAAAATTGTTGTGCGCATAAAAATTGTTTGCGTCAAAATTATTTTGACGCCCATTGACATCAATGTGTTTAGCAACTTTTTCGCTGTTTTGTGAATTTTTCGGCAAAGCAAAATCGGACAGAAATATTCAAAAAATATTCTCAAATTCTCAAACGTTGCTTGCTATAATAATTACAATCCCCCTTTTGTGATTAATCTTTAATGTAACTGTACTTTGTATGTCTTTGCATTTTATTATCGTATTGACCCGTGTTTGCCCTTATAATATATACAGCATGTACAAGTAACACAAGTAAATAAAATTATACTTACATATGGGTGTCATAATAGTGCAATGGTTAGCCCTGGCATTTCAACCAATGCAAGGAGTTTGCATGTTCTCCCTGTGCTTGTATGGGTTTCTTTCCATACGCTAATAACAAATAAAAAAACAAACAAATACAAAAAGTATAGAAGAAGTGATACCTATATTGGCTAACAATAAAATACATTGCAAGCTTTCAGAGCACCAAGGCCCCTTCGTCAGGCAAAATACAAATGAAAGCTAGAAAGGCACAGCATATATACTGTTAGATCAGTGAAAGGTATTCATGGGCAATACATTAGGAAGTTACAGATAGAGATCAAATGTAGAGATAATACAATGGATTAGGATGGGTTGTAAATAGTCCAGGAGTCTGGATTCAGTCAGGTCAAAACAAACATGTAGATTAATTTGCTTGTGATAAAAACTGACCCGAATACATACAGTACATACAAACAACAAATGGTCACAGTAGAATCATGTCACAGAATTAATTTGTGTAATAAAATGTAATGGTGGATTGGCATAGTGGGACATAGATATCTGATTCAATTATCTAGACACACTCTTTCTAAATGTATAAAATATCTTATTACAGATACAGCAGGTTCCTTATCTGTAAACCAATAGGTCCCAAGCATTTTGTATAGTAATAGATCCTATACCTGTATAATTTGATTACACATTATTACAGGTATAGGATCTATTAACCATTACATTTTTTTAAAACAAATAGCAGCTTTCACCCGGTGGCCATTTTCCCTCTAACACATCATAACATTGAGACAGGTATGCTGTAAAGTTCATGCAATGCAGAATGCAGGTTTACACAGGCACGACATAGTTTGATAAAAAGTTCTGCTGGGGTTGAGCACTGTAATGGTTAAGCTGAGCGGGTTAAGAGAAACAAAATAGGACCAGACAGCTTGGGGCACATCTACTTAGGGTCGAATATCGAGGGTTGATTAACCCTCGATATTCGACTGTCGAAGTTAAATCCTTCTACTTCGAATATCGAAGTCGAAGGATTTACCGCCATTCGTTCGATCGAACGATCGAAGGAAAAAACTATAAATTGAATGAATAAATCCTTTGAATCGAACAATTCGAAGGATTTTAATCCATTGATCGAACGATTTTCCTTCGACCAAACATTTGTTAGGAAGCCTATGGAGACCTTCCTTTTACTTGGTGAAGTAGGGGGTCGAAGTTTTTTTTAAAGAGACAGTACTTCTACTATCGAATGGTCGAATAGTCAAACGATTTTTAGTTCGAATCATTCGATTCGAAGTCGAAGTCGTAGTCGAAGTAGCCAATTCGATGGTCAAAGTAGACCAAAAAACGTTTGAAATTCGAAGTATTTTTTCTTCTATTCCTTCACTCGAGCTACGTAAATGTGTCCCCTAGATTTTCTATGGGAACTAGTAATGCTATCTCTTCATTGGTTGTTAGACTGGAGGATTTGTTTAGTTATATGAGCTGAGAAGAACTGAGCATGCTCATGAGCCAACAGCCAAAGCAAATTCCAGAGGGAGGGGGCTGTGGGGATTATAGGAAGAGAAGGATTTCTAAGTGATTAGGGGGATGCTGCAGCCTTACTATTAACCTATCAACAACCAGAGTGGCAGTTATCTAAAGATTTCAAAGAGGCTATTCACTGATTACATTTTTTTGGAGGGGGTTTACATGTCCTTTAAAGTGTCTTTAGCCCGCTTATAAAAAAAACTAGGTGACAATTTCAGTTTATCAATCCTTGTCCCCTCCAGCTGTGACTGTACTTTTGACATGTTACCATGTATAATGTAGATAATTGTTTTCAAGGTGTTCAGTGGTTTTTTAAACATGCATCCTTTCAGCATTCATATATTAATATCTTATGACAATTTATTTCCTTCTGTTTTTAGCTCAATCGTAATCCAGACAAATCCACAAAAATTGTGAATGTTTGAAAACAGCACAAAACACGAGTCACTCATATTGATTAGTCTTTTATTCATCTGTTTCTTTATTTTCATTAATCATATTTAGATCTTGTTTAGATATATGAGATTTCAATTCAATTTTTATTAATGTATTTTCTTACATCTGCCGAATCTAAACTTTTAGCAGGCAGTATAGAAGGCTATATATCATTTACTCTTACATGACAGTATTAAGATGCACATTGAAGATAACACTCTGCTTTGAGCACTGTCAAGAACAAAGTGCTTTACAGACTTAAAATAAATCTTGATACTAATCCATTGAATTTCTGACAATGTGAGACTAAGGTTTCTATGCACTTAGTTGAGTAGTATAGAAAAGCGTGTGCATTATTTATGCACACTAATGGCGTTGCAATGTTCTTGTAGAAAGCAGTGACAGGGCAATCTGCTAAAATAGCTGCTACTGTGTCCAAAGTTGTACATTCTATTGGATCTAAATTTCTGACGGAACAGTCTGTTGATGCCAATTTAGCCTAAACAAAAGCTTTAGTGTTTTTGGACTTGATTTAAATCATATTGGAAATGAAAAACAGAAATGTAATACCACTAATGTGTTTTACTACCGTCTGTATGTTTTAATGTATTTTCATAAGTAATACAGTGTTGTTTAAATTAATTAAATCACATGTTGTATTTTATATAGAATGCTTTATAACATGTCATCATGATTCTGACTCAAAATCAAAATCAATACAACAAGCTAAATTTCAGTTTCAGCCCACAGGAATTCAATAATCACCTGAACCAGAAAAGCTTTTTTTCTTGGGCAGCTTTACACAAAAATGTTATCTAAAAACAAACAAAACTCAAAAAATATTCAACAATTATTCATATGAGCATTATTCAGCATCTCCAGTTCTTCCATTTCATGTTGGTCTTGAGCTTGATAATTTTGTGTTGGACTGAAAGTATGTAGAGATGCAGGCGAATATCTGCCATAAAATACACCAATCAAGGTTGGTCTTGGAAATGCAATGCATCATGTAAATTGAATATGACAAATTACAGGCCAAATTCAATAAAGGGCAAATTTTTGCCAGCGACCGCTTCACCACATTTCGTGCCACCTAGCCAGGAGCATATTCATTACCAATACACTAATTCACTAAATTGCGTAGTTGCTTCTCAGCAACCGAACGCTGCAAAATTTTCACTAGTGTTGGTTTGGCAGTGCGAGCATTTCATAGCGAATTTCCGCTAGTGTTCATTTCTTGCCTAGTAAAACTTAGTAAGTGTCCTTAGGTTTAGGTCAATATGAATATCCATTATGGAAAAGGACCTTGGAGTCCTTGTAGATGATAAACTTGGCTGTAGCAAGCAATGGCAGTCGGCAGCATCAAGGGCAAATAAGGTCTTGAGCTGTATTAAAAGGGGCATTGATTCACGGCAGGAATTGGTCATTCTTCCAGTTTATAGAACACTGGTAAGGCCACATCTAGAATATGCTGTAAAGTTTTGGTCTCCATCTCTCAAACAGGACATTATTGTATTAGAGAAGGTCCAGAGAAGGGCAACTAAGCTGGTAAAAGGTATGAAAAATCTTAGCTATGAAAAAAGAGGCATTTAAGGGGTGATATGATAACTATGTATACATATATAAGGGGATCATACAATAATCTTTCTAATACTTTATTTACCAGTAGGTCTTTCCAGCTGACACAAGGTCACCCATTTCAATTAGAAGAAAAGATTTTTTTACAGTGATAGCTGTGAAGATGTGGAATTCTTTCCCATTTTGAAGTAAGGAAGGAATTTTTTCCCCCTCTGAGGCTTCAGATGGGGTTTTTTTTTGCCTTCCTCTGGGTCAACTGGCAGTTAGGCAGGTTTAAAAAAAAAATCTAAAGGTTAAACTTGATGGACGTGTGTCTTTTTTCAACCTGACATTTTGTTACTATGTTACTATGTAAAAGGGCGGGTACATAAAAGTTGTGTGGATGTCTTTATTAGTGATGTTTGTGCACATGCTTGAAGTGGGCAATTTTTATTACAAATGTCCAATGAACTATAATAAAGACATCGTCAAATGCCCTAGACATGAGCCCACCCTAAAACAAATGTGGCATGCCCCTCAAATGTCTGGAAACATTTTTAAACACAAAAATCTTTAATAGTTAGGACTTTTCAAGGCAATCCTGCTTTAAAAAAGTAAAAGTTGCCAGCTTTTTCACAACTTGTCTGAATTTCCGGCATACAGGATATGATGTCATTGACATAAGATTGAGGAAGATGTAGCTTTGTTTTTTCAGTTCACCTGGTCTGAGGTGGCGAAGTAAACACTGGCGAAAGGGGTAACTTCCAGTAAAATTTGCATCTTAGTGAATTTGCGGAGTAAAGATCGTTCGAAAGTACGCTAGCGACGGTATTGTTCGCTGGCAAATTGTCCACTATGCCTGTTAGTAAATTGGTGATGTCCCTGCAGATGGGATTTCTTATGAAATGTCTCTAGCGTCAGCCACATCGCCCTTTAGTGAATCTGCCCAAAGTCTTTCCAAAAGGCAATTCAAGTAGGATGTATTTACACTGATGTATTTACATTTATGCACTTGTAATTGTGATCCTATAAAATATTCAAATGCCATAAAATTACATTTAAAAATGCTCTACAAATGTTTCCTTTGCCTTGCTAACATTTCTTATTTTGGGCATGTTGCTAATTAAATTTGATGAAGGCTTAAATTTCTCTAGCAGTGTAAACAGTGGACTTTAGTATGACCTTAGACAATTGTAGGTAGAATGCTCTGTTATAAAGAAATTTAAGCAAACTCATAAACCATGACAACACTAAAAAATGGAACTGTAATCATTTAAAATTTTTGTTAACAGTTAAAAAAAAAGTTAAAAAAAAGAATAAATCATTGGTAATACATATATAACAATTTCCTGTCAGTATGTAATAAACATTAACCATGATACTTATTATTATGCAACAAGACATGAGTAATATTAGAGGTAAAATCAACAGACAGCAGCTAACATTCAGGACCAGTGACAATACAATGCAAAATCAGGAACTATCAATGGATAAAGCATATTCTATAATAGATAGGTATAGTTAGTTCCCAAAATGTATTTTAATGCATACTATGCAGAACATGTTTGCTTTTGCTATAGTATTAATAAGACCATTTGTTGTAAAATATTGTTTGCATGCTCATGAATATAGCAGATGCGAAATGTATTTTTTTTGAAACTGAAATCAATTTCAGGAGCTTTCATCATGCTTCAAAGAGCAGATCTACAATTTGAAAAACATGGATAAAAGAAAATACAACATTTAGTGAAAACTGTTCTGCATTTGGATGTAGATCTTGTTATAAATACATATTTTTACACTCAGCAGAGTTAATGTGAAAGCTATTTTATTTCAAATATTGACTTTTTGGAATGCAATTGAATCAAAAAAGGGCTTTTGTAATAAAAAAACTTTTCTATATTTTCATGAATCGTAAATCACTTTCTATTGTGTCAGTGCTTACTCTTATCTTGCTGCATATACTTTGTATTTTACTTTATTAATAACAAAGTACCTAGGCCATAGGAATTCACCCAATCCCAATTTTATGGTCATTGGAGAATGTATATTGACAGCCCTTTGATGAAGTCACATGAGCGATGGAATGTATTGGGTAATGTTACATGGACACTTGCCAACTGCAGCTAAATGTGTCTTGTGTGAACTCACAGCAGTGCTGTATATAACTGTTTTATAGCTGTCTTAGTAGTGAAAGTGCTTGGAAATTGTTGTCAGCTAGAAATACATTTTTGCATAATATAGTACAAGGGTTAATGAAGCCCTTGTATACATTTTATTATAGTCTCAAACTATGCATTCTTTTTAATTTGCACCTTCAATCAGTCAGTCATGCTTTTTTATTATGCATTCCTCTTAGCATGGCTAAGGGGAATCCGTAATAAACTGATAGGAGAGCAGTGATGATTGCTTCAGGCAAAGACATTTGGGACCCAAACGGGTATAATAGGAACTAGGACAGGACAGATTGGGCGCAGAATCAGAACAGAATGGAGCAGGACAGAGAGGATGAAGAGGAAAATAGACTAGAACAAGTTGGAGCTAGAGCTAGGGACAAGCTTCAGTGATAAGTATTAAGGCCAGGGAGTGATGCAGGACAAGGGGTTACATAGGGTACATCCAGCTCTGGTTGGCCCTAAACATACTATTGTCAGGGGGCCTAACAGCTCCCAGCGGTAGAGTCAGGACCAAGGAGGAAGCCTTTAGGGGTCAAAGTTCAGGTTCAAGTTACCGACAAGGGTTATTGCAAATTCAAGGTCAAAGTGCAGGCAGGTGTTCAAAGGCAGGCAGAAAGGATCAGAATCAAAGTCCAGGCAGGGGTTCAAAGTCCAGAATACAATAATAAAGCACCCAGGAATACTAATAAACATATCCTATACTTGGGCAGCGTCTAGAAGGCCAGGGCGCCCTTTTATTACAAATTTGGCACCATTGGTGACATCACCGCATCAGCGTCAATGCGTCTGCGTCCCCGCCGACGTCGTCACACTGACGTCATTTTGCTGGCGCCGCTACCCACGTGGCGGCCATGGGCGCCGCCATTTTGGGAGCGATGCCGGCGGGGAAGGGTGTGCCGCTCGGAGCTCTGGCGGAGTTCCTGACAACTAGGCTACTTGAAGCATACAGTGCAGAAGGCAGATGAAAATCTAAGGGGGTTATTTATCAATAGTGATGGGCGAATTTGGAGTATTTCGCTATTTCGCGAAAAAAGTGTGAAATTCCCGCAAATTTTGGCCATAAAAATGGATGCCGGTGTCCTTTTTTTTGACGCCGGCGCATTTTTCGCAAATTTATTCGCTGCCAGCGGATCGTGGGAATTTGCGGCAAATTCATGTCTGGCGAATAAATTCTCCCATCACTATTTATCAAAGGTCAAGTTTGTGAGATTTGTGAGTTTTTTTCTACTTTGAATAAGCTCAAAATTCAAATATTTGCTTATTTATGAAAAAACTCAAATGTAAAAAAACTTGAATGAATGCAATCGGGGGGAATACTTGAATAGCCAAATTGATCGAGTTACAGTATCAGATAAAAAATCTTGAATATCTTGAATTGACTGAGGTTTTGAGCTGAAGCCAATGAAAACCCCCCAAAAATCATGAAGGCTAAAAATATCTTCAAATGGTTCAAGGGACCTCTGCCACTGACTTCTACATGACATCAACATGTTTTAGCTGGAGTAATTTTATTTTTGACCATTTTGCAGCTTTGGGTCATATTAAAAATAATTGAGTTTTTACTGAAACTATCTTAAAAAACTAATATTTTTTTTGAGAAAAACACAATTTGATCTTTGAATAACCCACTAAATTCTTTCATCTAAAAAGAAAGAATGAAGCATATATCAGAAAACACTAGAATTCCTTAGGAATCATAGTAAAATTTGCTTCATCTTAGATTTAGAGTATGTTTTGAAAACATGAAACAACCTTTCTAAGCACCAACTAAGAACACAACATGTACAATTTAAGATAAAAAAGCATGTTTGAAATAATAAAAACACAATTAAACTGATAGGGGTCCTAAGGTATGAAGATAATTACATTTTTCTAATCTTACTAAACAAGACAAATTACCTGAAGGCTCTCTTATAAAAGATGAAATCTTCATAATAAGTGAATTAATCAAGCAGCAGCTTGCCACTGCACATGCATTTATAACAGAAATGATTCAAAGACTTATTTTATGGGGAAATTAATGGAAACGGGCTTTTCATTCTTTTGCATCAATTGAAAAGCTCAGCAACCAGCTGCCCACTTGTCAAGAAAACAGAAAAAAGCTGGAAACCAAGATAAATAAAAACACCTTTTTCATGGCATTTTTGAAGAGAAAAAGCAGCCTCCATTTACAGCAGCCATCTGTTTGTTATTTAATATGGTTGAATTACATGCTGTAATGAGTTTGTTTCTGCATCACTCATTGCAATGGAACACAAGTTCACTCTCATAATGTGCAGCAGTTTTTAAAAACTAATCATTTAATTGGACACAATAGTCAGTGACAAATGGAGATGTAAAAACTCAGCCAGCTGTAGTGTGAATATGTAATAATTGAGAAATCATAGTATTTTATACACGCGGGGTCCTTAATATAGTATATGATGTATACTAATAATGTACACATATATAGAATGTACCATCAAAATGACTTTTCATATAGTCGCTCTACACGCTGATATACAAAATGGTAAATCTGACTTTGGTACTACCTTCGAAGGTACCCATGCAAACCATTTAAAGGAGAATGAAAACTACAGAGGCAGTTTATTGCCAATAGATCAGCCACAAAAGTGCAAACTAGATCACTATACTTATTCTGTAGAATATTTTACCATATCTGAGAGACAGCTCTCTCTGTTTGTTTAGGAAAGCAGCTGCCATATTAGCCTGCCTGAGTCTCTCCCTGCTCATTTGTAGCTTTGGGCTCAGATTACAGCAGGGATGGGTGGAGGGGGAAGGGATGCTGGGAGGGAGAAGGGGGGGAGCAGAGAAGAACAAACTGAGCATGCTCAAGCCCATGCCCTGTAGGTTTAAGCTGAAAGAAGGAAATCTGATATAGCCCATGTGTACACAATAGAAGGAAGGAAATGTGGTGTTTCCAGCAGCGTAACAAGAAGTCACAAGGGCCCCCTGCAAAATAAAATGATGCCCCTCTCCGATTCAAGCTTCCACGAAGTCCTGCTATAGCCACGAGCATATAATGTGTAGAAATGAACACATCCATACTGCACAATGTACTTTATTGAAACAAAATGTTTCAAGCCCTTTCTCAGTCTTCCATTAGATCAGATTATGGTGTAGGGAAACACATCTGCGAATTACAAATACTTTTCTGTCTTTAATGTCATGTGTGTTGTTACTGTTATATATACTGTAATTGCCTTCTAACAGATGGTAGTGTACAATTTATGTAGGAAATGTAATTTCTCCTATTGTATTTTTTTTTTACTATTTAATGCATTAGGAATTCACGTGTCCCACACCACCATATAACCCTAAAGATGAGTGATCGCTTTATATTACTGCATAACTTACAGTATATGTACACATTCAGAATTTTTTTTCTACCTATCATACCGGGTGTTTAAACCTATAAAGCACTGTAGTAGCAGAATCAAATGGGGACAATAGCCAGTAGCCTATCTGCCAATCCCATTCTTGCTTTTATTATTCTGCTTAGGCCAATAAAAACAGGTGAGTGACCAATATGAGATAGTAGGCTTGGACAAACTTTTTTGTATCTTCATCCCCTCCCCTTTTGGGGCAAGTATATTACATTTAACACTTAAACCTATTTCTCTCTTGTAATAAATAGCATCAATTAATCTGCGTGACATAGACTTAGAAGGAAAGAAAATGGTATTCACTCGATAATCCACGTGGAATTCTTATCTTCATGCTTTTGATAACATCAAATGTATAGAAAAGCTTGAACCAAGGAAACAGCCTGAAAAAAGTTACACAAACAATAATTGTTTTTTACGTTTTCTACCTTTTATCTTTTTTTCCTTTGTGTTTTATAGATCTCATCAAACTTACCTGTAACTATGAGCAGAACATTTTTCCAAGGGCCCAGCAGATGAAATCAAGAAGAAATAAGACAACCTAAAATTAAAGAACATCATAAAAATATAACTTAGATTTAGTCTCATCAATTATTAGAAATAAATTTGCAAAGCAAATTGTCATACTTAAGGATGGGTGAATTTTTTCTCCTTGTTTTGCCGCAAAAATGACGCCCATAGATTTGTATGGCGTTGTGCGTCAAAAAAAATCCCTAGATACTTACTTAAACTGTTAATATGCCGTGTTTGGATCTGCAAACTTAAAGAAAATACACACTATCCTGAAAAAAACATAATGTGGCCAAAGCAGTAGGCAACTTCCCTACAATCTGACAATAGAGCAACCTTAGAATGAAACTCACCAATAATTAGGGAAATTCATGTATATTTTTTGACCCCCCTTGTCCTCTTAATTGTGTACAGCTGCCTTTTAGAGAAAATTGCAAATCTGAGTTGTCTTCTCAACTGAGAATGTCAGTAATACTGTACCAAAATCAGTTATTCCTGCTATAAGTAACTTTAATAATATCTGCCTGCCACTGCACACACAGGGTTTATTATTATAAACGCACATTTGTGCAGCTTTATGGGTTATCCCATCTCTTAACCAGAATAGAAACAGGTTATGGGCCTAGGATAGAGGGAGGAAAACAATAGACCATGCTGCTATTTGATGGAGATGAAAAGAACTATTAACTATGGGAGACAAAGTTTGTAGGCCACATGTACCTGATGAATTTTAAAGAAACCATCCTGCATGGAGGGCACAGACTTGGATGAGGACAGAAGTAAGAAAGATGAGGCTTGTGCTGAGCTAATCCAGTTTTTGGATGATAAAAACTGATGATGAAAGAGCTGAAGGAAGAAAGTGCTGCAAATCATGAGAAACCACTATGCTAGCTTTCAATAAAAAAAGTTGCACAAGTTTTGACAGGGTTTTATATTAACAAGGGGGTTATTTAACAAATTTAGATTATTTTTTTCTGGAAAAAAAAACTCTGACCAAATCCGCACAGGTTTTTTTGGCTTTATTTAATTTAATTTAAGTGTATTTAATACACTTTCCCGAAAATTTTGTTTGCGGGGGGAAAAAAACGGAAAAAATTGTGAAAAATATGCAGAAACACTGCGGCACCTTTCCTCAGCGATACACCGCAAGTCTTTTTACAGTCCACCAATTCCATTTAGTGGTTCACCAGCTTGAATTCTCATCAAATCCCTATAAACTGTATAATGTTTGCAATTATATGCAATGTTGCTCCTGTATCTACCATTAGTCCCTTTGGTGTTAGACAGTTTGACTGCCTTTCACATATTTTGAAGGCAAAAATTTGCTCTGCATCAGATCCCAACTAACATATAATTCATTCCTATTGGAAGCAAAACCAGCCTATTGGGTTTATTTAATGTTCATAAGATTTTTAGTAGTGTTAAGGCATGAAAATCCAAATTACAGAAAGATCTGTTATTCAGAAAACCCTAGGTTCCAAGCTTTCTGGATAACAGGCCCCATACCTGTACTGCCTCTTTGCTCTTGTAATAATGGAAGCAGATTGTAATGTCATGCACAGGCTTTAAAGGCTCCATCTTCTCTGTAAGATCACTGTTGTCCTGTTACAAGTCTCCACTCCCCATTATCAAATTGAAATTTCTAAATCTTTATAAAATGGCCAATTAAAATGATCTCAAAGATTGTTTGAATACACATTTACACAATCATTGCAGGTAAATCCTTTGACTTCGATATTCGGCAGTCGAATATCGAGGATTAATTAACAATCGATATTCAACCCTAAGTAAATCTGCCCCCAAGTCAAGTTTTATTGTCATCTCAACGGCATATGGAAGAATACAACATGCACTGTGGGACGAAATGGTAAATTCGTTAGGAGCAATTATAGAACAATATACAAGAAATATTACAGCAAGGAATAATGTAATTTTGTACAGTATACAGACCAGTTACTAGGTGTGCTTTTCCTATTGTTCATGATCAGTTGTCGACCCTGCCTGTCCCTGACTCCATCTTGTTCGCTGTCTGTCCTGACCCTTGCTCGTTTACTGACTACTCTCTTGGATTCCTGCTTTGTACTGCGATACTGGTGTGTTTAACCGGCCTGTGACCTTGACTATTCTCTTGCCTTCTGAATCCATACTGCCTTTCCTGATTGGTATTGACCCAACCTGCTTCCCGACCATGCTTCTTGTTTTCAGTTCCTGTACTAGGTGTGGTTCCCTTGCCTGCCCAGAACTATCTACCTGATGACTGTGAGACCTGGAGTAGCGGAGGGATCCTCCCGAAGCAAAGGTGGTTGTTATAGGCGGAAGAATGAATCACGACTGGGACCTTGGGTATTGTTCTGGGTTTGGGATACCTATCTTAACAACATAAAACAAAACTCCTTTTTTGATCTTTCTTATATGTTATACAATTCAAATATCCACAAAATGTAAAAAAAATCAAGTATATATTAAAGGAGGTCACCCTTTTCATAAAGAGAGTTTGCCCCTTAGTTTCCTTTACAGTATTAATAATATATCTAAAACCTTCTTATAAACTATATCTATTTTTCAACACTATACATAACCTCTTTTGTCTGAATCATGTGTCCAATTTTCTCTTTCTCTGCTATTTTAGTAACCTATATTCATTGCAACATGAAGAAAAATGAATCAATACTGTCCCTTGAGTCCTGCAATTGTAAAAGTTGGGTTTGATGTCAGGCACAGATGGCTCTATAACAAATATCCAATTTAAATAAACATTAATGCATTTAGGATTAACATTTTCATAGGGACGATTTTTAATCATATTAAATTGTACTTCTTATTGCTGATTTATACTGATAAATGTAAATTAAAAGATCTAGAAAAAATGCAGAACAATGCTCTAAAAAATACAAATATATCTAAAACCTTTTATTGACAATTATTTGGGAAAATAAAATCTCTAAAAGTCTGAATGGTTTAAAAAAGGTCAAATAGGATCAGTGCAGCTTCCATTGACTTCTATGGGACCTCAACTGCTTGGAGAATATTTGTATGAGAGTAGTTCATAGTTTTTACATAGCTTTCACACTACATTATATTTTACTTACTTTAAAACACTTTCATTTGTTGGTGTTACTGTTCCTTTAATGATGCCATGTTATCCATTCTGAGATGATGATGAGGTTTAATACATCACTAACTAAATACCGGATAAACAATTAAATCTAGCATTGATGTCTCTTTGGACTCAGGACCCTCAGCGCTCCTACCTACTCAGGTAAAGCACCTAGCAACATCGCAGCCCTTGCATTTTATCTACTAAGGAACAGGAACTACCTGCAATACACTTCAAATAATGGGGAAAACCTTCCCTTCTGAGTGCATAGGTCCCTCCTCTTTTCAGCGAGTAAGGTTTTTTGGCATTTAACCCTAGTGTGTCAGTTAAAACATGGGGTCAGTGTTCTAATAGAATGTTCTTTGATACATGGAAATGAGGACAATTTTTAGTGCTGATCCCATTTAAAATAATATTTTGAACTGTGAAGAAATGTATCCAATTACTCTATACAATTTATGAAAGCTTATTTTAATAATAGGATTTACATTAAAATGAGGTGTTTAAATCAGATACCCCAGAAAGAAGTTTTCATCTTTAATTATTAAGCTACCGATACAAATTGAGCCCTCTGGTAATTCTTTTCCCAAAGGAAGTTGCGATTTAGAATTTTAGGGATTATGCATTTGTGTCTGACTGAGCAATGTTAAGTGTTTTTGTGACTGGTGCATTAAAACAGTAATATTTTGATTCTATCAGTACCAAGCGTAAGTTTCTTGAGTCACGCTTCTGCCACCATATTAATAAAATATACAAATATGCACTTTTGCTTAATTTTTTTTTCACATTATACAAACATTTCTAAGCATAATGCAAAAATAAAATCCATAAAATGAAGGAAGATACAGATAATGTGTGAAATTTATGTAATTAGTGAAACCTCTTTGTTCATTTGTTATGCTCCATGGTCTCTTTTTCACATTTGATGTTGGTACACATTTTGTTTGTGATATTGCCCTATCAGATGTATAATAGCTATCTCTGCTGAAGTTCAAGCAATATTTGGGGCCTACATTTTCACCACTGTTGGAACAAGGCATCTGTCAGCTCAGGACATTCAAAAACATTTTCTCAAAAAAAGACAAAAGTCCATCAAGTTCAACCCCTCCAAATGAATCCCAGCACCCACACACTTACACGACCCCTCCATACAGCCACATAAACTATATACACCAATATCTATACTAACTGTAGATTTTAGTATCACAATAGCCTTTGACATTATGCCTGTCTGTGAGAACATCCAAGCCCCTCTTTAATCCATTAACAGAATCAGCCAACACAATATCATCCAGCAGGGCACTCCATAAACTCACTGTCCTCACTGTGAAGAACCACCTATGCTGCTTCAACTGAAAGTTCTTTTCCTCTAGTCCAGGGATCAGGAACCTTGGCTCTCCAGCTGTTAAGGAACTACAAGTCCCACAATGCATTTGCCTTTAGACTCCTTCAAAAGGCTCCATTATTGCATTGTGGGACTTGTAGTTCCTTAACAGCTGGAGAGCCAAGGTTCCTGATCCCTGCTCTAGTCTAAAGGTGTGGCCTCTGGTGCAATGGTCCTCTTTATGGGAAATAGGGTCCCCTGCTATTTATCTATACATAATCCCCTCTATTATATTTGTAAAGTGTAATCATGTCCCTGCTCAGGTGTCTTTTTTCCATAAAAAATAAACCCTAACCGTGACAATCTACCCTCCTATTTACCAGTTTAGTTGCACGTCTGTACTCTCTCCAGCTCATTTATATACTTCGTCAGGACTGGAGCCCAAAACTGCACTGCACCACAGGCAAGGTGAAATCTTACCAGGGGCCTATAAAGAGGCAAAATTATGTTTTCATCCCTTGAGTTTATGCCCTTTTTAATGCTTTTTTTTATTATTAAAGCATTTATTTAATTTCAATATAAGCAATTTAAGGGGGTGCAGACATAAATAATGAGAATGGATGCTTGGATTTCTCAGCCAACATTAGACAGCAAATGCAATTGATCTTTAGGTTAAATGAACAGTAACATATATACCTGAGCCTAGCATATAAGTTTTGAATTTTGCAGGGGAGTCCAAACTGAAGAATGTTAACCTCTAACAGATGGTAGTTCAGATCATATTCAAAAACGGCTTCCTAAACTTTTCAGGTAAAGTTGTCTACTTTCTGACAAACGCTAAAGTAAGTAATTTGATATTACTTAGGTAAAATAGATGGGATTATTCTGAAAGCCCCTTTGCAATGGTACTATGGGGTGCCTCTCCCCTCCCAACCCTTTTGAATTTGGTTTGGTCTAATGTAGACTGCTCTAGATTCACCAAGTAATCTGCAGGTCTCTGCTCCGATTGTGAATGTGCTCTAGTTTAGGAATTTAAAGCTATCTCACTTAAGATTATTGAATTAAGTCTTGAAACCATAGTTTAAGTGAGAAATAAAATATGGCGTTGCCGAGAAGGTATATTGGGTGGATGAATAGTGGTGATCAGCAATTAGATTTAAACGGTTAGAAAGCAAAAGCAAACCTCTGATTTGTTGATATGGACAACATCACCAGTGATGTTTTTCTCCAAGTATTACGCAGAATGATAAATAGGCCCCTAAGTCTCTGGCACTGATGAATGAATAGAGAAATATGAATTTTCCTTCCAGTCAAGTGTTAGAGATTGGGGCATGCCATTATCCCTTTTTGACTTATGGAGCAAATGTATTATACAGTGTCACAGGGTGTTTGGGAAACACCACTGTCTTGGAGGAAAGTGCAATGAAAAGAGTGCATTTCAGTTGCATGATATGGGTTGCAGAGGTATTCCCAGCACATGTAGGGTTAATATTCCCTCTCAGCCAAGTAATTATGTGGCAGCTGAGAGAGGAGCTACCGCAGTGCTTGAATTGGGAACAAAAAGGTGAGGGGATGGTGTGTGTAGCATGTGAATCCCCGGCCACAGTAGAAATCACGGGTGAAGAAGACAATGTTTTTTCAGGAGGCCACGCCCATTTTTGTGGCCACGCCCCCACTAAATCAGGAATTAAATCAGGTAAATCAGGATTTCATGTATAAATACCCCCAAAACCCATATCGTTTTCCTTTCCTAGCTTGTGTCTCTGTGCCCGGCCATGAAAACCAACCATATCCTCTAGATCTGTACCAGATCTACCAGTGCCCACAAAGCCCTTTCTTCATTACTCCCTACAAAGCTCTTTCTTAGAGTTGGTCATTCTATTACATTCTAAAAGACTTGCATCAGTGGTAAAGCTTACACACTGCAGCTCGAGCAATTGAATACAGTTCATAAAGTTAGTGCCAGGAGACCTGTGGAGTATAACAATGTTGTACAGGTAACGGTAATACTTTGCAACCTAAAATGTCTGAAAACCTCATGTTTTCCAAAGAAAATGTCATGTTATGACTCATTTATCATTTGCCAGAAGATTGTTACATGCAAAGCAGATGGAATGGCTGACGTCAGATTTATCAGACATAATGATCTTTTTGAAAGCAACAAGCTTGATGCGAATGTTAAATATTTGTATTTTTTCTATTTTTAAAACCATGTTAGTTTTGTTTGTATATTATGTGTGCTTATGTGTTATTTAGTCTGAGAGTGACCACATGGCTTTAATAAAACCATCTAATAAATACTAGCAGGTCTCTGTGGCAAACTACAGGAACCGATGGCTGAAGGGTCAGAATATAGAAGCATGCACCTACCTCACTTGAACTGCTGCCACCACCATTGTGAGAAACTGCGAGTAAACTGGGCAGAGCTCCCGGGCCCGGCCACCAATAACATGCAGAGCTGCAGGAAGGAAGGTGCAGCCCTGTCCACAGAGTGCGAGTGTCACAAAGGACACCCTTAATCTAGAACCAGTGCTAAGCTCGCTGGTCTTGGCTCTTGCTTCTGAATTTAACAGCCGCCTTTCACCTCGGCTAATTGGATGCCGCCAGGTCTTACTAAGAGAAGCTACAGGTTCTGGACGAGCAAAGGGGCATGATCATCTCACCAAGGATACTGGATAGAAGAACTAATAGGAGAACTGGCGCTGGAAGGGAACAGACGCATTCGGTGGGCGTCCCTGCCAAAGGCATGGTGGGCGCCCCCGCATGCCAACGGGTAAGACACTAGACCACCAGGGAAACTATATGTCATTACAGCGAGAGGTTACGCGATAGCCACCTCAAAGCCCCGCCCTTCCCCTCTCTAATGAGAATTGTGAGCAGCTGTACAAGCACCCCTGTGAATGGAGTTTCTTCATTCTTCCTTCCTGCAGTGATGTACTCTATTGGTGGCTGGGAGCTCCGCCCAGTTCACACGCAGTTTGTTGCAATGCCAATGGGGGCAGTTGGAGTGAGGTAGGCACGCGCCACTTCATTCTGACCCTTCAGCCATTGCTTCCCATAGTTTGCCACAGAGCCCTGCTATAGTAATCCCGGTGGTGCTTACTAAGAAAGATAAAAAAAAAGCTCTGTCCTGGGTAAAAGAGGTTCCTCTCTGGTATTGTAAAATGTAGCATCCAGCCTGAGGAGATGGAAATGACTGAAGAAAAAGAATAGCGGGATGCCATCCCGCCACATCCCACCCCAATTACAGCACGGAGCTACCAAGGAAAAGGGAAAATGGCTGTGCTATCACACCTTGGAGCTCTCCAGACACCTCCTAGAGTTTAGGGAAGTGTGGTACTGCTAGGAAGGACAATGCCTGGCAGAAAGGGAACTTGCTACCAGCAAGAGTGCTGCTAAGGAAGCCTAAATCCCAAGAGGGGAAGCCACTAGGGCTGAGTGAAAAGCCTGAATGCTCTGAAGTTTCAGAGGATGAGATTCCCGGGATAGTGAGAGCCCAGGGGGAGGACCCTGAATGTTTTGCATTAAAGTTGCTGAACTGTACCCTGACTGTTTTGCACTGAAGTTGCTGAGCAGTGTTTTATGTTGCCTTTTGTTGAGAATGCCCTGTGCCTAATAAATCTGTGTTTTGTCCAAAGTCTTGGTGTCCCTGTCTCTCAGCTCAAAATCCTATGCTACCTGCCTACCAAACGCTAATTCCTAGAAAAAGTGCATGTGCAGGTGAGTGGCATGTCACAACAGCTATGGGACCTGTTATCCAGAATGCTTGGGATCCAAGGTTTTTTGGATAAAGAATCTTTCTGTCATTTGGATCTCCATATCTTCAATACTAGAAAATTATGTAAACGTTAAATAATCCCAATGGGCTGGTTTTGCGTCCAACAAGGATTAATTACATCTTAGTTTGGATCAAGTACAAGTTACTGTTTTATTATTACAGATATAGTTTATAAAAATCAGCATTATTTGGATGAATTAAAATTACTTTGCATATTTATAAGCTCATTTTAGTGTTAATACATAAGGGAAAACTTTAGTTGATAGTTGATAGTATTAAATATCTTACAACATATTATGTTTACAGATATAACATGTCAATGTAAAATAATTTAATTGAATGTACATTTCATCACTTATTTACTATCCTGGAATAAAATGATTAACCAGATTGCATATTATTACAAATCCATGGATGAATTTCTTCTCTAAAATCTATTAGCTAATATTATATATTATATATTTCCCCAGGCAGGACAGAGCTTTTTTTTATATCTATATAATATTCGATAATAGATTTTAGAGAAGAAATTAAGTGAAGCAGGAAATGTTTTATTTGCTGATAAGTGAAACAGGATCTTGCACTTAAATATTTCAAAACTAAAAATAAGAATTATGAGTAATATAATGTGAACTTTCATAAGCTTACCTAACTGCCCAGATGTTTCACAACAATATCTGCAACCACATTTTTCTCAACAAAAGCAGCTCTTGAAATGTCAGTTGTTTATTTCCAATGAGAAAAACAAATGAACTGACAAAAGAAAATATACCCCTCACAAGCTGCAACTCTCTCTGCTGTGTATTCCCTGGCCTGCAGAGATTCAGCCTATACTGGTACTGTGAGTATATGTTACCTTTGTACTATCTGTGTTCTATGCGCCATTGTGGATATGTGCTATGTTGTATAAATACAGTTCATTGGTTAAGCATTGAAGAACTTCTGGTGCCCATTATTGTGCGATTGCAGCTGGTTACAGTTGCACTACACCCTGCCTCCACCCCGTTACGAGGGATTACCCCTGAGAGAGGGCCTCATTTGTGGCTCCACACCACCTGGAAAGTAGCTAAAACTGACCACAGTAAAGTCAGTTTACTATAGCGCTACATATAAATCAAAAGAAACATTATTCTTATTCCTAGATTCTACAGGCTTTGGTGGTTTATTGTAATATAAACGTAATAAATAACTAAAGAATGAAAATTCTCACTTTGTTTTGTGAAAAATTGAGGACACAAGGTGCATAATATTATGTATAATATAATTGCAAACTCTTTACACTCTGTTGCATACTGACGATTACTAGAGGCTAACCTCACTATGCATTCTATGTAAAACAATATGACACAATCCAGCAGACAGGTCAAGTCAATCAACAGACAACACAAAAATTCTCCACAAGCAGACAAAATATCAAACAGACACACTTTTCCTTCCAACTAGCAAAGTAGGTTAAAACACATTTAACATATACACTTTGGGTAAAAGGTGTGTTTAGAGCAGCAAAGACAAACTTATTAAATTTTATATTTAACAACCCAAAGTGGACAGTACATAAACTATACAAAAAAATTCAGATATTACAAAACAACACAGAGTAGCAAACAATTGCAAAATAAAAATGGATAAAAATACAAAAACCTACAGAAGGATCTTATGAGTCCTTTTCCAGGATGAAAATAATAGCAATATACACCTCCCAATGCAGCTCGCTCCCCAAAGGCATATATATTCCCAGTGGTCTGGACCCTTGATATCCAGGATGGGAACAGATAGATCACACCCCCATCCAATGAGCAAGATGACCAATTTAAAACAGGCTGTTCTGGAGACACTGATTTTTCATCCAGCCTGAATTGCTTTTCTGTTTATAACAAAATTATGAAATCATGAATATTGGGAAGGAAATTGAGAGAGAAATATCCCACCCTTCCTGTATTTGGGTACTGGAGGGTTTAGTATGAGGTAGTTATTGGCTGATAAAGTAAGATCATTGGTTGTTATAGCAAGGGGCACTGGAGGGGAGAGTGGTTGCTGGAGTAGGGAGAGACTGGTATGCCCACCCTTCTTCAATAGAGCTTAGACTTGTATTTAATTGGATATTGGTCCCAAGAGGTGTGGGTCTGACTGAGATTGCTTACTTGAGCTAAACATTGGATGGCTGGCATGGCAGTTAGACTGTTCTCTCTTGCGGGGTAGCAAGCATTCCATAACAATGTTAAACTATTAATGATAATAACACAATAAAGTTGTGGCCTTTCACAACCATTCTGGACTCCTGGTGTGTGGCACATGAATGAGATAAGTGTGACAGGTATTTGACTGGTGCAGTGTCAAAACAATGGCTGTTTCTATCCACCTCCAAACAGTACAACAGGCTCTGTTTGAAAATGACACTTGAGAAATCTTTACTTTTAATATTGTTAATCAGATGACCAGCTCCTCTTTGTTCCTCTCACTGTGAAACAAGGATCAATTCACCTTGCCTATTGTTTATAGGTTTATTTAACCTTGTGTATATTCTCCGTTTTCCTTATTATGTAAATATAAATCAAATAACAGATAAATACATTATCACATAGTTGTCAGTGTCTAAATACATTTAATATAGATCAATGAAAATGCACATTTGTTTAAAGAACGTTTAAGACTACTTCAAATATTTTAACCATGAGGCAACAGTGATATCTAGTGGTCATACATTATAATATCATAGCCACCATTCATTTTTGAAGAAAAGGGAAACACAGATCATGAAACCATTATAGTTCAGGACATTACAATATGTTTGTCTGTTATAAATTGAAACAAATAATTGTTCTTATTGTAGACATGTTATCATTTGCATTTATACAGGTTTGCATTTGTCTATAAAATATGTTAAACAATTGCACACAAGCTAGAAAAAAACGTATTTCCTTTACAAGATTCATTAATTTGACTTATAAATGGGGCAAATTTACTTACTTTAAAAGTTGCACCAGCGTCGACTTCGCTGCACTTCGCCAAGAGTAGATTCGCCAGATTCACGGAGATCCGAAGCAGCCCACAAGTTACTGATCATTTGCGAAGTTGCGCTAGCGATGTTACGATCAGCGGTTCGAAGTTACGCTAGAGATCGGAAATTTGCATATAGTGCGAAATAGAAGTTTGAATGTACGTGTATGCTGCAGCAAATAAATAACACTACACAAGCCCAGGGAAACTTAATACAATTATACAGAGGTGTTCTAATGCCCTGCACATGTGCCGACAGTATAGTTGAGGTGCCATATGTTAACAAAAGTAGGGGGGAAGGAGGGTACCCTAAAAAATGTTTCCGATCTTTTTCAGCCTATCACCCTATAAAAAGTAAAAAAACGCCAGCGTTTTTTGGGACTTAGAAAAATGTTCAACTTTTTTTTAACAACTATCTACTCTATTGCATTTCACCTGGTCTGATCTAGTGAAGTAAACTCTAGTGAAAGAGGTAACGTTCAGAAAAAAAAAAAAAAATTGCGTAGTTTCGCCCCTTCGCCAGAGTGCAACTTCGCCTGGCATTAGGCTGCGAAGTTGCGCTAGTCTATCTACTTCGCTAGCGAATTTTTGCCAAAGACACTTTTAGTAAATTGGCGAAGTGGCAAAATGACGTAACGCTGGCAAATTTTCGCTAGCGTTAGCCACTTCGCCGGCTAGTGAATTTGCCCGAGTTAAATTCTACATCCTCTATATTGTATACTTTTAAAAAGACCTATAAATACTAGTGGCAGATAAAAATAATTGCATTATGTCACTGAAAAGTGTACATTAATTTACATTTGGCAGGTTATGTCATTTTGAGAAGAGACTGAATATATGAGAAAGAGGAGGATTTGTCTATTTATGGCCTTTAATAGAGCCCAGCTAATGGGACTAGTGCCTATTATTGATGATAGTGACAATGCATTTCACCAATGTATAGAAATGCAGCAAGGAAATGTTTAGAAGTTTGTGTTACAAGCTTTAAGCATTATTACGTGTAAAGAAATAATGATATAACATATAAAAGGCTGCAGATCTTTGCAAGCTGAATTTATGGTTCATTAAAACGTTTTGCTGGGTACAATTAATAGAAGAAATTTTAGGTAGGAGAATGGAGAAGAACAACTCATACAGTAATATTGAAAACAGTACAGTTTTTAGCATACCTTTCTTTCTGCTCAGGGTTGTTAGATATGGTGCAGCTTTTCTCTAACGCTGAAGTTCTGTTGTGCCCTGATATCGGCTCCTGTTGCCTGTTCTTCTAGTTGCATATCTTTTGCTATGTATACCAGTCTCTCCTGCATCATGCCTGCTCCATTAAGTCATTATTTTATTATGCTGGAGCACTCCTACTGTCAGATATAACTCCCTTCAACGTTAGAAAAGCCAAGATGTGATTTAATCATAGCTGGAGGGCCAGCCCCAGATGTCCTGTTGTAACTAGATAGACCCCCAGTTATCACAGAACAACAGCTCCAGACAAGTGCATGCTGTTCTTGTTCTGTAACAACTGGAGTAATGCCTGTTCTGAAGGAACATGATTTTTGTAATTATCCAATAGCATATACAAGGCTAGAGCCTTCCAGCAGTCTCTGATTAACTACCTCTAGGAAAGGGTACAGGCAGTTCTTCTTGGTAACAGATAGGGAAGCAGATATATACTATTGGATAATGACAAGAAAGCATGTTTCTTTATGTGAGCAGGTGGCCCTCAATCTGACAAAGAGCTAAAACTACTTCTATTCAAAGCTAGTCAGTTAGAAGCCACCTAGTTACAACAACACACCAGTAAGTGGCCTATAGCTTTGATTAAGTGAATTTGCTCAATATAAGGTGAAAGGGAGTTGATGCTGGCAGCAGAAGGACCACACCATAGTATACAAGAGCTATTGATTTTGTGGAGATGTTATACATGTATACTGTTGACGACAAGCAAATAAAAGTGCAGGGAATAAAATCTAATAGATGATGATGGGACACAATAGAATTTTGCAATTTAGTGATTAGACCCACTAACCACCATTAACAGAAACAATCTGATGAGCCTTGAACTGGAGCAGAGAGACAGCAGTATGACTTGGGCTGCTTTTGCAAAGTTTGAATTGTCTCTAACAGTGATTTGCTGTGAGAGAATGAAAGTACAGGCCCAGCTCTCATTTCAGCCTGGACACTTAACAGAGAAGATTTCTTCTGGGGCAGTATACAAGGAAGGATACCTACAATGCTAGGAGATGAGCCTGACACAATATGTCTCAATTAAATGCCCCGTTGGAAAATAAATGGTGCAACTGGATTTCCACTGCCTATATGAGTACAGCCTACACCTTTGTTAATTATTTGTTTATAAAAATCTTGTGGTAAAGATCTTGAAAAGCAAAGAAAGGTGACTAATCAGCTGTGAAGCAGTGCAACATAATTGGTTATTGTACATAAAGCTGCAAATGTATCAAACATTAATAAGTCAACTGTTTTGTACTATTGTACTATTTAATGCAGGGAATATCAGAATATTCCAGAATTGAGTACTTAAACGTGTCAGCCAATGGAAGAAGTTATGATTAAAGATGATGAAATTATATCATTATGACTATGAAGGTTTTTCGTTTATCCAAAATGTTTCACCACTCGCCTGAGCAGGTTCTTCAGTTCAACTGAATGGCTGAGCAGTCCCCAGCATTTTAAACCCTGATGGGTAATAAAGTCACCAAAATCTACTGATTGATCCAACAATGGTCAACTTCAAACATATTCTAGTAGCTGTTAGCTGAAACTCACAGAGATGGGACAGTGTAATCCAGTAACAATGGCACCATTATTCTCTGTCTAGGGCTAGTTGTTTCAGTTTGACATGAATGTCATCCTTCACATCTACTTCAAATCATCTGTTTTCTTGATACTAATTATACACATTTCTGTCCTCAAAGGAGTTTTCCTGTTCCTTTAGATGTGGATAAACTGCTTGACCTAAAAACTGTTTTGACAAAGGCCCAACCTCTGTATCTACACATTTTCAAAGTTCCTTTTACATGCTTTTTCCATGTCTTTACCCTCGGAATTGATTGTCACAATTTCAACCTGGCCAAATGCCAGAAAGACAACAAAAAAGTTCAACACAATTGTGCCCAATTTATGTCAAAAAGCCTCTGTTTTGATGCTTTGGATGCAAATGTGCCAAGTGCAATTCCCTTCATGGCCACATTCACATTGAAATTGTGGGAAAAACACCACATTCTGGTGCATACTACACTTGGGAACAGGATTTCTGCCTGTAGAACAACAGGAATGTTCCCTAAGTAGTGCACATGGGAAGTGTTCATATAAATGTTCTTATCTCGGTTGTCACATCATGCACATCATATTTGCAGGAGCAGCACAGGAAGTGTTCCACAAAAGTTAATTCTTTCAAAAAAAAAAAAAAAAGGTCAGTGTTGGAACTTATTCTAGTGTGCACATTTTCTATTGTGCAAATAATAAAAAGAGGCATGCATCCATCAAGTAAACCTTTTTTGGCTACCCTGCCAAATTGCTAGTTGATCTGCAGCAAAAATACAATATGATGCTTCTCCAATATACATCAGAAGGGGGGAATTCTTTCCTGACCAGCAGTGTAACAGAAGCATGTCACCCCCCACCTCACCAAAAAAAAATCTTCAATGGGTCCGGCACCCCCAGGGCTGCTCCTCCTCCCTCACTGCAACCCCCTTCCCTTCTATATGCTCATGTTAGTGATTGTGCCACAATTTACAGAAGATGAGTGTCGGGGAGGGGGGATTTTAATACTACAGATACTTTAAGAACAGTCACTGGTTAATTTTATTGGAAGAATACATTTCAGTAAAGTTGTGTTTTCTCACTTTATAAAAAGGCATCCAACCCTTTTTTGCAAATTGAATGTATCTAATGTATCTGGCAATACAACCGCATACAATACAACCAATACAACCCATAGTATATAAAGATATATATATATATATATATATATATATATATATATATATATATATATATATATATATATTGGGAACTTTTCACTCTCAAAACCCTTGAAAAGTAAAGAAATAAAAGGAAAGATAAGTGGCTATATGCAAATCAAAGTGTACTAAAATAGACTGCTACCTGAAAAAACAATCCAAATTCTATATTATTTTGTAAGAAAACCCCCGGTTCAATCAATAAGCCCATTTTCCCAGATTCAGTCCTCTCACTTCCAAATCCAAGGTTAACTGACCTGACAGGAGGATACCAAAAAATTACCCTGGTGGGCTCTTGTTTGGATGGGCTTTTCCCCTTTTTGCAGCACAGAGCATTATCCCTTCACTGTCTTATCTTGCTTGAATTTCCATTTCCCAGTAGCATGATTCCATATTTTTTTCTCTCAAAACTTTGACATTTTCAATCAGTGCAGTTCATACGTTCTATGGATTTTACACTTTGTTTTTGCAAGAAAAAATGTAAAGCCAAACGCATGTGAAAAAAGTTAGAAAAGTGTTAATCTAGGATGTAGGTGACTAAGGCTTCAGTCATTTGCAACATCAATAAAACATTTAGCAATATTAAAAAAATGAGCTATACATGTTTATGGTATAATCTAACAACAATAATATAAGATAATGAATTGGGTGTTTAAATCAACACTTTGCAATGACAGAAAAGACATCATTAATGTTTATCCACAAGTTTCACAAGTAATATTAGTGAAACAGTTTAATCATTTTAGACCCATAATATATTCAGCTCCAAAAGCAGAAAACCCATAATCCAAGATTTACAGAACCACTAATATACCTACTATACATAATACAGAGATTGGTTCTGTATTTAAATGGAGGGGTTTGCTACATTAGATACTTTTATATTTTCCTTTTCATCCACAAGGTGGCATACGTTGTTCACATATTTAGAAAGTAAATTGCAGAGCATATCCTTTTATTGTTGAGTCTGTACAGGGAAGCTTGTGCTATGAGGCAAGGTAAAACCCTAGTTCATCCCCTATGATTTATAAAGGGTTGGCTTTAGAGCTAATTATCTCTGTAAAACTCTGCCAGGTTGAAATGTTGGAGCAAATGTATTATTATTTGTCTTCTCTTTCTACCTAAACCAATCCAGTCCATCTATTTGTTTGTAAGTTCTTATATTTTATTTTGGTACAAGTCATTGAAGTTTAGGTGCACTCACTCTTATGCACCATTAATCTTTAAGTGTCAGGCACAGTATCTGAGGCCTGCACCAGGCAATGCATTTTTCAAATGATACAACACAACCCAGAAACATTTGCACACCAGTACTGCTATGTCAATACCATACTCTTTACTATTTTAGCCCAGCAGTAAAATAGCAGGAAACCACAGTCTAGAAATCCTATAGGCAGTGCAAGATGTGTGTCACTGAATGACATTGTATAATCCTTGATTGGCATAACCTTGTATCTACAAAAGCTCACCAAAATTACATGATAAACTCTGAAGAGTTTGATAGTTTATCTCTCAGGCATTCACCACATCTGGACAGACGGATAATGCTCAAACTCAGAAGATAGATTTATTTGCAAGGTGCATCAAACTGCAGATTTAGCAATACAGCAAATCAGACAAGTCTGGACAGAGAATTCTGCCCTTCACATTTTGTTATACAATTTTATACCCAGATCAAAACATCATTAACATTTTAGATTACGTATTTTACTTGAATCAATCTTATTGTTCATCTTAATTTTAACGTTATGTCATTGGATTTTATTATTAAGCATCATTTGTTACAAAGCAGATTCATTGGCTCCATAAAATAACTAGAGGAAAACAAAACTGTTAATTCAAGAACTTAACTGATCTGTTATCATTTTGACCAAATTATTAAATCACATTTGCTGTTGATTGATTCCCATCCAAACCAATTGCTAAGGAGAAATCAGATGACAGGATTTTCAGTCTATATCAGATCTAATCAGATCACATATCAGTTGGTCAATCATCATGTGAGTCCGCGCAGGACATGACATTTCTAAAAGATATCATTGCATAAGCTTGAGAATAAATGATTTGCTGCATGCCGCTTACAGGATAAAGTGGATCTGGGACATGTGCCTTTTCATTTCTGAGTCTTTAAAGAGATACTTTTGTATTTGGTCCATCACTGAGAGGATATCAGTTGTGAAGTCTTCTGACTACATTGAAGGTGGAACGATTCATTGAATTTTGTTCTAACTACTTACATTTTTGTCCCTAGAGCTAACAATCAAATTAAACCATAATTATGTTTGACAATGTTTCCCCTAAATAATTTGTATAGGGAATAATGTACCCTCATTGTAAACTATAAGGGAATTAGATGTTCCAAGGCTATGTAAATACACAAAACCAAAGGCTGAGTGTTTTTTTACAAGTCACCAAGCACTGATTATAACTAATTACACCACTAAGCACAGTTTACAAGGATATCATTTATAGGATATTCATAGTGCTTGTGTATTATAAAGTTACATTTATCTGCATTTTGGCCATTTCCTCTGGTCCAAACTGTAAATTATATCCTTATAAATTGCTCATTATAATATCAGAATTAGTGATGGGCGAATTTATTCACCATGTGGAAATTTGCGGCGAATTCCTGCGATTTGCCATAGGCGAATACATTTGCAAAACTGCCATGAAAATTCGCCGGCGTAAAAAAAAAAGCATGCAGGCCATTTTCACCAGCGAATTTGTGCCAGCATCCAACAAAAGGCGGCATTTCGAAAAAAAATTGCCATTTTGCGGGAAATTCGCACATTTTTCTGCAAAACAAAATACCCCAAATTTGCCCATCACTAATCAGAATGCAATGCTTATAATTAGAGACAAGCACACAAAGCTGCACCTCTTTTGTTGTCACCTTGTTCTGCCCCTTTATCAGCACCTCACTCACTGCATCACCTCAGTACTCCCCGGTCCCCCACTTCAGTCATAGAGACACAGCCAATGCTGGGATTACTATGTATTCTATATGAAGATGTAGGAGCCATAGATGCTCCATCTCAGGAAGTGGGCAGTCATTTCTGACAGGAAGAGGAGGGAGTGATAAAGGCTCTGTAGCAGAGTTAAGATTTTCCCAAGGACTTGATGCAGCAGGAATTACAAAATTGCAGATTAATACTTGGCATCAACAGCCTCCTCCTCTGAAGTTAAATTTCTGTTGGGGGAAAGGAGGGCTCAGTATTTGTGCACACAAATATTAACGTGAATAAGGGGATTTAGAGTGTAAAAAGCTAATTGTAAAAGATGTACACAGCCCAAAAGAGGGATTTAAATATATGTTGTAAACAGAGAAGACTGTTAAAAGGCAATAGCTGCATTACAATTCTATTACATGGAAACACCATAGAATATAAAGGATAATATACAGTCACCTCAGCATTCTGTGGACTTTATAAAAAGTACTCTACAAACTTTTTCAGGTAAGAGACATCCCCCGAAATATTTTAACTTACAATAAATGCAGGAAATCTTCCTTTATTCTAAATGCCCTGGTATGACAATTGTTTGCCTTATTCAGTTACATTGCTGGGTGCCAATTCCTCCCGATTGTGTATAGGGATGTAGCGAACGTCGGAAAAAAAGTTCGCGAACATATTCGCGAACTTGCGCAAAAATGCGAGCGGTTCGCGAACCCCATAGACTTCAATGGGAAGGCGAACTTTAACATCTAAAAAAGATATTTCTGGCCAGAAAAATGATTTTAAAGTTGTTTAAAGGGTGCAACGACCTGGACAGTGGCATGCCAGAGGGGGATCAAGGGCAAAAATGTATCTGAAAAATCTGCCTGTGTGTGCTTGGAAGAGATAGTGTAGGGGGAGAGCTGTTAGTGATTTCAGGGACAGATGATAGTAAGTTTGCTGGCTAGTAATCTGCTTGATACTGCTCTGTATTGGAACAAAAAAATAAATAAAAGCAGTCCTTACAAGGACTACTGTTATTGCAGCAGTCAGCAGATGAGATCAGAAGCAGGACAGCTGCCCACTGCAGCTACATACAGAGCACTGCAGTAGAAGGTAGATTACTAGCCAGCAAAGCTACCTAAGCTTAAATGTCCCTCAAACCCCTGCAGACTTCTGTCCCTCCAATAACAGAGCAGTATCAACACGATTACTAGCCAGCAAACTTTCAACTGTCCCTGAAATCACTAACAGGCAGCAGCTCTCTCCCTACACTATCTCTTCAGCACACACAGGCAGAGTGAAAAAAACGCTGCAGGGCTTCGGTTTTTATAGGGAAGGGGAGTGGTCCAGGGGAGAGCTTCCTGATTGGCTGCCATGTACCTGCTGGTCTGGGGTGAGAGGGCAAAAAAAAGCGCCAACAATGGCAACGTTCGCGAACTTCCGGCGAGCGCGAACACCCGATGTTCGCGCGAACAAGTTCGCCGGCGAACAGTTCGCGCCATCTCTAATTGTGTACAGGGCTGGTTAGCAATGAGGAGGACAATGTAAGCAGAAGATATTTTGGTGATAAATTATTTACCAATTTGCTGAGAAACAGTTCTCAAAATTCTCTTGGAAATATTTCAAAAAACAATGTGCTTTGTTGGGTCTTTGTAGTTTTTTTGGTGGAGGATTTTTCAGGAAACTGACTTCGTCTTCTCATAAATATGCCCTTAAGCAGGTGAGATGAAATGTAAAAGATAAGATCACAATAGGGAATAAGCATGAAAGGTTTATTTCTGTTTCTTTCTTTATATTTACCAGTTTATATCACATACTACATATTTAATGGCACAGTATAAAACATATTTTGAAACTATACTCGTACAGTGTGTGAACTAATGGCTGTGGATTTCATATAGGCAAAGTAAGTGTTCTGTAAAATGAAAATTCAGAACTAAAGGAGAGCATTTTGACTGACAAAAATGTATTTATGCTGTCTGTAAAATAAATGCAAAAGAAAGTCACTGTTGCTAAAAAAAAAAGGCAAATGTATTCACAGGAAAATCATTTCCATAAAAGACCTCCATAAGTATCTGAAGCATACAATTTGTTTATATCAGATACATAACAGTATACCAGTGAATTCTATGTCTTCCTATAAACTGATTTTGAATTATTAGTGGGTAAAGATCCCTTCATGCATCAAAGTTGTTCTAAACTATCTTGCATTGAATCTGAACTAAATTAATACATACAGTACGAATAACATGCACTAGCCTCGTTCTATTAATATGAATGAGTGCAAGTACTTCCGTGATTGTTTTAACAAAGGTCAGGAACACCCTGGGCTTCTATGGTCCCTAGCATGTTCAATATATCTATTAACCTTTTTCTATTTAATTATCAGTTGATACAGCACAGCCTGTGAACTGTCTAACTTGACTATGGGTAATGGCACAATGCTCACTTATTTCAGTGCATAGAGAAATGCTTGATACTCCTCCATTCTTCCTGTCATTGACACAAATGGCAACTGCTCAATGTGCATATTCAGGCTGAAAACTACAGACAAACTGCAGACATGGTTTCCATTCACATGAATTACCAACAGAATAAAAAGGCATGGGCTGTTTCTCTGAAGCTGTTAAATGTACCTTGTATCACACACAGACAGTGTACATGTGAAGAATCAAGTACTTTCAGATTTGGGTTTCTATGTGAGCAGGGTGCATTGCTATCTTGTGGCAGCAATGCCATTGCCATATTTTAGCATTGTACCTACAATATTGTTATTGCCATTGTTTGTACTAAAGACCTATGATAACATTTGCGTAGCACTGTTTCCAAAACATGTCAACAAAAGAATATGTTCTTTTATATACATGGGCCCTTACTAAGGAAAGCTTTCCAATAAGAGTTCTTCAAGCAGCTACTATTTTAATGAAGTTCTATATCTGCCACTAGCGATGGGCCAATTAATCTGGCCAGTTCCCGTCAAAATAGTTGCGCTCATAAAAATTGTCGCGCGTCAAAATCATTCGGACGCCCTTTGACTTTAATGCATTTGGACAAAATAGTCTTGAGTATAAAAATTGCGGCTCATGTCAAAATTGATGCGCGTTATAATTATTTTGACACCCATTGACCCAAAGCGTTTCACAAATTTTTCGGCACATATTCGCACATAACTATCTGCCACTGATCTGCCCACAGCCTTCCTCTTTCTTCCCTTAATTTAGCCTTAAGTGTGTGAGTTTGTTTGAAGAATTGATGAAGATTAGGGTGTGAGATCTGCAGAATAACAGAGAAGTCAAGTTGTACAGATGCCAAAATGTTGATCATGCCAGTTATTTAGTTGCCACCCCTACTACAGCAGTTTCATCTCTGTGTCTCACTCTCCAAAGTCCACTCTACTGAGCATCTCTTGTAGTTCAGGGGGCCTGTTTCTTTTACCTGTGAGAAAGTTTAGTGAAAAAATCTACAATTCAAAAATACTTATTTGGTGAAGCACTACAGTATTGATGATACATGATTAAAGATGAACTCTCTTTTTAAATAATTTGGGAATCATTGACTGGGTGGGACAGGTTATAGTAGGAAGATTGTAGCACATCACATCTCATCAACCCTGGGATTAAGTTCTGTAAGAGGAATTGATTCTAACAAAGTTAGGTAAACAAGTAGCTGACACTAAATGGGAAACATAAATCAGTCATCATATCAGAATATCAATAAGCCTCTAAATAAGTAGATTAATTTTAGTATAAAATGGCATGCTATGTAAAAATAGATTGGTGTCAAGGGACTGAATATAAAAACGAAAGCAGCACAACAAAGTCATATTTCTTCTGAAGACTTTATTAAAAGCTGGGAAGAGACCTTGCTTTACTGTTCCATCATGTTAATGACATTACTAATTGAAAGTGAAGTTACTACTCTGGGTGCTGCTAATGATGAGTTACAAAACAAATTAGGTAGATTGCATCACTTAAACAAGAGACTGATTTTGCTAAATTAGAACTTGAGTTATAACAACAGGTTAAAATTTAAATGGATGCAGTTAAATACAATACAGACTTTATAGGCAAATACATTGTTATCACAAATTGATGCAGTCATTGAGGACACAATTCAATAATCACAGAGCTACAGTATATTGTTTTCTGGCATAAAGTTGGAGAAAGTTTTCTCCCTTTTTATGTTGTAGACAGATACTTTAGAACAATAATTTCACAGTTAAAACTATAAAAAGTTGTTTTTTTTAAACTGCAGCTTTAAAGGACTTTCTTGTTGATTTTGCAACTAACACTTAGGGGCTTAATTTGCCGAAAAAATGGTGTAAAACTGTGTAAAATAAATGGCGAATTTATCAAGCTGTGTTTTATTTTCTGCCGTGCAAACAGCAGATTTTCCTCCATTATTTTACACTGATTCAAGCCTTTGTAAGCTCATGAATGAAAAATTATGCCATTTTTATATAGTTTTTTACAAGGTGATGTCTGGCAATGTGTGGCAAATTATTCTGCCATTTTTTATACTACATAATAAATATGCCTCTTAATAAAGAATTGTGTCCAAAATATGTTTTGCATGTATTAAACACTTGTCACAGCACAGTTGCCCTCTACCACTTAGTTATATTTCTCTGCAAGTTGTACATCAGTGGGCTGCATCTTGAGAGAGTGGTCATGCACCAGTCTAAAGACTCAGTATGCAATACAGGGCTTGTTGTATTCTGTGTCTACTGCCACTCCTTAACTTCTGAATGACACACAAGGTTATGGTAGGAGGTGGCAGGAAGTCTGCCAGCATGCCTTCCCCCTCCATGAATACAGAGTTGCGGAACACAGATGGTATTCATGGGGTGGCTTCAGGTCTTTGTGATCCAAAACAGAGTAGACATATGTATCAACTGAAGGAAAGAGTAAGGAAGTGTGCAAGGGCAAACAAATTATATTTTGTTTTAATGGCCTCTTATCAACTATTTGATATAAGATATAATTGTCAATGGTAATGCTCTTTAAAATCAATCATATTTAACTTCTTGTATCCTATTTGTGTGGCCAGCGACTGCATTGTTTTATTATTTGTCAAGTACATGTCTCTTATGTCTCTGGTATAGGACCCATTGCGTGGAAACCTGTTTTCCAGAAAGCTCCGAAGTACAGGAAGGTCATCTCCCATAGAATCCATTTCAAGCAAATAATTGTAATTTTTTAAAATTACTTTTTTTCTGTAATAATAAGAGTACCATGTACTCGATTCATACCAAGATATAGTCAATCCTTATTGGAGGCAAAACAGTCCTTCTGAGTTTAAGGTTTAATTTTTTTACAGTATTGAGATACAGATTACAGAAAGACCACTTATCTGGAAAACCCCAAGTCCCAAGTATTCTGAATAATAGGTCCCATACTTGTAATATATTTACAATAAAATAAAAATAACTGGACAGAAAAATCACTTTAATAGAAATGCATATAATACAGATTCAGTGGTATATAACCTTTTACCTGTGCACATCAAGTTTATTACCAATAGGTAATTACCCTTAGCATTTCTCAAATTCTTAAATGTTGTATTATGCATGAAATATCATCATATATTAGTATCATCTCTTGTATTCTGCCAGCTGTAGATTGAACTCAATATCGTTTTACATGATTGCATGATTACATTAAATGGAATAGGACTTAAAATAAAAAGTATCAGGAAAACGGACAGACAATTGGAGTGATAGTGCTACTATTAGGGTGGCCGGTTCATATCCAGCTTAGGCAATGAACTGATTCAACTGGGTTATAATGTTATAGTTGGTACTTTCTAGTTCTTGTCTAATTCCTAGTTTCTATATTTACTAGGGGTATCCATCCAGCTTGTCAACAGCTACTCTTTAAAAGTCTAATTAAGCCATATTTATGTGCAGTACTGCAGTGTTTAAACTGGAGAAGTACAGGTGACTCTCATTTGTCTTTAAAATGTGTACTCAGAATGTTGTTGTCAGCTAAAGGAGCAGTAATTGGCCTTGGGATGATTTGCAAAATCAGTGACCCTTTTCGACCATTTTGATATGTGACCAGTCAGACAAATTGGGTACCTGAAAAAATAATTGAACATGCATGGGCTCTTCATCTAAATCACTGGTTAGTTCAGGAGAACTTGTTCATCTTCTTAATACTGTTTTATGAAAGAGGAGATTATAGTGTTTTTCTCATGTTAAAGTATATTTAAATTTATTTTTAAATATAAGTACTGTTATTTAGAGTATTATGTTCTAGTAATTCATCTCCCATGCTTCGTTCAGAAAAAGTTACACAGTTCATGAGGCCCTTTCACAGGCTTTCAGTCTTTACAACATATTATAATTTATTTTCATTTAACAAAAAAAGTTATAATGATATAACTTTTTAGTAAGACCCAACCCTAACCCCGACCCAGACCCATGCCTGCCCATGCCAGACTTCTAGGTTCCTTTTACAGACCCACGCCTGCCCTGCCGATGATGTCACAAAAGAGGCTGGGCGAGCAGGGCGAGTCTATAAAAAGGAAGCCGGAAGTCGGAAGCCGGCAGTGCATGGGGGTGGGCAGGAAGAGGAGCTCAACCCGCAAATGGGGGTGCAAGGTTGGCCTGAACCAGCCCCACCCGTGGGTATCGGGCTGGCCTGCACATCACTAATCTGCAAGTTTAACATTCTGCTGCTGCTCTGTCCTTCCTCTTTCCGTTCTGATCCAGACACTGCTGTGCTTATTGACGCTTATCACTGCTAGACCACCAGGTATTCTCACAGGAACCCTGGAACCACCTCCACCTACTGACCAGGTGGTAGCTCCAGGGTTTCCTTTATGCCTGGCGTCAATAGGAGCAGCACATAGGCACAGATGTCAATTGCCCTGCACATTCTGCCGCAATTGCAGCTAAAGAATCCAAATTAACGTCGGCATTCTAAGGAAAAAACAGTGCTTTGTGGGAAAAATTCGAAATTGCACTTTGCTTACTGCACTTTGGTAAGTGAATGTGCCTTCCTATTTACCTATTACCTTAATATCAGCCTACATCATACTGTTATGAATGATCTGAAATAGCTGTAGGATTCAGAAGTTGGACCGTTTGTAAGAGGATTTTGTTTCTCGGCTAAAAAGAAGGTGCTACAATTCAGGAGGTTCCGCCTATGGCAGCCAGTGAAGTAGAAGAACAGACCAGGTCTAACACTAATAATAATGATAGCCTGCACTGTGAAATATGTTGGCGCTGTATAAATACATGATAATAATCAGCTTGGGAAATAAGAAGTATTTTTTTTACAAATGTAATTTGTATTTTATCATCAATTAAATACAAAATAATCATATATTTATGAAACATGAAGACAAGTGCATTACAGAGCATGTTCATCATCCTGCGTAGCCTATGCATGCAATATAATTTTCTCCACAGGAATTCTACTTAAACATATTAACGGAAATGTGAAACAATGCAACCAGTTCAAATGTTCAAGCAAGTGGAATTCAAGTGGAATTTCAAAAGGTTCCAAATCATTTAATTGAATTTGATGCTACTAAATCAACTAGCCATGAATTCCTATTTATACAATTCCAACCCACTATGAGAAAGCTGTTTTTGCAGATAGATAGAAACTCTTTCAAAAGGAACAATACCCTTTCCCATATTTTTTCACATGAGCTCATTTATTTAGTTGAGCTAGAAAAAAGGTGCACAAACATTATCTGAACTGCCAAATTGTATTTTATTTTTTATAGATATACCCAATTCCTAGGATTGAGACGAATCCATGATATTATGCACCTGGCTTGCAGGAACCATCTTCCAACTCATCCTTAGGCTGTCAGTGTCATTCAACCCATCTTTCACCTTGGGGGCAGATTTATCAAGGGTCGAATTTCGAAGTAATGGGAGTTTTTTTGAAGTCCACCAATTGACTCCGAATAGGAGATCCCCCATAGGCTAAAACAGCAATTCAACAGGTTTTAGATGGCGAATGGTTGAAGTCGAAGTTTTAAAGAGACAGTACATGATGAATTTAGATATTCTAATTTTTTTTCAAGTCGAATTTGGACTACTCCCTAGTAGAAGCGCACAAAAATAGCTCAAAATTTGAATTTTTTTACTTTGAAATTCGACCCTTGATAAATCTGCCCCTTGGAGTCCTTAACCATTTCAAAAGAATCTATACACTGCCCACCATGGAGATCAGAGGGATTTTCCCCTTTAACTGGCCACAGTGTATTTGTTATTAAATATGAGCTTTATCACAGTTACTATTTATCATTTATCATTATTAGTAGTAATAATAATAATAATGTCAAACAAACAACTTTGCTAAACTCCTTTCTTTAGGTTCCATGCTTTCTATCCAGTTTTATGTTTATATGTAGATTTTAATTGGTTAGCATTATTTAGAAATACAATCTTAGTTACACACACTTAAGAATTTTAAGAACACTGTTAAATAATAGCTTTATAGCTATAAATTCTGTATAGTAATTCAAGAATCCATTAATAGTAAGAGTACTGAGAGTATAAACCAGACCAGTACAGTATATTAAATAATACAAATATTCTGCAAAATTTGTTTTACAACGATCTGACAATGCAAAACAGTAAATCTTGACTGTAAAAATGAAAAATGGGAATTTGCCGTTCTCACTTTCTCAAAATGAAGACTTTTTCACAATAAGGAGAATTAGGTATTACATTAAACCAAAGAATGGCCATTGTCTAGCAACTATAAAATCAACCAAGACAAATTATTGTGGGAATAAGGGGCAAAAAGTAAGTAAACACCATTAATCTCTAAGTAAGATTACTTTTGGTGATCTAGCGCCTGTACAAATTTACTCTGAACGTGCTAGATTCAAACTCCATTAGATGGCAGTATTAGACTGAATGTCTGTTACAAATTATACATCTTCATGTTTGCCAAGATACATTAATATAAAGAAGAACTTTTTATTACACTTTGTATTTATTTAAAGAACACAATTAACATTTAAGAGTTTTTTTAGTTAATCAAAATGTTATTGTCCTCAGTACTAATATTGCCTAGTAAACAAAATTTCCAATGTCATACAGTTGTATCTAGCTAATATATCCTACATTTGGACCAGCAATGAAATTTGTATTATGCTGGATCAGAAATCCAGTGCTCGGTGCAGAAAGCAGCATAAGGAAGTACAGCTAAATCTTGTCTTTACAGTCTTTGAGTGCATGTTTGAATGCAGTGCGAGTTAAGAGACAGGTAGGGAGTGGGAAATGGGATGCCTACCTGCTTCCCCCCTACCACCCTTAAATACAGCACTGTTTAATGTCAATTCTTTATTCAAGGAGGTGGCTGCAGGTCTTTGTACTCTAAAATGGAGTGCTGCTGCTGCCCCAAATTAAATAATGTAGAATCAAGTGTTCCGAGGTTACAAAAAAAGGCAGATTGGGGCTTTTTTCTACTTTGCACAGTGCATTCTGCACTGTATAAGATCCATAAAATGTTTATTTAACTTAATGGTATTATATTGAAATCACTTAATTTCTCTGATCTGATCAAGGTGAGTGAAGATGAGAAGATCTATTGTTTTTGGAACCCTTGGGTGTGTGTGCATTGAAGACTAGGAAAGTGGGTGAGGGTTCATAGCAGAAATCTTGGGACCCCTATCCAATGGTCAGGTACTCTCAGTGCCTTAGTCGGAGAGTCTCTAGTGGTACAGGCCTGTAAGGAAGTGAAATATATTTTTAATTTCAGTGTAAATAGTTAGGCAATATGTTAGTCAGCCAGCAGCTGGCACCAAACCTTATGGTTGACCTGTAAAAATTCTATAAAAGGGAGTGTCTGAGCTCGGCACTTTCTCTTGGCCTATGAAGATGCTTTGGCAAAGCAAGCAACTGAGTACGACCATGAGGAGAGCTGCACTAATAATAGCAATAGGGAGAATAGAGGCCATGAGATGGCAGGGAGAAGCTTTTTCATTGTATGTGGACAGAGAAGGGGGGAGTGTGAAAGAAGAGGGGGCCCCTCAAAGGTTAATGGCACTCTGCAGGTGAACTTCCATATAACAGTGACAGCGGAGGCTTGCTGAGAAGAATGCTGTGAGGAAATTGAGGGTGTAAGGGTGAACTCTCATTAGAAGCCTTTGATTTATTTCTATGTAACTGAAAAAATGGAAGTTGTGTCATCAGTGCTTAGCATTCTCCTCTGCCATCCTCTGTGTGGGGCTGCTTTAATAGAGTCTGCCTGATTTACTGTGTCAACGTGTGAGATGACTGTGTTACACGGTAAAGGCCATCCCTTTTCTCTTCCCTATGATGGATAGTTGCCTTAGCTGGAAGACAACAGCCACTGAAGACTGGAGGAGTGGCAGGAGCACTGAAAAGTATTCCAGCCATGAAATCAGAAAGTTATTTCAAAAGTCAGAAGGTAAAAAGGCAAAAGGTCAGTACAGGCAGCATTGGTTCAGAATCCAAAAATGAAGACCAAAGGTCAACACAGCAAAATATATTATGCAGTGAGTTCTGTGTCACACCAGTATCTTCACTCTGAAAAAAAACCTTTGCCATTTATTATTATCCTAAATCATGACCCTCAAAATATTATTTGTCGACAGTAGGTTAAAATCTGACTAGTAACAGAAATACTTCTATGTTTAGCTGTGGTATTAGAGTAACAAAACTGTAAAATGCTTTGTACCATGCCAGCTCCACATAATAAATATAGCATAAATTGTATAACAAAACTGTGTTACTGATAATCTCATTCAATGCTGTATATGAAATAGAAACAATGAAAATGATTATTGCATTATGGCATACTAATAAAAAATAGATCGAATCCCGATAAGCACACGGAAGAAGAGGGTTTTCAGAAAATATATGACATACTAAGAGCATTTTGTCTCTTTTCTAAGCTCATGGATGATATAGTCCTAAAAATAGGAACATGTCACTTTTGTGTTGCTTTCTGCCATCATATTGCACTTGTTTGAAATGTATTGGGATATCTAGTTTCACAAAGTAGAGTATTTGGACTTTTTTGTTCTTGAATTTGTTCACTGTTTTGGCACCTCAATCTTAAATATGCTACATTTTATATAAATGCTTTCTTGTGTTTTTAGTTTTTATTGTTTCATTGTTTAATAAATAGTTGGTTTATAAGTTAACATTACATTTTTCATTTTGTTTCCCTTTTATAATAAGATACAGTACATTGTCTGTTTTATAATGTAAATATGACAATACTTTGAGAATTTGTGCAGAAGTTTTAAACTGTGTGATGATGCAGTGAGCAGTTTAAAATCATATTGTATGAAAGCACTTTACCGTGACCAAAGGAAAATCAGAAATGTAACAGGCTTTATGCTTCACATACCCAGTTAGAATAAATACTGAGCTATGAACTGAATTATGTAAAAAAAAATGTATGAAAGCAATTCAACTGTGGATATTATGCCAAAAAGATTAAATAGATATACATCTGTTAAATAATTATGCAGTTGTGTATCCTATAATAGGTTTCTGAGAGGGATAAAATAACCCAATATTTACATTTCTAAAAGTGATTTATCACTTACTGCATAGCATAACTCAAGTTCTGCACCTCCAAGAGCAAAGTGTAAGCTATTCTTTTTCCCAAGACTAAATAGTAAGTCTTACAACAATCTGTTTAATTAACTCGAAAGTTTGTGATTTGGCATTTGTAATCAAACCTTGCTGTACAGTACTTCTATGCCAGTGGCATAGTCAAGTATATAGAGCTTTATTAAGCAAGGGTTGTATGTTGGGTGTGGGACTCAAATCAGTCTATTATAGTATGTTGTAGTAGTTCTGGTATGGTGCCAAGGTTTCCTTTGGAGCTGAGCATGTACTGTATGGCCAGTTGGGGGCCTTCAGATAGATAATATTTCCATCCTGGTGGATCAAAGATGGTTCGTTCTAACACAAAAATTTATGTAAGTAGGCAGAAAATGTGAATTGTAAAGGAGCCACAATTCCTATTCACTTTCTGCTGATCATTTGGGAAGTCAGCGTGAATGAAGAGAAGAATAGAAATTTGGTCACACAAGTGTTGTCCACTTGAACAATAGCCATCCATTATTTTTGCTGACTGACTGGTCAAATGCAAGGCCTGGATGGTCTGTGTATATACAACTTATAATTGCAAGATTGCAATGCAGTTAGATACAATCCGTGCAGTCTTGCTCTTATTCTACAAAACAAGCAATCATGACTCACTTTGTAATTCACAACACTAAAAGCACACTGCAGGATGACTAAAAACGGATACATATAATAAGAGTCACAACGTGATTATATATAGTTTTTATCAAGCATGATTATGCCAACATTCAACATCTTAGACTCTGATAAAGCCTCCTTGGTCCAGAGCTGGTTACTTGGATTTCTACTTATTCACATTTAACCTACACACAGTATTTATATTCCGTTCCATTATCCATCACCTGCTAATCTACCCAAAGATCATGTCTGAATACTTGATGAAAATATTCCAAACTCTTAATCTTTAATAATCTAATGAAATATATGTTAGCCCATTTTTTTGTTAGCCCATTATTTATTTGGAATTCAATTTTGAATGGTGGGATTTGGGCATTTTGAATCCCACCAATTTTATGGCAATGTTAAATTGGATAAAGATTTTGTTATTAACTCCTGTTACTGACCTAAATCTATTCTGTATTTCTGATTGCTTGCAATTGTGGTAAATTGGTGGAAATGCTGTTACTCTTTCTGATGTTGGTGGTAAGAATTTAGCTGTCATTTTTTACTGCAAGCTCATTTGCATTCATGCATGTATTTTCCTTGCAGTCAGCTGCACATAATACCTCATTGAATAAATGTACTTGCTTCAAAATGCATTATTTGCACTTCACATTGGGCATGGTTGCCTCTACTGCAGCAAGGTAACTCTGATGCTACTGCCACCTATGGACCAGGTGGTAATTCCAGGGTTCCCTCAGTATCCACTGTCAATGGGTGCAGCACACTAGAAATTCTATAAATTTCACTTTCTCACTGCATTTGCAGTCATAAATGACCACTTTAGACTTTGTGTCACCACCATTATTAATCTTTGTAATTAATATACACAAGTGACAGTACAGGTATGGGATCCAATATCTGAAAACCCATTTCCCAGATAGCTCTGAATTACAGGGGAAAACCATCTCCAATATACTTCATTTTAATCAAATGATTAACATTTTTTAAAAATAATTTTCCTTTTTTAAAAAATAAAACAGTAGTTTGTACTTGATCCCAAATAGGATATAATTAATTATTATTGGAGGCAAAATGATAAGGTTGGCTATATTAATGTTTAAAAGGAGAAAAAAGAAAAAATGTAGGGCACACTACCTCATAAAGTAAAAACCACTTAATCATAGACTGTTTAAAGCGTGTTCCAGAAACACATTAGGCATCCATTCCACAGAAGCCACCTGTGTTTTTTAATGTAATAATAAATAGTGGTTTTTACTTTATGAGGAAGTGTTCCCTACATTTTTTCTCATTTTGGATAGTTTGAGAAACTGTGCATGAATACAGGCACACTGAATCTTCTGCAGCCTGTCTGAGATAAAGGGAGTGCAGGTGAGCCAGAATTGCTCTGTTGAATTACTATATATAATTAATGTATAATTGATTTTTAGGAGGTATGGAAAGATCCCTTATCTGGAAAACTCCAGGTCCCAAGCATTCTGCATAACAGGCCCATACTATAATGAGCTCACTATGAGAAAATTATCTTACCACCTTAGTAAGTGTGAATGCCCTATAAATAACATTAAAGGAGAAGGAAATCCGAATCTAATCAACATCCTCCCTGAATAGGTCTCAATGAGTCTTACATTGCTAAGTTTTTAGCTCACTTAAGTGTAGAATGAAGACTATTTTTATTCTCATATTCACAGTTCCTTTTTCAGACCAATGCCTCCATCCTGCTGAAGGAAAAATTGCTTCCTTCTCCACACAATCACTATTTCACTTGTGCGGAAAAACTCCCTCCCCCTGACCCCAAGTGAGAGTCATTGTTGACATTGCCAACCAAAGGAGCAATGGCAGGCACTCACAGATCCCACAGAATGGCTTGTAAAACAACTGAGAACTTTATTTTAGGTCACAAAGTAATTTTAATAGCTTTACGCGTTTTCTGCCTTTAGAAACTAAATCATAGGCTCATTGTTGACATTGAGCCTAATGTGACTCAAGGCTGCTAAACAAATAGTCTTATTACTCAGATATATTTATTTTTTAACTTTCATTGTCCTTTAAACCAGTATATACTGATATATATATATATATATATATATATATTCCTGACGACGGTTCAGAAAGAACCGAAACGCGTTGATGTGGTGTAGATTGTAATACTCCAATAAAAGCCTTTTTGTTACAACACCTGTGAGTGCTCCTAACTATATCTATATGCTCTCTTCTGAAGAGCACCCGGGATTCGATTAATTGATGGTGAGTGCCGGTTCAACTATATGATTTGATATATATATATATATATATATATATATATATATATATATATATATATATATATGTAAGCAGTATTTACTTAAAGGAAAACTATACCCCCAAAATGAACACTTAAGCAACAGATAGTTTATATCATCTTAAGTGGAAATTAAAGAATCTTACCAAACTGGAATATATATTTAAGTAAATATTGTGCTTTTACATCTCTTGCCTTGAGCCACCATTTCGTTATGGCCTGTGTGCAGTCTCAGAGATCACCTGACCAGAAACACTACAACTCTAACTGTAACAGGAAGAAGTGTGGAAGCAAAAGACACAACTCTGTCTGTTAATTGGCTCATGTGACCTAACCGGTATGGTTTGTTGGTATGTTTGTGAGTACAGTGAATCCTACGATCCCAGGGGGCAGCCCTTATTTTTTAAAATGGCAATATTCTATTTAAATTACCCAATGGCACATACTACTAGAAAAGTATATTATTATGAAAATGGTTTATTTACATGAAGCGGGATTTTACATATGAGCTGTTTTATGCAATATCTTTTTATAGAGACCTACATTGTTTGGGGGGTATAGTTTTCCTTTAAGCTGTATGTTGTGAGAAAGGATTTAATGATGAGTGTGTCTGCAATAACTGCCATAAAGCAAGGCATGAATGATACAGTAGTTACCTATTTTTGCTTCAGTAGGGAAAAATATTTCCTGGTAATCAACTCCCTTTCTTGCAAAAACATCATTCATGCCTTGCTTTATGGCAGTCATTATAGATACACGCTTGTCATTAAAGCACATCTCACAACATGCAGGTTAAGATAAATAATGTTTTTTTTAAGGTGCTCAGTTACATTTACTACACCTGTATTGGAAGATGTCTCCAATTTATCTATAAATGTAACATCTGAAGGCATAAAATATATAGGAAATATATACTTTGTGTGGTTTCTAACTACTTGAATGCTTCTATATAACTCATTCCTTTAACATCATATGCTGTTATTACCCTTCTACCCTAATCCTATCCTCCTCGCTTTTTAAAAACATAATAATACAGGAGATAAATAATATTTGATTATGAAAATTGCCACCTAATGTATTCATTAAGATGAATGTTGAACATAAATGTATGTTGACTAAGTATGGTTCATAAAGTTTTAGCTCAGGTAAAACAATGATCTGGTCTGACAATAACTGAATATTTCAAAAATATAAAATTGGCACAGTCAGCTGCCAGTTTTAACATTTGTTTAAGAGGGTTAATTAACCCTCGATATTCGACCCTTAGTGAATCAGCCCCTAGATGTCTCGATGCCATAGGCCCTGAAGAGTCATGTTTTGTTCATAGATTTGGTTTGTTTGTATTCCATATACTGAATTTCTGAATCTGCCTTTTTGCCCTCAAATTCTACTGAGACTGTCTTGTGCAGAATTACAAGTGATCATTATGTTTCCAAAGCTAAAAGTCCCTTCTTCAATATAATTGTCCTATCATCTGCATTTGGTACAGCTGATCACTCTCTTCTCATTTCTTAAAGGAATTGTTCAGTGTAAAAATAAAAACTGGGTAAATAGATAGGCTGTGCAAAATAAAAACTGTTTTGAATATAGTTAGTTAGCCAAAAATGTAATGTATAAAGGCTGGAGTGATTTGGTGTATAACATGTCAGTCAGAAGTCTACTTCCTGCTTTTCAGCTCTCTTGGTTTACACTGACTGGTTACCCTGGTTACCAGGCAGTAACCAATCAGAGACTTGAGGGGGGGCCACATGGGTCATATCTTGCTTTTGAATCTGAGCTGAATGCTGGGAATCAATTACAAACTCATTGAACAGAAATGTACCATGTGGCCCCCCTTCAAGTCACTGACTAACTCATAGTTATAGAGCTGAAAAGCAGGAAGTTGGATTCTGGCTGTTTTATTAGACATCTGTTCACTGCAGCCTTTATATATTACATTTTTGGCTAACTATATTCAAAACAGTTTTTATTTTGCACAGCCTATCTATTTTATTTTCACACTGAACTATTCCTTTAAATTCTGCATTTACTTGGCATCCATAGTTAGACTACATCTTGGATCTATTCTTACATTTTAACAGATCTTTTTCCCACAAATGCAAACAAAACATTGTCACCAGTTACACTAAGGGGCCCAATTTATGAATGCTGGATTCTTCATGCCCAAGCATTCGGACCCAAAATTGCAAGAGTTTATTAACTCTTGTGTGGTTTTTTGACCCAAATGTTGAGAATGAAGGCTTGAGCATTTATAAAGTGGGCCCTTAGTGTAGGGGTGCTGCAAGTTTTGTATTTGTCTGTTGTTATTCTCCCTAGTTTTCTCCCTGATAAAGGTCCCAAGGGGGACAGAAATGTTGGATGCAACATCTTATAAAATAAATCATGGTGGAACACATATGAGAGGGCTGTTTTTTTCTTTATAGAATTATACAATTACAGAAAGAATGCAGTTTGTGTTCGAAAACATTGGATTTTTTCCATAAATATTTTCACTTTTGCACAAGATCTTATTTCGGTCTAAAGACAGTATAACACAATCCTTGGCCAAGAAAAGTTTAAATATATATAAAACCACATGATTAAAAAAAGGTTTTATTTTTATTGCAACTTATCAAGAAGGGGGTTGAAAAAATATGTTGAGGAAAGAAGATAAAAAAAAATACCAACCATACATTTATCTGCCACTTTCAATTATTTCTCACTAAGCTTTTGTGTTTGCCTAAGATCTGTCTTTTTATTTTAAGAAAATTGAATCAGTCATCTTGAAATGCAACTATCAACAACATTAATACTGCATGATACAGTCCTACAGACTCAGTATTGATCTGTATGAAATTTCATATGACCGTGGAAAACAAATTATCCACATAACAACCTGGAATTATAAGACAAATATTCAGGCACCTGTTTTTTGGAGTGGAACATAAAAGTGAAGAGTAATGCCTACATACATCAACAATTGTATTGAACTGTCCAGGTTCTTATTAGGAATCCTAATATGGTATATCATATAAATTCTGAATATTTATGGAAATAAGTAGGTAAACAAAAAAGAGACATTTTTAAACTGCTGAGAGCTCAGATTTTGCACCTAACTTTCCTTTGTATCTGTTTAATATTTCTCCAATATGCAGTCAGGAATTGCCTAATCACAGTCCATTTTGATGATAATGACAGGTTACTTTAAAGGGGGACTCCACAAAAATATAACTTAAGCTTTTTGAAAAGGAAACATAATTTCAAGCAACTTTGCAATACCTAATTTCAAAAATATGCAGACTTTTCATGATTTTTAATGGTTCCTGGCAGTTCCCTAAGCCTAGCCCCCTGCTTTCCTGCTGATCTGTCTGACTACTTTGCTGAGCTTGCTGACTACTGTTACTTTGTATTTACAGCCATCTGTCCTCAGTCTGCATCCTCCAAAGTACACAATTCCCTACACACATTATTTCAATCAGGAAAGTATGCTGCATGCTGTCTGTAAGCTGTGGAGAAGGTGTTACAATTTGTAACATCAGCGTTTCAGTCCCTCCTTCCCTGCCAGGATTTCAATTGCTGCAGAAAGAGAAGAACTGTTAAACAGCTGGATTTCAGCATAGAAAATGGCATTTGTTCATACTTTTTGAAGAGGCAGGTAACTGTGATGGATATATTAGGGGGTTCTATGTTATGTGGGCCTCTTTATCAAATTTTGGTGTGGAAGCTGGAGTTCCCCTTTAAGATTGCCAGTTTCCATTTCAGTATTAATTTATAATTATGTTTTGCCTCGTTATATATACATTTTTTTTTTGTTATATTAGAAGGTGGTAAATCATAACTAAATATATGCAGATAATGTAACCAGCATACACAATTAAAGCATTTAAAAGAAAAATAAAAAAAAATAGTAGAAATGACAGAATGACATTATCTAGTTCCTGAAATATTTAGGGCTGAAAACTATTCAATGCTGTTTTTGTTATGTTACAGTAGAGGTACTAATATCATTAAAATACTGTATATCATGCTTTCTTGTGTTAAAGAAAATTAGAAGAATTTATGATTATATATATATATATATATATATATATATATATATTCCCTTTTCTAATTAGTGATATTTTGTGTCTTTTCCAACATATTTCAGAGTGAAGTGCAAATGTGAGAACAATATTCTTGAGTTGACAGCTGAACTCTATGTACAGTTTGTATCCAGCAAGTGAAGAAGTAACATGCTTAACTTCCACAGAAAGAGCATTTCTGAGTGCTTTATGCAAATGCCATGACCCTCAAGCTACTACACATTCTTCAACCAGACACCTACCTTCAAAAGTGACAGCAAGCAATAATGTGACAAATGAGCATGCAGTCTGCACATGTGCAACATGCTTTGCCTAAAAATATTCGGATGTGATTGAATTCAATTGACCTTTGTGACAAGGACACAGCAATCAAAAAGTCAGCACAGAAGAAAAACAACTGGCAGGTACTATGTCCTAATTTAGTGTTGTGCTGCGTGCGTTAGAAATTCTGATAATAATTATGCCTTTGGAAAATCTGTCTTATAAAGTATAAGAGTATTTTTAAAGTGAATGTTAAACCTGTATTTTTTACTTGTAAAAAATGGATCTTTTAAAGCAATGGTAAAAAGGATTAAATTCAAGTTACACATGGAGAAGAGTTGCAATTTGGCATTAACATTTTTATTCCACAATAATTGGCATAATATTTTTACCACTGTTTCAACTGCTGTTAATGAGCCCTGTCAATCCCTAATTATTTTCAGGATATCTCAGATAGATTTTTAAGCTTAATTTCTTAGGGAAGATAACACTAATTATTTCTGGATATTTATCTCAAAAGAATTCAACATATTTTGAGAAATTAAATCAAAATTTAGAAATTTTAATTAAATGAGGTATCTGAAGCAATTAATAAGTACTCCCTATTTTGGTAGCTCTACAGTTATTCTTTATCTATGCTTTATTGGAGTGTATAATAAGTATATATTGAAAGTGTGTTTCTTCAAAAAGTATATACAATGCAAATCGTTATAACCCTATACATGAAAAGACTATAGGTGACATTTTCTATGGCCCCAGACAGTAGTGTGAGAGCAAAAGTGCACAGAGTGCAGGGCTGGTGAGTTCATACTAGCCCTGTTTATTCTGCCAGCCATAGGGCTTGTGGTAAGTACAGCCCTGTTGTAGCCTTCATCTGGCCTCCACCCTAACTTGCATGATTGAATCATTATTAAAGGGTGAAGTGTGGATGACTATGTATTGCTGGATTACTGCCAACCGGCACATTTTTCCAGTGTTGATAAATGAGCTCCACTGTTTGGTAACATTTTACTGGCTCGCTTTTAACTAACAAGTAGATTGGTACCCCATCTGAAACCAACCATAGAAGGGTCCAGGACCTTTCTTCTCAATATTGTATCAGCCTTAATATAATTCTAGTTTTTTTTAACACTCTTACACATTGGGCCAGATTCAGTTAAGTGAGAAAAGGTTTATCACATGGTTTATCACATGAAAACTCTGTGGAACTCTGTGGGATAAAACTGGAACTGAATTAGGAGAAAAGTTTTTCTCTTCTAATTGAATCTCATCCATATCTTCACATGATAAACCATGAGATAACTTTTTCTCTCTAAATTTAATCTGGCTTATTTGTAGCTACAAAAGTACAACGTAACTTACAGATTTTGTTCATTAGCCAGAAAAGCCTGTTCCACTGGCTGACTGGATGCACAGGTCTTGCTTTTTTGAAGCAAAGTTTTTGCCCTCCACTTAGTCGTTAGTCCATGTAGACAACATCCTTGATTTTCTCCAAAATCTTTCCACACAACATTCCACTAGTGCTGAAAGAATCTGTCTCATTTTACTTTGCTGAAAAATTTGCGAAACCACAGGAAAATTTGCAACACCTTTTTTCTGCTTTGAAGCTACCAATATTTAGTTTTTTCTTATTTTCAATTCTTGTTGACTGTAGTGATGAGCAAATCTGCAGCGTTTCACTTTGTGTAAGAATTTGCATACCAGCATTAAAAATCACCAAATTGCATTTTAAACGAAAGGAAAGGTGAACTTACATGTTATTTTTACTACTACACAAATGCTCTACATTTTTAGAGGACCTCTTATTCCTTCTGCTACAACTGCTTTCTCAGTAAAAAAAAAGACTCCCATGTGGCCAGTTTCTCAAAAATATGTCTTTGATTTTTCACATTATCTCTGGTGGCCTGGTAAGTGTATCTACTACTACACTAAGGGGGTTATTTATCAAAACTCGAATTTTAGAGCTATTTGAGCTTTTTTAAAACGCAAATGAACTCACAACTCAATGGTTTTTTTTTATTTAAGAAAATACTTGATGCAAAAATCAGCGAGTTCCATTTACGAAACCAAAAAATTTTAATTGAAAAAACTTGAATCATTTGAATTGATAGAGTTTCAAGTGAAACCCACCAAAAAAACTTGAACATCATGAAGGCTATTACCATTTCAAATGGTCCAAGGGACCGCTGCCATTGATTCCTACATGACCTTGACAGGTTTTTGATGGTGTATTTTCAAATTTGAGCTATTTCCAGGGTCAGGGTATGATAAATCTTGAAAAAAATATTTTTTCCTCGACAAATCGATTTTGACTAAAAAATGCTAAAACTCCATTTTTTTCCTGGAAAACACAACTCGAACCATAATAAATCTGTCCCTAAGTAACAAGCTTACTAAAATATTAGCTTCAAAACACAGGTACAACTAACAATAAATCAGACCACAATGGATAATATGTTGGTGCTTTTTATCCCACATTAAAATTAATTAACCATATTTATGGGGCAGATTTATCAAAGGTAAATTTTTGAATAAAAAAAAAAAACGAATTTTGAGCTATTTTTTATGTACTTCGACTAGGAAGTAGTCCAAATTCAATTCGAATTTGAAAAAAAAATTAAAAAATTTGAATATTGAAATTTATCATGTACTGTATCTTTAAAAATTTAATTTTTTAAGTTTTTTCTGGGAAGAACGTTGAATCGAATTTGATTGAATGCGCTATTCCTCCGATTCATACGATTCGAATTCAGCCGAATAGGGACCTATTCGATCAAAAAAAACCTTTTGGTTGGTCTTTTTGAATTCGAATTTAGAAATTTTTTCAATTCGACCCTTGATAAATATGCCCCTATGTGTAAAGGTGGCCATAGATGTAATAATTATAAACTTTTCTGTGACCAGCCTGCCAGATTGATAAGCTGACCGATATCCAAGTCTTCTGACAAAATCAGTTGGCTGATCTCCAGCCATACACACCGATTATCATACAAAAATGTTTTTGTACAATATAATCAACTCGTCTATGGCCACCTTAAATTTATTCAATCTGAAATACAATGTAATGTATTGTTACATGACTGAAATTGAGAATAGAAATGGTTGTGTTAAAGGGATACTGACATGGGAAAAAATGTTTTTATCAAAATGAATCAGTTAATAGTGCTGCTTCAGCAGAAGTCTGCACTGAAATCCATTTCTCAAAAGAGCAAACAGATTTTTTTATATTCAATTTTGAAATCTGACATGGGGCTAGACATATTGTCAATTTCCCAGCTGCCCCAAGTCATGTGACTTGTGCTCTGATAAACTTCAATCACTCTTTACTGCTGTACTGCAAATTGGTGTGATATCGCCCCCCTCCCTTCCCCCCCAGCAGCCAAACAAAAGAACAATGGGAAGGTAATCAGATAGCAGCTCCCTAACACAAGATAACAGCTGCCTGGTAGATCTAAGAACAACGCTCAATAGTAAAAACCCATGTCTCACTGAGACACATTCAGTTACATTGAGAAGGAAAAACATCAGCCTGCCAGAAAGCATTTCTCTCCTAAAGTGCAGGCACAAGTCACATGACCAGGGGCAGCTGGGAAATTGACAGAATGTCTAGCCCCATGTCAGATTTCAAAATTGAATATAAAAAAATATGTTTGCTCTTTTGAGAACTGGATTTCAGTGCAGAATTCTGCTGGAGTAGCACTATTAACTGAAAAAAACATGTTTTCTGATGACAGGATCCCTTTAATCTAAATGACTTCCAGTACTGACTGAGTAGTTAAATAAAGTAAATACGATCAAGTGGCTTCTTAATTAGGGATGTAGCGAACTGTTCGCCGGCGAACTAGTTCGCGCGAACTTCGACTGTTCGCGTCCGCCGAATGTTCGCGAACGTCGCGCGACGTTCGCCAATTGGTGTTCGCGTTCGATTCGAAGTAAAATTTCGTTCGACCATTCGACCATTCGACCATTCGATCGCTAAAATCGAACGATTTCCATTCGTTCGAACGATTATAAGCATTCGATTGAATTAAAATCATTCGATCGAATAGCTTCGATCGTTCGATTCGAACGAAAATCGTTCGATCGTACGAATAAAATCCTTCGATCGTTCGATCGAACGATTTTATCGAGCGTTCGAAGTTCGCGAACTGTTCGCGAACTGTTCGCTTTTTTGCCGGTGTTCGCGAACGGCGTTCGCGAACATCAAATCGGCAGTTCGCTACATCACTATTCTTAATCTGTAATGTTAAACCGCCAGTAAAAGCTTTTCTCAGCAGAACTGCATTGTCTGACAATGATTAATATTCAAACACACCAAGTGGCTTGGGTGAACATATAGGAAGAGCATTGGGCTTGATTCACTAAAGGCTTGTAAAGGTTAATGCACAAATTATTGCCTGGATCTTACATTAACTTTCATCTGTCAGTTTATAAAGGTGATATGTCATATATCAAATCCACGTGGAGTTACAAAAACCAAATATACTAAAAAAAAACCTATATCTGTTAATAACTCATGATAATCTGGTTCATGAAATTTGAAATTAGGCAGATAATTGGGACCACTTAAAATATTTTATAACCTACAGCCGAGAAAATTAGTCAGCATTTGTGAATATTTTTTGTAAAATGTTATTGAGAATCATTTTAATGATAAAAGACAAAAGAGAAGATGTATGTCATTGTGTATGTATATAGGATCTTTTATACTTAATTTTCAGGACCTGGGGCTTTCTGGTAAAGGGATATTTGCATCACCATAGCTTAAAAAATGGTAAAAATGATTTAAACATTAAGGGGCCCAGTTACTTAGTTCGATTGAAGGAATAGAATAAAAAAAACTTTGAATTTCAAATGTTTTTTTGGCTACTTTGACCATCGAATTGGCTACTTCGACCTTTGACTTGGAATCGAACGATTCAAACTAAAAATCGCTCGACTATTCGACCATTGGATAGTCGAAGTACTGTCTCTTTAAAAAAAACTTTGACCCCCTAGTTCGCCACCTAAAACCTACCGAAGTCAATGTTAGGTCCTCATAGGCTTAGCAATCTTTTTTTGGTCGAATAAAAACGAATTGCAGTAAATCCTTCGACTTCGAAATTCAAAGTTGAAGGATTTCCATTCGGCAGTCGAATATCCAGGGTTAATTTACCCTGGATATTCGACCATAAGTAAATTTGCCCCTAAATAAATCCAATAGCATTTCCCCCCATCAATAATGATTCATGCAATTTAGTTACCATCAAGTATATGATACTATGCTTTTATTACAGCAAAAAGGGTAATCATTTTTACAAATTACATTTTTTTGTTTTAAATGTACTTTATGAAAGATGGCCTTCTCATTATTCAGAGGTTTCTTGACAATAGGTTTCCAGATAACCTGTACATACCTGTACAGTGAGAACAACCATTAAAACAGGGGTATGAATCATTTTCAGTGTTGTGGTCTGGAGTTTTCAGGGGTATGGTACTAAAACATCAGCATTTAATATATGTTATTTTTGTCTGATGCATGTTACTATTCTCTTGGTGTTTTCCTGACAGAACAGTCCCAGAGCTTGGGTCACTTAGGTCACCTCATTTGATTAAACTTTTGTGATAGCCCACATATTATAGTTATGATGAGTTATGCCTGTACAAAGCAAGGGTTCATATGTTAAATTATTTGTCTAGTTAATAAACATTTTCTTTTAGTAAAATTTGCATTAAATAATACATTTTCCCATAAATGAGTACTAATATATTTCAATATACCTTCACTACTTATATAAGATTATATGAGAATTGATTTGACTAGTCAACAGTCTGCTAGTTAACAAACATTTTAAATTATTTGGTAAATATGGGCAGTAACTGAACTGTTCTAGAAATCCGTAACTTAGACCTTTTAGGGATTTCTAGTTGTGGGTTGTGGTCCAGACTTTCCACTCATATTTTTACTTCAAATAAGATTGATCTTAAATCTTTTTTTTTTTTAGAGTAAGGCATAATACTATTTTAAGCACAGCAGAGTAATTTGTTTTATTTTAAAAAACTTTTTGCTTTAAAAATGTCCACTATTGAGAATAGAACTACAATGAAAAAAAACAAATGACATTACTTTAGATGTTAATTTGCATCTGCAATATACAGCATTTGATATTTAACAGTATAATAATAAAACAAAAATAGGCAGTAATAATTTGAATGCTAAAGCAAATACTTAATTAAACAACCTTGGCAAACAAGGGCTGGAACTAGGGGTAGGCAGAAGAGGCAGCTGCCTAGGGCGCAACGATTGGGGGGCGCTGGGCAGCTACCTCTTCTGCCTACTCCTAGACCAGACCTGTCACTAGACCTGCGCCCCTGAATGCTGCTTCTGTGTATGCTTGCATGGAAAGTGTTACTGCGCATGTGCACGCGAGCTCTGATGACTCATACGCGCACGATCGCTACTGTTGCGTATGCGAACACGAGTGCTACTGATGCGCATGCGCACGTGGGCCCTGCTGCGGAGAGACAGAGATGGGGGGCGAGCTATCAGGCTGGGCTGCCTAGGGCGCCCGACCAGACAGGCCCGCCTCTGTCCAGGCAAACTCCACTAGTTGTTCTTAATTTGACAAGGTAATAACCTATACTGTTTAGAAAGCGTATGATAAAATGTTGGCACTCTATATGGGGGTTTCTTCTAATTTCAGTTGATGAATAGTTTACTTTAAGTTTCTTGAGACTATTCATTCCAGTTATTTATTTATTTCAGTGAAATGATGTGCATTTTCAATTCTCAACCAGTGACTTAAATAACATTTGTGTTTTACAGCCTGACAGAAAAACTAATTGCTCCCCATGTGAGCAAGTTTTTCATTTTCTATATTATGCCTATCATGTGCCAGCCAGATTCTCAAAATATTCTTAATATATGCCCAAATTGCTCCAGGAGTCACCAGTTTCTAAATTTTCATTTACAGATGTGACATTACCCAGAGGTGCCTTAGGGATAATTATAAAAATCTTCTACCAACAAGATTTTGCATAGTTTTATATGCCTGGAGTTCAAAATAGGCCTCTAAAATACAGCCTAATACATATTTAAATACATATGTATGACTGATTCCTTCTTTCAACAATTATATGTGATATTATGCAGTATGTGGAATGTATTTTAAACCTTTTTCCTGTTCGTGCTGAAAACTACTACCTGCTAAAACCAAAAATTATGATCTTTGTTTCCTTAGGGTACAATCATTAACTACATTCCATATTAAGGTCAAAACAAGAAAGCAAATAATTCTAATTTTTATTTTATGATTTCCTTTTTCTCTGTAATAATAAAACAATGTGTTTTACATATCCTAATACAGATACACTAAGGGGGTTATTTATCAAGGTCTGAAATTATCTCAATATCGGCTGCTACAAACTCTGATCTAACAGCTCGGGTTTTTTTAATGTTTATTTATTGTTACATTTTCCCGAAAATTTTCTTTGCGGGAAAAGCTCAGATTTTCAAGATTTTTCGTGAATTTTCCCCCTGAAATCTCAGAATTCTTCAGAGTTTTCAACCGAAAGCTCCGGAAACATTGTGAAATTGCCTGAAACCCCCAACACAACCAAAAATCAATGGGACTGTTCCCATTGACTTTTATGCAACCTCTACAGGTTTGAGATGCTGTGTTTTTATATTCTGGCTTTTTAGCCCTCGGGGTTTAATAAATAACAAAAAATGTGTGATTTTTTATGAAAGTCAGATTTTATAAAAAAAAATCACAAATTATTTGGATTTCGGGGAATTTCGGGTATTCAGAGCTTAGTAAATAACCCCCTTAATCCTTATTGGAGGCAAAACAATCCTGTTAGGTTTATAAAAAGTTTAAATGACTTTTAGTACACTTAGGGGCTGATTTATTTTGTGCAAAAAAATCATGAATTCGTATTAGGGTTTCCAAAACCTAAATGTTTGACATTTATTAGGAGTAAATAGTTTGAATGTAAAATTTTGAATGTAAATTCAAATGTACAATATTACCATCTAAAAGCTGGCATGTAGAAGTCAATGGAAGTTGTCTTAGGTAAAATGTAAGCAATGTTTTAAATTCAGGTTTTTCTTGTTTTTCTTTGAGAGTTTGTAGACCCATAGTATAATATGAATTTAATTAAAAAAATTCACAGCTTTATTGAAATTTTATCCAAAACTTTCCAAATTATGGGAAGGCCATCTCCCATAGATTCTATTTTAAGCCTACATAATTCTTATTGTTATAAATGTAAATAATTTTTTTCTCTGTAATAATAAAACAGTACCTTGTATGTGCTAGTACTGGAGGCAACACAATTCTATTGGTTTTATTCAATGTTTAAATGATTTTTAGCAGACTTAGAGGCCTGTTTATTAAAGGTCAAATTTGAGGTTTTTGAAACCATGAATAAACTTATTTCCATGAATATCAGTCATTTATCAAAAGATCCAAACCGAAAACACACAAACAGGAAAAAGTGTCATATGCCTTTTCCATATTGTCACACAAAAGCCAGCATCAAGAACTCCTGTAAACTTCAAAAACCACAAAGCAAAGAAAGGGATTGTGAATTGTTGCATAATAAATCCCAGAAAAGTCATGCTTTTTTGGATTTTTGGTGACAAAAAGCCAGATCCGAAAAAGTTTAGTAAATCTGCACCACTGGGATCACCTGACAGTAGTTAGCTACAACATTGAGTTGTGTAAAATGAACATTTAGGTGGTGCATTAAGGTGACCATAAAATTCAGACAAAGGCAAGAAATCTTCTGCACATTCTCTGTGGTTTTGTTTTCTCTCTATTTTTTACCCACCTCAAATGCATTTTTGCATAGCTGTATTTTTTCAGTCTTTTTCATAAATAATAATTTCACCAGGTTTGAGAATTCTTTTGGAAAAAACAATTGGGAAAAAGGAACCACAATAAAAAGAAACATTATCCTGAATAAAAAAAAAGAGATTGATCTTTTTCTACAATTCATGCAAAATCAAAGCTTGAAAATGAATGCATTTGCCCTTATGTAATCAGAGCTAAATAAATATAATTAGTTGCAAATTATACATTCCTAAAGTACTGCATCCCAGTAGTCCTCCTAAACATTGTTTGCTGAGATTTGTCTGTCTGACAACAACTTAACTCAATGAACGGTGAGAATATCCTTGGTTTAAATCAAATTCTGTAATGTCATTACATCAGTTGCCTTCTGTGTGATTTTCTATCTTGCTTTATGGGCAGACATCTGTGAGAGTAATAAAGTCTAGGAAATCTTTAAAAGAAAATTTCCCCAAAACAAATGCACTGATCTATAAAATAGAACATACTTTCTTTATGCTCAGTATATTTTTAAAAAGTACATTTATTGTCAAACTGCACCACTGGATGGCACCCTTGTTCTATCTGCAAATCCTGCAGTATCAGTCTCACCAAATAAATTATTAAAAGCTTTAAAAAAAAAGTGTGGGAGATTACTTTCCTGTGTAATTGTCTTTGGTCACCTCACCAGAAGCCCTCCTCCCTTTGTTAATATATTTATCAAAATATATCAAACATCATGCACTTTAACAAATATCCAACCCTGTTTTATAAAATAAACTAAGTTAAACTATCCTTAATAATATCAGTGGTTTGAATCAGATTAGTATAGAATTGTTTTTACAAGAAAATTAAAAAAGAAACCCTGTCTGCCTTCTGTGTGTTCATGGTTCAGTTGTGTGAAATGCATCTACCAATAAAAGTGTATGGAAAGATTAAAAAGCGCACACACATGATGCTATTAGTTAGTGTTTCATACATCACACAGGTTTACATATATCATTTCATATTTCCTTTTGGATTAAACATCAAGGGCAGAACGATGACGCTAAGTTAATGCAAGAAGAGTGTCCAACCTGTGTACTATAAACAGTATTAGTAATGCCTAACACGTCTATTCCCTCGATGCAAGCTCCTAAAATGTCAAGGACATTTTATTTGTACGCACTTTGAAAAGAGAATGCCTTGTTGGAAACCATGTTCGTTCTTCCTGATATCAGAAATAGTTGCCTATTTGTTGCTGTTCTTCCTGTTGGCATCTAAATTTAAAAGTATCACCCTACACCTGAATAATTCTCATACACATATTACTGGTTAGTTCAGCAGATTTGTATCCACCCTTGCTGACTTTTTGCAACCACTTTCGGGATTTGCTAAAAACAGCATAGGTTGATTTCAAAGTTTACACGTAATTCTGAATGATAAGTGATCTTTATATCCTGCTGAACAATTATGATAAAGGGGATTTATGACTGTAGTATTAATTACATTTCCAGTATAGGTTAATTAAACATTTTTAGAATCAAGTTATTGGTTAATATAATTGCTACTAAAAGTAGTATTTGGTTATTTTTTTCAGTTTTCTCTAATTGACTCTTCAGAGAATACAGAAGTTTCAGGAGTCAGAAACAGCAGTACAGACAATATTAAGGGGGTTATTTACTGAACCTCAAATTTTTCTGCTCAACTTGTTTTGGCAAAAACTTGAATGTTTCGTGAAAAAAACCTCAAAATTTTCAAGATGTATTATACCCTGATGCTGCAAAAAGCACAAATCTGCCATCTCAAAGTTTGGAAAAGATGTATTAATATTATAAGATGAATTAAAATTTTAGTAAATAACCCCCTTACAGTTAGTAAGATGCTGCTTTCAGGGCTGAATTACCATATTGTGCGCCCCTAGGCCCACTGCCATTTGTCGCCCCTGTCCCCTACCCTTTATTCGTGCAAATTTTCATCATCTGGACCGGAGCAATGTGGATTTAAAAAATTATTGTATCTCCAGTGCGTCCCCAGCGTTTTTGAACCAATGTGGGTGTGGTTGGGCAGCATGCCACCCCCCTAAAATCCTGCCACCCTAGACCCGGGCCTAGGTGGCTTTTCCACAAATCCAGGCCTGGCTGCTGTTAAGAAGAATCATATCAGCAGCCTGAAAAAAAAAACAAAAATGTTTAGCTGGCGGGGTATTTACTAAAACTATAATTTATCTAATTGTTTTATTAAAACAAAGTTGATCTAACTCCCATCCATGAATTTAACTAATTTATCAAAAACACAGTTCAAAAAGTCAAAAAACAAAATTGAACGTCAATTTGAATTATGCAACTTTTTTAAATTGATACTCTAAAAAATTTACTTTATCAAATTGTCTCCGTGACAACTCAGATTTATCAGATTATTGTATGAAAACCAGTGCAGATCACGATGTCCAAAAACATGTCCATGGACATCTGCATTTGACTTCAACAGGTTTTAGCTGGAGAATTTTTGGATTTGGATGTTTAACAGATTTGGGGTATAATAAATCTCTAAAAATGTAAGGTTTTCCCTTTAAAAACTCAACCAGAAAAAGAGATTTAATAAATAGGCCCCTTAATGTATATTGGAAAGTTGCATAGAATAATATTTTATTGTATTGCACAAAAAAGTCTTTTGGCAATTAGCAAAACCGATATTTGTTTTGAAAATACTTTTTTTCAGAATTCAAAGTTATTTTTTTAAGTCACAGTGTTAAAAACACAGATTTTAAGGAGAATAAAGAGCATGCAAAAATTCAATTGGTATCTGTTGCCCTAAAATATTTCCCCCCACCAAAGGTGCTGTCTAATAGAGCCCACACTACAGTTGAACAGTTGAGGGTAACAGTAGTTTAAAAAAAAAAGTGGCCCCACCAGTGCTAGGACACTCTCACAAGGAGGGAGCTCCCAGTGCTAGTGGCCATGTTGTATGAGCAAGTTGTAGCATTTGCTTATTATGCACATATGTGTGCCGTAGCACTGGAGGGGGACAATTTTTCAAAAGAAAAACTACTGTTAACCCCCAACTGGAGTACAGGCTCTATTCTAATATACCTTTAACAAATATGCTGTAGAAGAATTGCAAAAAAATGAACACCTAAGATTTTAAGAGGGCACTCCACAATGTATACCATTTATGAGTCTAGCATAGAAATAACGAAGTTTTGAATCTCACTACTGCTCCCTACTTGCTTCAACCATTTAACTTATAAAAGCCATTCTGCTAAAATTATGAAAATAACCAAGTTTTTTTGCAGTCACTGTTATTCTTTCATATAACCAACAGAGGGTGCACTGTTATTCTTTCATATAACCAACAGAGGGCGCACTGTTATTCTTTCATATAACCAACAGAGGGTGCTGTGGGTTATTGCAGTCACTGTTATTCTTTCATATACCCAACAGATGGTGCTGTGTGATATTGCAGTCACTGTTAATCTTTTATATAACCAACAGAGGGCGCACTGTTATTCTTTCATATAACCAACAGATGGCACTGTGTGATATTGCAGTCACTGTTATTCTTTCATATAACCAACAGAGGGCGCACTGTTATTCTTTCATATAACCAACAGAGGGTGCTGTGTGCTATTGCAGTCACTGTTATTCTTTCATATAACCAACAGATGGCACTGTGTGATATTACAGTCACTGTTATTCTTCCATATAACCAACAGAGGGCGCACTGTTACTCTTTCATATAACCAACAGAGGGCACTGTGTGATATTGCAGTCTCTCCCCAAGTGAACTATTGGTATAGGAATGATTAAAAGTGACTGCAATCTCAGCTACTGCCCGATGACCCGAGTATAAGCTGAGGTAGACTTTTTCAGCACATTTTGGATGCTGAAAAACTCGGCTTATACTCGAGTATATACGGTAAATTGGAAAACTGGACAGCAGAATGGAAAATGAGGTTCAATGTTGATAAATGCAAGGTTATGCACTTTGGCAAAAATAAATGTATGTTATATACTAAATGGCAGTGTGTTGGGAGTTTCCTTAACTGAGAAAGATCTATGGTTTTTGTAGATTACAAGTTGTCTAATTTTGGGCAGTGTCATTCTGTGGCCAGTAAAGCAAAGAAAGTTCTGTCTTTCATAAAAAAAGGCATTAACTCAAGGGATGAATAATAATAATTATGCCTCTTTATAGGTCCCTGGTAATGCCTCACCTGGAGTATGCAGTGCAGTTTTGGACTCTAGTCCTTAAGAGAGATGTAAATGAGCTGGAGAGAGTGCAGAGACATGCAAGGTTGGGGTTGTTACCTCTGGAAAATAGGCACTTACGATTACACTTTACAAGTACATTAGAGGACATTATAGACAAATAGCAGGGGACCTTTTTACCCATAAGGAGGATCACCACACCAGAGGCCACCCCTTCAGATGAGAAGAAAAGAACTTTCATTTGAAGCAATGTAGGTGGTTCTTCACAGTGAAGACAATGAGGTTGTGGAATGCACTGCCATGTGAAGTTTTCAAGGCTGATTCTGTTAATGTTTTTAAGAGTGGCTTCAATGATTTTTTGGACAGACATAATATCAAAGGCTATTGTGATATTAAATTCTATAGTTAGTATAGATATGGGTATATTAAGTTTATGTAAAGGTATGGAGGGGTGTGTGTATAGATGCTGGGCTTTTATTTAGAGGGGTTGAACTTGATGGACTTTTTCAATCCAATTTAACTATGTAACTATATACTATGTAACATTATGTACCTTTAAAAGATTATTTAAAAAACCTATGGCAACCCATATAATAGCAAAACTTTGATAGTTTGAAGTCAAAATCTCCTTTGTTTGCTTCAAAGGTATACCTAAGTAAGAGCAAATATAGTCTGTTACTATATATACTATTACTAAACAAAAATAGAGTAAGCATTCAATTATAAAATATTGTTCAAATGGTTTTTGTAATTAAATGGCTTTTAATTTACTGTAATATTCAGTAATGCCTTGAAAAACAACTGACACAATATAGATTGTTTTGGCATTAATAGGCTAACATTGAAACAACATTCTTGGAAACCGACCTTCTTCACTATTGACTGGGTACTAGATTATTTTCAGAAATAAGCAACATAATATTTCCACAGGTTTTTTTCCACAGAAAAAGTCAAATGGCAGTGAGAATCATATTGTCCCATTCATTTCCAATTAGGCTAAAATAGTATAATGTTTTAATAGACTGGGTAAATAAAAATATGTATATTAATAGAGACACACCCATTGACTTCTATTGAACCCTGCCATCTTTTACTTGCCAAGTTTTTTCTGGGAACATTTCATGGGTTTATAGTATTTAAATACTATTCGAGGTTCCAAAAAATATTTTCTCTGCATATTTTTCTTAATGGTGAAAAAAACTCAAATCTGAATTTTTATAAAATTTAGAGGCTTATTTATACAAATTTAGATTTGTGTAATTTTAGAGTTCTTTTCTACTTCAAATAAACTTACAATTTGAAAAAAACATGACAATTAGAATACCTAAAATTTGTGATTTTCTCTTCAATTTTAGTGAGATCACACTTTTAAAAAACTGTCAAAATTTTAATTGAATAAATAGTTTACATTTTGGCTAGGATAGTTCCCACTGACTTCAACAAGACCTCACAAGTTTTTAGATGCCAAAGCTTAACAATTTTAAATGTTTTAATTGTTTTACATTTTTCAGTGTCTTTTGCTTTATAAATATTGAAAATTCATATTTCTTAAACCATTATTCAACCATCATCATTTTAGAAGGAAAAAAATGTGAATGGAAAAAAAAATGTGAACGTTGATAAATAATCACCTTAGGATGATATTTAGCAAGAATGCCTATTTATTCTTAAATATATAACTGAAAGACCAGCTCGACAGAACATATTCACTAAATTAACAGCCTACGGTATTCCTAAATATTCCTAGTACAATGGCTGAATAGCTACTAAACCAGTGTTTTCCTATATCTGTAATTTAGGAGGTTGGACCTTCAAAGGTGCCTTGAAATGATAATCTGATAATCAATGTTCTAGAGCAAGCACATTTACATTTTAACCATAATCATTTGGTAAACAGAATCATTTTCACTATCACAATTTTTAGAAAAATAGGTTCCTGCAATTTGTCTTTAGTATTCTGTAATATTATTTAGATAGTTACCAGGTCCCTTCCCAAGCACCTTTTGATCATTTAATTGTTCCATTATCAGGATTTATATGCTCATGCATCCATGCCTTTAGATATGCCTCTTTGTATACTGCACTCTAAATTATTTATTCCAGGAGTTTTAGGGTTTTAATGTATTTTTAATTTGTATGTGTTGGCATGGTTGACTAATAAAAATCATCATTTTAATTAGATGCAATATTAACAAACAAGTATCGTATTATCTGGCTTTTGGGGGATAAAGGGGATTGTGTTTTTAGTTTTATATTATAGTAATTCAAGTATTGACACCCTCTAATACAGCCAATTATCTTTGCTGAGTGATTTTTGTTATTTTAGCAAATTACTTGTTAGCTTTACAAAACACCAAGTGAATATTTGTATACTTTAAAGTCTATTATGCCTAAAAATATCCAAATCATTCTCAATCATTTCAATCATTAAAGGAACATTAACACCAACATTTTCGGCAAAGCAAAATAGGTTAGATTCGCCCATCACTATTAAAAGTAATAATGTATAATATACAAAAATTCAAAAGGAAAATTAGAAATTGCACCTATTATCCTTATATTTCCTGTATTCATAGATTTTACAGTAGGAGGTTATTATATCCTATAATACACACATTTTAATGAGGCATATGTACAAGTGACATCATTAAATATCAATATAATGACACAATAAACACTTTATTGTTATGAAAAATTGGCATTCATGTACATGCTCCAAAACTTCACTGCCTTTAAGTTTGTTTCAGTGTAAATCCATTACTGAACAGGGTATGTTAAGAGAAGGCTTTCCATGAAGTTGTTATGGTAGGTACAGATGCAGCCACTTTGGTTTGTCTGTTTGACACAGAATAACTAAACACAGATATCCCATTTATCTCATTTAACACAGAAAACTGCGTCACAACATCCCACCTAATTAAAGCATTCACCATTGTGAACAATGGAGCTTTGGTATGCTAATGAAAAGGTTAAATGCATTAAATGAGTTAAGATGACTTTAGATAACACAGTTTATTCAATTAACCCTGAGTCATGACGCATTTAACTCACAAATCCAAGTGGCTTCATCTGTATGTGGATCATGACAGAGTTTCTGGACAATAAACACATTTCTGATCTTAATAGTAATGTATTCCATTTTCTACATTCTTATTGGTCCTTCCACATTTTTCGAAAGCTGTTGTTAGCATTAATTCTAGTTGAACATCATATTCCCAATAAAACTGCTGTTCAAATGTATCATTTTTATATTCCTCCCTAAATCAGACATTTCGCTATAATAAATATTTCAATCTAAGAAATGACATTGCAGCAGAATGAAAATAAATGACAATGCTATTTCTGAAGAGATAATGCATTATATCAGAATGTGCAAAATGGCCAAGGTTCTTGTCTCTGACAAGACAATGTTGAAAATGACACAGACAGAACATTTGCTTAGCCCAATCAGAGAGTCTTAAAATAGAAGCATATACTAAAAATTAACTAAATGCAGGTGAGAATGACTTTCATACACCTGACAATTTATTGAAGACAATTTGTTTCTGTCCATTTAAAAAAATGTTGCAGTTAATTTGTATAAATAATGCACCAATACTATAATATTCAGTCTTTAACATAAAAATGTATCTCTCTTTCTAAGTACAGGGGAAGGGCATAATAATGCAATGGAAACCATTATGATCTTTCGACTGACATGAATGTAGTTTCCAGCTGTAAGAAGCAATTATTATGAATCAAAATTAGCAATAATTGCCATATCATCTGTTGATTTATTCTTTATTTGTGGCAATTTGCTCAAACTTATGAGGACTTTCTGTATTGTGTCCAAAACAATGCAATCTCTGCATAGAACCATTTATTCATGATTGAATGCTGCCTTAACTCTTGCTTGTCTGTGCAATCTTTGTAAACACCCAAAGAACAATACCACCACTTTATGGAAACTAGGGATGTTACACTGTTATAATCTGTGGAGACGTCAGAGAAGCACAGGTTGGTCAAGATTTCTATGGGGACAAAACTATTAAATTAGAACTGTTGAAGATTCTTAATAATTTTCCCATTTAAAATGTTGGTAAATCTGCTCCTACATTTTATATTCAGACAGTATATTTGAATTATGATAGTAGTTCATAATTTTTGCTCTTTCTTTCTCTACAATACTTCTCACCTTTATTTCTATAAATAACATTATCATGAAGATCATTTACAGATGCAGCCACATTGGTTTGTCTGTTTGACACAGAATAACTAAACACAGATATCCCATTTATCTCATTTAACACAGAAAACTGCGTCACAACATCCCATCTAATTAAAGCATTCACCATTGTTAACAATGGTACTTTGGTATGCTAATGAAAAGGTTAAATGCATTAAATGAGTTAAGATGACTTTAGATAACACAGTTTCTTCAACTAACCCTGAGTCACGACGCATTTAACTCACAAATCTAAGTGGCTTCATCTGTACATTATCATTAGCTTGCAATGACCTCAGCCATCTGATAAAATGCATGTCTTTTAATGTATTTACCCAAGCTGTAAAATGTTTTCTGCATATCTGATAGCAAACATGTCATCTCTTTGTAAGCATCATGTTTTTTTTAATATATTGTGTTATGAGTTTTGTGTAAAACCTACAATCTTACATATGAAACACATAACATACAGATACCATCAGTAATAATAAAAAATGTAAATTATATTTCAATATCCTTTAACAATATGTCTGTGTTTTTGTCAGCCATATAATGCAGAAAATTATAAATGGCAAACTATATCACAGTCACCTGTTTGCTAAGAATAGTTTTTAGCACATTACATTTTGTTATTTACAAAATCTTCTCTCAAGATTTAGACCCGGCATATGCTGAAAACTCTTAAGTAATAATCCCAGGAAGTTCAGCCACAAAAAAAAGAGAGATGTCTATGTCTTGCACTAGACTTTTGCTTTATTTCATTTTTGTGTTATATGATGTTTTAAGTAAAGAGCCAAACTCCAATTATTTTATTGCAATGCCCACATTTTAAGAATGAAACATGATTAATGCTTTTACTAACTCTGGTTATTATATTTATTAGATCTAAACATGTTTAATTTTAGCTGGTCAGTATTTTCTACATTCACCCACTGTTACCATTTTATATTTATCTGAGATTGCTGAGAGAGAAAAAGAGAGTGCTATGCATTCAATGGACTACTGTCTTTCTCTGAGACTGTTGTCTGCTATCTATTGCTTCTCTGCCCACCCCAAGATTGCTGTGGCCAGTCTAAAATGTATAGGTATCTTTTCTGCCCAGAAAAAGTTTAAATAATTTAACTACTGGCTTTAGTTGGTTAATTCTCAAGGCGTCTACATTGTCATCAGCTGATCACCTGTTCCAGATAGCTTTGGTACACCATTTTGTTTTTACATATTTTGAAAAGACCGAGTTAAATATGCTCAAAAACTTTATTGATGGCACAAGTATATCTTAATTAGCCAAGACCTCCGAGTACTAAATCAACCAGTTAAAATTAGAATTCTGGAATAAATCAGTCCAAGCCAAAATAAAATTCTGGAATCAAAACAAAAATCTCTACAGATTTCTGCTCATCTTACTATTGCAGTGGCAGACCTCATCAGAGTGTGTAAATATATACCAATGGTTAAAATACTACTGAAAATCAGACAGACAATGCTAGATCTGCTGAACACAGAATACAGAAAAAAAATTCTCATGTAGATGTTGTGTGCTACAGCATGATTTATGCTCTATATACACACTTACCGGTAAGTATCTACAAGCATGCTTATTTATGCATAATATTGTAAAGAAGCTCCTGTTGCCACACTTTACAAAAATGAAACCTGGTAGTCAATGATATCTGTCTAACAACCATTATTTGCAGCATGATACTTTCATATGTTATGATGGGACATAGAGATTTGTGTGGTAGATACAGTATTTGTGAAATTGCAACTTCTTTATATGACTATAGCTAGAACCAGCTCTAAGTGAAAAAGCAGAAGTGGTGATATAAACATATTTGTCCTTTGCTCTGCTCCTAACTGGCACGTTGTTTACTCGTGTAGCTGAAGCTGTACGATTTATATTTGACTAGGGAAAGTGCATGTCTTATACAAACCCTGGGGTTCTAGTTTGCTTAAACAAGCTTGTAATTAGTGTCTCACAAGTGACAGTGCAATAATTCCTGCAAGCCATTGGAAATAATTTAATAGTGTTTCTAAGAGAAAATGTTTGAATGCATTCTCAGTTGACTTGAGGCTTTATTTTGTATAAGCAAATACGACTTTTAGGGAATATAAATCGAAGATTTATAGTATGAAGCAATATAGTTTGTGACCTTTTACACTGAGAAAAAAAACCCATACACTGTACCTTTTTTACCATCAATGTAATAATGTAATTTGGAGTAACGAACGGTCCTTTTTCATTAGGAGTATGTTTTCACCAATCCATTGCCTAATGTAAGATTATTATTGCAAAACCAACTCATAAAGACAAAAGACAAATTGATTTGTCTTCCATCAAAACAAGATGATGGATAAGTTTTAAACCTCTTCTGTTTCCACAACTGCACAGTGTATAAAATACAACTTCTTACTGAAAACCATTATTCTGTTCCAAAAAGGATACCACCTCCAAGTAGGTCTTAATTAATGCACTATGGGCATTTATAATTTGCAGCTAATACAGACAAAAAACAATATTGCATTGTGAATGTGATTTCTTTCATCTATGTTTTTTTGTGAATATTTTTTCAAAGTATAAATCTTATTATGCAGCACTAAAGTAGAATATTGCTGTTGCTCAAAGAGATTTCGGTGAATTGATTGGAAAGAGCACTTAAAATAGGGGAGGATCCCCCAAAATGTTGTGTGGAGAAGGATTTAATACAGTTGCTGAGTGTCATCTGAATTATTTTTGGTTATACATACAGATGGAACCCTTGAGTCCAGATAGTATACTACAGGGGTTATTTACTAAACTCTGAATGCAAAAATCACGAAAAATGTGTGATTTTTTTTATAAAATCAGACTTTTAAAAAAAATCACAAATTTTTTGGAATTTATTAAACCCAGAGGATGGAAAAGTCTGAATCTGAAACTACGGCATCTCAGACCTGTTAAGGTTGCATATAAGTCAATGGGAGAAGTCCCAATGATTTTTGGATGTGCGCTGGGTTTTTGTGCAATACCCCGACATTTTTGGAAGTTTTCGGGTAAAAATTCCTGGAAAATCGTGAAAGTCATGAAAATTGGATGAAAAAAACGGAAAAATCGTGAAAATCTGATTTTTTCCCGCAAAGCAAATTTTCGGGAAAATGTAATAATAAATAAGTGTAAAAAACCCGAGCGGATTGGATCGGAGTTTGTAGCAGAAAATATTATGATAAATTCGGACTTTGATAAATAACCCCCTATATGTGTTTGTATCCACACATACACATAGAATTTTAGACATGTTTAAAGTATTGATTAGTTGATGAGGTGTTTGCAATGAGATCTGTTTACTGGTTCCTGATAAAGGACTTAACTCCATACAAGATTTCCATCAGATTTTGTGTTTCAGATTTTTATCTGATTTTGTCTTGCAAGTATATTTGCATTTATGTAGGATGCTATGGAATCTAATCCACCCACAGCTGTAATTGTTGGATCAGATACATTCAATTCAGTGAGAATAAGGTTTATCACGTGAAAAGTCATGGACAGGATTCAATTTGAGGTGCAATTCAATACAGCAAAATTTATCTCATGGTTGCTATGTGAAAACTCCACTGAAGTCTATGGGAAAAAAAATTAAACTCAATTTGGAGAAAAGTCTTTTGCTCATCGAATTGAATCTTGTCCATGACTTTTCACATGATAAACCATGAGATAACTTTTCTCACTGAATTGAATCTGGCCCAATGTCGGATGGAGTTTTTTGTTCATGCATATACATCTGTCAATGTATTTCAATGAGTAAAAATGCCTTTCCGACACCATCAGTTTTTATTGTGCTGGATGAAGACACAGCATATCGCGTTTTATATCAATCGTGTTATATTTTAACCCATGTGACTACATGTGACTACATCTGACTTGTTGATCTGGCCTTAAATCTCAGTGTGGATAGTAGACCAGAAACCAGGCAAATCACAATTGTTCATTTGGACTATAAATATTAGTATGTGACTTGCTTGATGGTACTTGCTCATAAAGCCTTTTTATCAGTTTTCCAGGAAATACACATACTACAGTTATACATACAGACCAGGCTAATATATTTTGTATAAAGGCTAATTGTTCAATACATGCACCAAATGGTAGCAGAATAGAGGATCAAAGAATGTAAAACTGACTGGAATTTTATAATTTGGAATTTTACATCTGAGAAAAAAAAAGTTAAGGAAAAGACTGTCTCTATTTCAATAATACCTTTTTAACACTGATACAACTGTACTGCATATTCTATATGAGGCTTTGAAAAGGGAAAGAATTATCCCCTTCTCATTTTAATATATAACCCTTTTAATACATGCAATACCTTGCTAGCCTTTCCTGACTGATAGTTTTTGCTACAGTTGCTTTATTATCTACAAGTACTCACAGGTTAGGGTTAACCCTAACCCTAACTCTAACCCTTTTCCACAAGGAATTTGTATCTTAGTTACCTTAAGGGTATATGTGACTTACATATTTTTAAATTACGGGTACATTTTAATTTATCAATATTAAATCTCATTTGGCACCATAATTTGCCTTTTTAAAATATAAATTAAATTTAATATGATATTAAATCTATACCTTTATGTTAAAAATAGAACATCTTGTCTTGAAGTTTTCCTTTTACCTATGCAATATCTCTAGTTTTCATGTGTTTTCTATCAATAAAGTGTCAGGTACTACATACAGAATAAAGTCAAATAGGTTATATTAAATTGTTTATAAAATAACTGAGAAAGACTTCCTATGATACAGTATGTTTTTTTCATATTTTATATGAAGTTTATTCAATTTATTCAAAGCTAATTATTTTACAAATAGACAATAATTAACACTGACACACACATTTACATTTTAGAATTAAATTATAGAGTCCCTTCAAGATCACAGACTATATGATTCTGAGTAGTGATGGGCGCCAGGCGCGAATTCGCAGCGAATTTGCTTGATTCGCCGCCAGCGAATAAATTAGCGAAACGTCAGAGAAAATTCGCCCGAAAAAATTCGCCTGCGTAAAAATATTTTTCGCCAAAACAGACGCCGGCGTCAAAAACGGGCACCGGCATAAAAATTTTTTTTGCTGTTTCCCCGCAAAGCGAAACCGTGCAAATTCGCCCATCACTAATTCTGACTGAGTCTTTGCTTTAAATACATTGTTAGAAATATGATTTTTAATTTGTTTAACGTAGCATTTTGTACATAGAGTAACTGTGTACATAAGACAGATTGAGGTTTATGTAACAAGCGTTCATGCTTTTCTTAAAAAATGTATACATTGTTTTAGAATCAAATTTTAACAAAGCAACCATGCTGTAAGAGCAAAATACTAAGATGCTAAGAAAAGATTTACAGAACTATACATCTGACTCAAATGACAGAATATTCATAGGCAAAATATAGGATGCTAATATTTGCAGTAAATATTGGATTAATGCTAGTGGTTTGGTCAAGTGGAAATGGATGCTATTCCTACTACCATGAACGTGACTTTTAGAAATCCATGCAATAAAACTCTTTTAAAAGTTTCTTGGGTCCACACCAGTTTGTCAAAACAAAAACGTTGAAATGGGCATCTGATTCTATTTTTTTTGATGCTCCAGTCTTAGTCCACCATATCTGTAACCCACACTTCAGGCCTCTTGTCTCCTCAAGCAGTTCATTATCCTGACAGATAGTACTACTTTAACATTTAATGGTACAATTATACCAGAAGGAAGTACGTAGCTGCCCAGAAGCATGGCTTTTAGAGACAATAGAGTTTGGGTTTATAATGAACGAGAATGTTCTGCAGCAGCCAAAGTTTGAAAAACTCAAAAATCGGCAAATGTACTACTGTTGAGAACGAGGAGTACAAACAAAAGGCTCAACATTTACAACACATCTAATAAAACAGCTATGTAACATCAAACCATACACAAACATTATTACGAATGTGTAAGAGGCACGGTAAGGGTTTGGTTATTAAAAGATTATGTTGGGTAAATGAAGAGTTTGCTTGTTGTGGGATTAGGTTAGGTAATGAGATGAGTTTTTTTGTGAGAATCTTAAGGCTTGCAGGTACTTGTAAATTCTGATGCCACTGTGTTTCTGTGGCTAGGCCCAAAAAGAGGGAAGTCCTAGTAGTGTAAGTAATAGCAACCACTGCTTCAATCAGATGGAGGCAGGAAAGAGCCCTGTCAGCAAGGGCATGATTTAGTTCAGGTTGGTCTGTTCTGGTGTGAACATCCAACATGATATGATTTTTGACCAAAAAAATAATCTTGAAAACTAATTTTCACGGAAAACGCAACTCGATCGTTAATACATCTGTCCCTAAGTGTAGAGAGAGTGATCAATGAGCTTATCATATTGTGTACTTTCATAACTATATAATTTTGTTATCACAACAAAAAAATTGTTGTTTAGCATGCAAGGCCAGATTTAACACTGGTGCACTTCTAGGCCACTCACACCCATTTGCCCCCTATCCCCTCATACACAAACCCCTACCCACTCACATCTTCCTCACCAACTCTCCACTGCTCCCCCGATCCCTGGCATGTTTACCCATTTCAGATGGAGAGCGGCATGCCATCCCCTCAAATCTGGGCCTATTAGCATGGTTTATTGACCCAGAACATGTCTATATCATTCAAAATATTATAAGGAATCATTCAAAATATTATAAGGAATGCTTAATCTATGAGTTTTATATTTATAATACAACTGGAACCGAATAAGCAATTTTCAAGCACAAAAATGGCACAAACCAGTTAAGTGATCAACATAAAAAAACTGCATAAACTAGCATTTATTACGGTTTTCACCTGTATCATGTTTGATTTATGCAGAAAGAATGAACAAAGCATGCACTGTGAGCAATTCTGCACTGTGACAGAACCATCTGCTGTGACATGACTTGAAGGTAATAATTATGTGCATATATATATATATAAAACATGAAAAGAAGGATTTCCACTTCTTTACCAAGTTTACAAAAATGAAAATTCTTCCCCTTCAGAAATCTTACTATTGTTGATGTCTTAGCCAAAAATACTTGTGATTAGAACCAATAACATGTATTTTTTTTATTTGATCATTTATAATGGATGTCATTAAAGTGTTTTGAATGTATTATTAAGCAACAATATTATTATTCTATTTTCCAGCCTCCTCAGATGATACATATGCTGCATGACTATAATAAGCAAACTTGAGCAGGTCTTGAGTGCATGAACAGTACAGAATTATTATGAAAAAAAACATTATTCAAATCCAATATATGTGCAAATTATTCCATATGCAAACATGCCGCAAGTATAAAGACAAGATCCATAGAAACCTAACATATCATTAACAAATATCCTTGGGCAAAATTTCCTTGCTAAACAGGAAGTGTGTATGTGCATATGTGTGTGCATTTTATAACTAGATTTGGTTCATTCCCATATTAAATTTTAAAGCAGCCTCATATCACCAACCACAGCATGTTGGATATTAGATTATAAGATATTAGCTCGTGCTATGCCTGCACAAACAAGGGAAAGTTGTGCTCACCACTAATTTTTAAAATCATTAGGCGGGGGTGCAATGAGGATGTGACCACAAAATACATATAGACAAATACAAGATTCCTCTGCACTCAACCCATTATCAATATATTTAAGACAGAGACATTTTGTGCATACTGCTACTGAAAAATACCTTACCCTTTAAACAAAACAGGGATTGTTTGTCCATATATTGCAATATATTTAAGCTGGACAACTACGTCAAAGTCATCCCAAATCTGGCCAGTCCTACGCTTGATTTTCGTCTGATTCATTAAGAATTCAATTGCTTAATTATACATTTTACAAAGGGACTAAGTTTTACCTGCAACTTACTAGCTGCTTTCAAAGTAAAACTCCCAAACTTGGCTGCCCTTTTATTAGACACCAGTGGGATCACCTGACTATAGCTGGGAAGGGTGGGAACTACAGCATGGAGCTGGTCACTGCTCCTGTATAACTATAACAAACAAGGGAAAGTTGTGCTTACCACTAATTTTTAAAATCATTAGGCAGGGGTGCAATAAGGCTGTGACCACAAAATACATATAGAAAAATACAAGATTCCTCTGCACTCAATCCATTATCAATATATTTAAGACAGAGACATTTTGTGCATACTGCTACTTGTTACCCTTTAAACAAAACAGGGATTGTTTGTCCATATATTGCAATATATTTAAGATGGCCAACTACATCAAAGTCATCCCATATCTGGCCAGTCCTACGCTTAATTTTCATCTGATTCATTAAGAATTCTATTGCTTCATTATACATTTTACAAAGGGACTAAGTGTTACCTGCAACGCACACACTAATAATACCTAGGTAGGGGGTATTAAAAAAACTGTTGCTAATATCCCTACCTAGCTTCAAATCTCTAAATTGAACCACGTGAACCATGAACCCTCATGCTATACTTTTCGCTGAGGGAAGGGCTGAAAGGTGGGGCTTATATCTTGGATACAGGTTCAATAATATTAACTTTTTTTTAAATGACTTTCGCACCGGTTATTTCCCGTTATTTATCAATGCATTTTCCCAAAAAATTCCAGTTTCGGAAAAAACTTGTGAAAATCGTTTGAAAATTAGAATCATATGTATTTTTCAGATTTTCAGCCAGAATAATCAGATTTTTTTCATATTTGTGCCGAAAACCACAAAATCTTCAGATATAAACCATTTAACCCAGAGCAGATCAGGATATCTTTAGAACTTCTCCCATTGATTTATATACAAGCTTAGCCGGTCTGAGATGCCGGCTTTTTGGATTAAAACTTTTTCCATCCTCAGAGTATAGTAAATCACGAAAAAATTAGGTTTTTTTTTTCACTAAAAATTTGGAGCTCGTACTAAAAAAAACCTCAAATTTTTCAAGTTTTTGACATTCTGACTTTAGGAAATAACCTCCTAAATGTCAAAATGTTTTCTCAAAATAGTCCACTAATAAATAAAATCACTAAAATCTTTAAAACATGTAATCTATTTTAAATAAACAAAGTAAACACATTAAAAGGTCCCTTTCTTCCTTTACACTCAGACAAAAAGTCAATTTGTGTTGCAGCCAATGAGGAAAAAATATTTTTTGAATTACAATGTTCACAAAGTAACTTAGTTTAAGTCTATACGAGCGAGACACAAATATACAAAGCTCATGATAGAAATATTTCATCACAGTATACTCCAAATTAAAATCTGCATTTGCAAATCAATGCTTTGCAGGTATCTTTTCTTCATTTATCCGCAGTACTATTAGAGAAAGAATGCAGGGTTTTACAACAAAGTTAAAAGGCAGGTAAAATATTATTGATATTCAATTTCCAGAGAATTGATTTTCAACATGTTAATGAAAAACAATGTTTTTTTCACAATTTCATGTACAATAAAATACCTGCTTGGATTTAGGAACAAAGGATTAAAATATAAATCAATATTTAATGTTAGAGGATTAGAAAATATAGATCAATGTTTAAATGTTGGTTTCATGATTTCCCTGGAGATTATCTATTGTTTTCTCTTTCTTTTTTATATAAGAAACAGTTTGACGTATATAATGCATTACATATATCTTAACCTATTTTCCTGTTTTCACAAGTTGTGTATTTTTATACTGTATATGTAGTCAAAACATCTAGGACTATGAATTGCATGGCCCTTGGAAATTCAGTACAAACCAAATATACATTTTGTCTGATAATGTATATTATTAACGTTGTTGTATCAGACATGTAATTTTGTAAATGGTGGCTTCTATTAATTTACAGGTTAGTATTCCCAGGCTGCGCCTCCCTAGAGACTTACACACTTAAAAAATGCTGCAGCTAGTAAGGGGCCAGAGTTAAAGAATATGACAATGTAAAACTCTGTCCAGAGAAAATGTATGGCAATAATTGTGCATAATAGCTCTAAAAGTAAAGTAATGAACTATCCACAATGCAGACACTGCAGTTGCACTGGAATGCAGAAGCTTTATACAGGGCACCTTCTGGGCCCTGCTGTGTCATTACTTTTTTCATGGGCTGTGTGTGTGTCTGCTTGCCTGCCGTTTGGGAATTCAATAATATTTTCTTTTTTCATTCTAGGGTAATCGCTCAACAGCAGCCTCCATGTGTGTCCCCAACATTTTATTTAGTAAAAAATACCCCGAATCATGATTTTCTTACTTTACTAAAAAATCTGAATGAAAATTGTACATGCTGGAAAAGTCACAACAAAATTGTGTGACAATTCGAATTGTGGGACTTTTTTGAATTGTCTCCCAAAAACCAATTTGGGATTTTCAGACAAAAACCAGTGTCAAAATGTCCTAAAATCTGGCCACAATATCGATCGGGAAGGTTTAATTTTTCAGGTGATCGACCTGTCGGAGCCCATTGCTCCTCGTTGTAATCTGATGGGAATATAGCCCTGCGTTTGATGGGCATATTGGGGAAAGATACGCTCATTTGGTGATGTTGTCAAACGAACGGATAATATAGTGTTTGACCAGCTTTAGCTGGAGTATTTTCAGATTTGGATTTTTAGCAGCCTTGGACCATAATAAATCTCAAAAAAAAATTCATCTAAAAATATAGATTTTTCCCCTTAAAACTCAACCAGAAAAATTTGAGGCTTAAAATATTTAGGCCATGTACTCTTTCAGGAAAGATATCCACACTTACTTTGAACAATCTTTATCAAATTAAGTTTATGAAGACAGATCTGAATTAATGTAGATAATAAGCATAAAGCTTACCCAGGACAAGTAACTCATAACTATTGTAATAATAATTTAATTTTTTTCAAACAGCTGAGCTAAAAATGCTACCTGCTGGTTGGTTGCTATGGGTTATTCGACCTGCAGGGGACTTTTCCCCCTAGATCTCTTAAAAGTTAAGAATACTTAAGACATATAATTTTCATGAAAACCACATATTTAGGAGCATATTTATCATCTTAGGGATTTAGAGTTTATGAGCGTTTATAAAAACTCCCATTAACTCCCATAAACTCTGAATTAAAAAAAACAACCAATCAAAATTTATAAAAAAAATGTAAAAAATGTTAATTTTGGTGAATGGGATCGACCTGCAAACTCAAATCAAATTTGAATCGAATTCGATTTGAGTTTTTTCACCAAAAAAAATACATTTTCTTTTTTCAAAAGTCCACCAAACTACTCCAAATTGATTGTAGGAGTTCCCCCATAGGCTAAAACACCAATATGGCAGGTTTTAGATGGCAAATAGTTGAATTTGAATTCTTAAAGGGACAGTACATGATACATTTCGAAATTCAAATTTTTTTAAACTCGAATCAAATTTGGACTATTCCCTAGTTGAATTACAGAAAAATAAACTCGGAACTCAAATCTAAAGATTAAAGTTTTCAATTCGACCCTTGATTAATATATATGCAGACAAATTTTTTTAAACTCAAACTAATTTAAATGACCTGAAAACTTGAATCAAATTCGGTTTGTACTATAAAAGCTTGATTCAAATTTAAAAAACTCAAAGTTTACAAACATCACCAAATTAATCCCTGAACCTCTCCCATTGACTTATACAGTAATTTGACATGTTTTAGGTGGAGAATAGTCTAATTTGAGTTGTTAAAGGGCCAGAGTATGATAAATCTTGAAATTCAAATTAAAACTCTAATCGTGTTTGGATTATTCACAATTCAAATTTGAGAGTTTTGACCAAAAAAAAAAATCCAAAAATTAGAATTGTAATTTTCAATTTGACCGTTAATAAATATGCCCCTTAATGAAACAACGGGGCCAATTCATTAACTTCAAGTGAAGGATTCGAAGTAAAAAAACTTCGAATTTTGAAGTGTTTTTTGGGCTACTTCGACCATTGAATGGGCTACTTCGACCATCGACTACGACTTTGAATCAAAGGATTCTAACTAAAAATCATTCGACTATTCAACCATTCAATAGTCTAAGTACTGTCTCTTTAAGAAAAAACTTGGACCCCCTAGTTCGCCACCTAAAAGCTACCAAACCCAATGTTAGCCTATGGGGAAGGTCCCCATAGGCTTGGCTACGTTTTTTTGGTCGAAGGATAATCCTTCGATCGTTGGATTAAAATCCTTCGAATTGTTCAATTAGAAGGATTTAATTGTTCAATCTAAGGATTATTCCTTTGATCGTTCAATCGCAGTTTTTGCGCAAAATCCTTTGACTTCGATATTCGAAGTCGAGGGATTTTAATTCCCAGTCGAATATCGAGGGTTAATTACCCCTTCGATATTTGACCCTTGATGCATCGGCCCCTTAGTGTCTCTTATTTTCAACACTGAGTTTATTATAGAGGTAACCATCTAAATACAGACAAAAAGGTTTGACCAAAGTTCACTGGTTAGGGCTTCTAAAGCAATTATGCAATTTGTTATTGAAAACAACTTGAATTGCAATAGTAGCTTGCATAATTATTACTGAGAATTAATATTTATTTTTCCATCACCTTCAGCTGGCTTCAGACAAAAGCTATGGCGATTAGGTAGGATAAATAAGACATTAAACATTCTGAGAATAATGCATATTTGTGGATATTTTTAAAAATGCAATTTTTGTCACTGCCCAATTCTGTTATCCTCTTTAAGTAAACGTTTTAGTCTCTTTACAAGTAAACTTTGTAGTCCAGCAACAAATTGACCTGAACACAGTTCCGTCATCCACAAATCAAAGTGTCACAGATAGAGAACAAGGCATTAGGGATGGCGCGAACTGTTCGCCGGCGAACATCGGGTGTTCGCGCTCGCCGGAAGTTCACGAACGTCGCGCGACGTTCGCCATTTTGGGTTCGCCATTGTTGGCGCTTTTTTTTGCCCTCTCACCCCAGACCAGCAGGTACATGGCAGCCAATCAGGAAGCTCTCCCCTGGACCACTCCCCTTCCCTATAAAAACCGAAGCCCTGCAGCGTTTTTTCACTCTGCCTGTGTGTGCTGAAGAGATAGTGTAGGGAGAGAGCTGCTGCCTGTTAGTGATTTCAGGGACAGTTGAAAGTTTGCTGGCTAGTAATCGTTTTGATACTGCTCTGTTATTGGAGGGACAGAAGTCTGCAGGGGTTTGAGGGACATTTAAGCTTAGGTAGCTTTGCTGGCTAGTAATCTACCTTCTACTGCAGTGCTCTGTATGTAGCTGCAGTGGGCAGCTGTCCTGCTTCTGATCTCATCTGCTGACTGCTGCAATAACAGTAGTCCTTGTAAGGACTGCTTTTATTTATTTTTTTGTTGTTTTACTACTACTACTACTACTATAAGAGCCCAGTGCTATTAGTCTAGCAGTGTTGGGGAGTGGGACTGGTGTGCTAATCTGCTGCTCCTAGTAGTTCAGCAGCACCAACTTTAATTTTTTTTTTTTTAATATTCATTTTTTTTTTATTTTACTTTTTTTTATTTTACTACCGCTGTAGTAGTGTATAAGTTGACCTTTTAGGCATTATTTGCCCTGTAGGCATTTTTTGCCCAGTGTGTTATTCAACCAACTGCCATCTAGCTGTGTGACCTTGTTCACATTCTGTCTAAATATCCATAATATTACCGTCTCCAGAAAAAACACCGGAGTGACTTTTTTCAAGCAGCCATAACATATTTTACGTAATCTGTATCCATCGCTGTAGTAGTGTATAAGTTGACCTTTTAGGCATTATTTGCCCTGTAGGCATTTTTTGCCCAGTGTGTTATTCAACCAACTGCCATCTAGCTGTGTGACCTTGTTCACATTCTGTCTAAATATCCATAATATTACCGTCTCCAGAAAAAACACCGGAGTGACTTTTTTCAAGCAGCCATAATATATTTTACGTAATCCGTATCCATCGCTGTAGTAGTGTATAAGTTGACCTTTTAGGCATTATTTGCCCTGTAGGCATTTTTTGCCCAGTGTGTTATTCAACCAACTGCCATCTAGCTGTGTGACCTTGTTCACATTCTGTCTAAATATCCATAATATTACCGTCTCCAGAAAAAACACCGGAGTGACTTTTTTCAAGCAGCCATAATAAATTTTACGAGATCCGTATCCACCGCTGTAGTAGTGTATACGTTGATCTTGTGGGCAGTATTTGCACAGTGTTTTCTTCAAACCGCCATCTAGCTGTGTGAGCTTGTTCACATTTTGTCTAAATATTGATAATATTATCGTCTCTAGAAAAACCACTTGAGTTACTTTTTTTCAAGCAGCATTCATATATTTTACGTAATCCGTATCCACCGCTGTGTATACGTTGACCTTGTAGGCATTATTTGCACACTGTTTTCTTCAAACCGCCATCTAGCTGTGTGAGCTTGTTCACATTTTGTCTAAATATTGATAATATTATCGTCTCTAGAAAAACCACTTGAGTTACTTTTTTTCAAGCAGCATTCATATATTTTACGTAATCCGTATCCACCGCTGTAGTAGTGTATACGTTGACCTTGTAGGCATTATTTGCACAGTGTTTTCTTCAAACTGCCATCTAGCTGTGTGTATTATCGTTTCCAGAAAAACCAACTGAGTTTTTGTTGTTGTTGTTTTTTTAAAAATAATGCCAGGCAAAGGCAGGCCGCCACGCAGAGGCCGTGCTAGGGGCCGTGCTGCTATGCAATCCTGTGGCCCTAGCAAATTGCCCAGTTTTAAAAAGCCAATGACCCTGAACTCCCAAAATGCTGAAGAGGTAGTTGACTGACTTACACAGCACACCCCATCCTCTACCGTTTCTAACTTTACCACAACATCCTCCTCATCCTCCACTGCTATGGCCACCCCACGTAACACTTCCTCCACCACCGGTGCCCCTTCTTCACTGGAGTCAGAGGAGTTATTTTCCCATGAGTTTCTTGAACTGAGTAATGCGCAACCATTATTGCCAGAAGAAGATGAAGGAGATGAGGACGTTACACCAGATTTAATTCTGGCAGAGAACACGACAGAGATGGACATAATGATGAGTGATGAGGAGGAGGTCCCCGCTGCTGCTTCCTTCTGTGATGTGTCAGAAGAAATTGATGCATCTGAGGAGAATGATGATGAGGAGATTGATGTTTTGTGGGTGCCTAGTAGAAGAGAGCAAGAGGAGGGTAGTTCAGATGGAGAGACGGAGAGTCAGAGAGGCAGTAGGAGAATAAGACTTAGAAGAAGCAGGGAGGACAGCCCGCAGGGATCAGTAGGGCAACAACATGTATCGGCACCTGTGTTCAGCCGGCCAACGCACCCGCCATTGCCGCCAATGCCGCCAACTTCTACTGTTACCGCCAGATCGCACACTTCCAAAAAGTCAGCAGTGTGGGATTTTTTTAATGTGTGTGCCTCTGACAAAAGCATTGTAATTTGCAATGAGTGCAGTCAGAAACTGAGCCTTGGTAAGCCCAACAGCCACATAGGTACAACTTCTATGCGAAGGCACATGAGCGGCAAGCACAAAGCACTTTGGGAGCAACACCTCAAAGGCAACAGGCAAACTAAAAGCCACACTCCTTCTGGTCCAGCATCTTACTGCTCTACCTCTGCTCTCCTTGACCCGTCTGAACCACCCTCCACTCCGCCTTCCACCTTGACCACCTGTTCCCATTCCCAGTCATCTGCCACCAGCCAAGTTTCTGTGAAGGCCATGTTTGAGCGTAAGAAGCCAATGTCTGACTGTCACCCCCTTGCCCGGCGTCTGACAGCTGGCTTGTCTGCACTCTTAGCCCGCCAGCTTTTACCATACCAGCTGGTGGACTCTGAGGCCTTCCGCAAATTTGTAGCAATTGGGACACCGCAGTGGAAGGTACCCAGCCGCAATTTTTTTTCTAAAAAGGGAATACCACACCTGTACCAACATGTGCAGAGCCAAGTTACCGCATCTCTGTCACTTAGTGTTGGGCCAAAGGTCCATATGACTACTGACGCATGGTCCTCCAAGCATGGTCAGGGCAGGTATGTCACCTACACTGCCCACTGGGTGAACTTGGTAATGGCTGGGAAGCAGGGAATGGGTAGCTCAACAACAACAACAGTGGAGTTGGTGTCACCGCCACGGATTGCACGCGGTTCTGCCACCACCTCTACTCCTCCATCGCTCTCTACCTCGTCTTCTTCCTCTTCTTCTTCTTACTCTGCTGCTGGGTCCTCCTTCTCCTCCTCCACACCTGTGCACCCCCAGCTCCCCCTAGGCTATTCGACGTGCCAGGTACGCCGTTGTCACGCTGTCTTGGGGATGACGTGCCTGGAAAGCAAAAACCATACCGGATCTGTACTCCTGTCATCTCTGCAGTCACAGGCCGATCGGTGGCTGACCCCACACCAACTGCAGATCGGAAAAGTGGTGTGTGACAATGGAAGCAATCTGTTGGCAGCGTTGAGACTGGGCAATTTAACACATGTGCCCTGCATGGCACATGTGTTAAATTTAATAGTCCAACGTTTTGTCTCCAAGTACCCAGGATTCCAGGACGTTCTCACCCAGTCCAGAAAGGTGTCGGCCCATTTCAGACGTTCCTACACAGCCATGGCACGCCTTGCTGACATTCAGCAGCACTACAACATGCCAGTCAGGCGTTTGATTTCTGACAGCCAGACTCGCTGGAATTCAACGCTCCTTATGTTGGAACGTCTGCTGCAACAACAAAGGGCCGTCAACGAGTACCTTTTTGAACTGGGTGGTAGGACTGGATCTGCAGAGCTGGGGATTTTTTTCCCCCGTTACTGGGTGCTTATGCGCGATGCCTGCAGGCTCATGCGACCTTTTGAAGAGGTGACAAATATGGTCAGTCGCACCGAAGGCACCATCAGCGACCTAATACCCTTCGCTTTCTTCCTGGAGCGTGCCGTGCGACGAGTGACAGATGAGGCTGTAGACCAGCGTGACGAGGAGCTGGAAGCGCACGATTTATGGTCGGAATCACCAGAACGAACCCAGGCACCTGCTGCAACGCAGGGAGAGGTGCCAGAAGTGGAGTCAGAGGAGGAAGGTGGCTTTGTGGAGGAGGAGGAGGAGGACCAACAGGAGCAGGCTTCCCAGGGGGCTAGTGGTGACCTTTTGGGGACCCCTGGTCTTGTACGTGGCTGGGGGGAGGAGACCGTGGATGATGCAGTCCTTGATAATGAGGAAGCGGAGATGGATAGCTCTGCATCCAACCTTGTGAGAATGGGGTCTTTCATGCTGTCATGCCTGTTGAAGGACCCCCGTATCAAGAGGCTTAAGGAGAAGGACCTGTACTGGGTCGCAACGCTACTAGACCCTCGGTACAAGCATAAAGTGTCAGAAATGTTACCAACATACCACAAGTCCGAAAAGATGCGGCATTTACAAACCAGCCTGCAAAACATGTTGTACAATGCTTTTAAGGGTGATGTCACTTCAGGAACTCATCAACATTCCAGGGGCAGAGGTGCCAGTAATCCTGCCACGAGCACACCTGCAAGGACAAAGCCCTTTGGCCGGTCTGTAACGTCAGACATGCAAATGTTTTTCTGTCCAAGGCAGCGCCACAACCCTTCTGGATCCACCCTCAAAGAACGCCTCGACCGGCAGGTAGCGGACTACCTGGCATTAACTGCAGATATCGACACTCTGAGGAGCGATGAACCCCTGGACTACTGGGCGCGCAGGCTTGATCTGTGGCCAGAGCTGTCACAATTTGCCATGAACCTCTTGTCTTGCCCAGCCTCAAGTGTGCTCTCAGAAAGGACCTTCAGTGCAGCAGGAGGGATTGTAACTGAGAAGAGAACTCGCCTAGGTCACAAAAGTGTCGATTACCTGACCTTTATTAAAATGAATGAGGGGTGGATCTCGGAGGGTTACTGCACACCGGAAGACTTGTTCTGACTTCTATGCAGCTGTCCTTCTCTTCAAGCCTCATGACTCCACACACAGCTGTCCTTTAGCGTCCTCCTCCCTCCGCCACCGTTACAAACTTACAAATTTTTTCTGGCCTCTGTGCTTCAGTGGCTGCAACCAAAAAAACTGGGCAAACAATGTCTACAAGGTCAACGTATGGCGAAAAATGACTATTTTCAGCATTTATATGGCATATTTTTTCTGGCAACTGTGCTTCAGTGGCTGCGTCCAAAAAAATGCATATTTTCTGCATTTATATGGCATAATTTTTCTGGCCTCTGTGCTTCAGTGGCTGCAACCAAAAAAATGCATATTTTCTGCATTTATATGGCATAATTTTTCTGTCAACTGTGCTTCAGTGGCTGCGACCAAAAAAATGCATATTTTCTGCATTTATATGGCATAATTTTTCTGGCCTCTGTGCTTCAGTGGCTGCAACCAAAAAAATTTATATTTTCAGCATTTATATGGCATAATTTTTCTGTCAACTGTGCTTCAGTGGCTGCGACCAAAAAAATGCATATTTTCTGCATTTATATGGCATAATTTTTCTGGCCTCTGTGCTTCAGTGGCTGCAACCAAAAAAATTTATATTTTCAGCATTTATATGGCATAATTTTTCTGGCAACTGTGCTTCAGTGGCTGCGACCAAAAAAATGACTATTTTCAGCATTTATATGGCATATTTTTTCTGGCCTCTGTGTTTCAGTGGCTGCGGCCAAAAAAACTGGGCAAACAATGCCTACAAGGTCAACGACGTTGACCTTGTAGGCATTGTTTGTCCAGTTTTTTTGGCCGCAGCCACTGAAGCACAGAGGCCAGAAAAAATATGCCATATAAATGCTGAAAATAGTAATTTTTTGCCATACGTTGACTCAACGTATATGGCAAAAAATGACTATTTTCAGCATTTATATGGCATATTTTTTCTGGCAACTGTGCTTCAGTGGCTGCGACCAAAAAAACTGGGCAAACAATGCCTACAAGGTCAACATATGGCAAAAAATGACTATTTTCAGCATTTATATGGCATATTTTTTCTGGCAACTGTGCTTCAGTGGCTGCGTCCAAAAAAACTGGGCAAACAATGTCTACAAGGTCAACGTATGGCGAAAAATTACTATTTTCAGCATTTATATGGCATATTTTTTCTGGCAACTGTGCTTCAGTGGCTGCGTCCAAAAAAACTGGGCAAACAATGTCTACAAGGTCAACGTATGGCGAAAAATTACTATTTTCAGCATTTATATGGCATATTTTTTCTGGCAACTGTGCTTCAGTGGCTGCGTCCAAAAAAACTGGGCAAACAATGCCTACAAGGTCAACGTATGGCAGTTGTTTAAAGAGAACAGTAGATCACTAGCCAGCAAAGCTACCTAAGCTAAAATGTCCCTCAAATCCCTGCAGACTTCTGTCCCTCCAATACAGAGCAGTATCAAGCAGATTACTAGCCAGCAAACTTACTATCATCTGTCCCTGAAATCACTAACAGCTCTCCCCCTACACTATCTCTTCCAAGCACACACAGGCAGATTTTTCAGATACATTTTTGCCCTTGATCCCCCTCTGGCATGCCACTGTCCAGGTCGTTGCACCCTTTAAACAACTTTAAAATCATTTTTCTGGCCAGAAATGTCTTTTTTAGATGTTAAAGTTCGCCTTCCCATTGAAGTCTATGGGGTTCGCGAACCGTTCGCGAACCGCTCGCATTTTTGCGCAAGTTCGCGAATATGTTCGCGAACTTTTTTTCCGACGTTCGCTACATCCCTACAAGGCATTAGCTCTTCTGAAAATTGGCGAGGAGTGGGTACTCAAAATTAAGGAAACCATTATACTGATATGTCATTTGGAACTGACTCTCTCCAGTTGTCTGTGGAGAAAGACAACTAACGTATAGGGGTGTCCAGCCTGAGAATGAGGTTTGGATGGTCAAAAACACTTATCTGCCTTTTGATTTGGAGAGAGAAAGAGAGAGAGAGAGAGAGAGAGAGAGAGAGAGAGAGAGAGAGAGAGAGATGATACTACAGAGATATATTACAGCAGATACTAAAAAAATACCTTATTTCATTTATAGCATATGTCCTTAGCATATGTCCTTATAATGCATAGTCAGGTTAATGATAAAATGTGGTTACATTAGTATCTTCTAGGATTGCATGAAGTTAGATAAATTAAATTGAATCAAACTCAGTTGGAGCCTGTAAAATTATCATGCACATAGAGTTCAAATAAAGTCTAACTATATTGCTGAAAGGTAAATGCCCAAAACATATAAATAATGCATGGGTAAGCGTAACCTCTTCTCAAGAGACAATGCTGCAGGGCTAATTAGGTCTGAGTTTAGTGCTTTCTATCTGCATAAAAAGTCTGCTTAAAGTTTCATGTTTATAGAGCTATAAAAAGACCTAGGGGGATTTATATTTTCTGACAATTGATACTTTTGGTTTTGGTAATCTAGATACTCTGACAATTCAAAGTGGGGAATAGATGTCTAAGATCTAGAAAAAGGTCAAATTACTTCAGTTTTATTAGTACTGTAAAGGTACAGAACTTAAACAGATGTCGCCATATGCTAATATGGATAACACATGCTTCCTAATAAATAGACTGGCAAAATCTGTTTGTAAAAAAGGATGTTTTACTTGTCTGATATACAAAGGCTTTATCTTGCTGCTGGCTATTATACAGTAACTGGCAATCGAGCAATTCATAGGTTTTTAAGAATTAATAATTTTGCTTTATTTGATTCCATCTTAGGGAACACCTCATAAATATGAGACCTTATGCAGCACCCAGTATTTTGCTGCAATTTAATTACAAAACATGGCTTTCTGCAACTTTTGTTATTAAACTTTTGAACTATTCTCCTGTCTTAGACCATGCAGAAGGAGTGCAGTCAACCTACAGGGAATTGCATTGGCCCATACAGGAGGTATAAGAGTGAGAGTGGCACCACCCTGTCATTTAATTCCACTGATATGGCTGACTGTTGAGTGTCTGCCTGAAATTACACTGTATAGAATAACCTGAATGGCAATTAAGAGAGTACTTTCTGTACAGTGCATTTTTACAATAAAGATAGAGAGAACATTACAGTAATAAAAGGTCATGAAAGGGTGTTCTTGTTCTGCATATTAAACTATAGTGATAATGAACTAGATGGAAGTGTACCTCTGTACCTTTAGTCAAACCTGGGCTGCCAGTTATTTTTTGAATTATGCATGTTTTTCTAATAAGATACTGGTCAGAACACAACTTCTTGCTGTCCAGCTCTTTTACAATTAAATTTGTGGCATACTAACTATATTAGAAACATTTTTTATTTTGCACAGTCTATCTATTTTACTCTGAACTGTTCCTTTAAAAATCACCAATTGAGATATATGGGTTGAATGGTTATTTTCTTCATAGAAAATTACTTTATGTAAGGCCAGCATGAAGGCCATTTAAGGGGATATTTGTAGTCACAAATGTTTTGTGCATATGTAGCATGATGTCATAAACTTCTTGTAAGGTAAAGGATTCCTTTACCAAATATTTGACAGTGTGAACAAAATAAGGGGATGGACAAGGGAATGTATTAAAAGTGTTACAACTGTAAAAGCCGAGTGTGCTTGTGAAAAAGTGGCCAACATGCTTCTTTTCTGAAACAGCAAACTGGATACTCCTATAACACTAACTACATAGAATCAACACCTCTGTGAATTTCTTCAAATGTCACCTCTTTGAAGAGTTACAATGTGCCATTGTGATTGGATTAGTGGAAGAGTTTATATGCAGAGAACTTCCCACACCAGTCAGTTGAACTGAAGAAGCTGCTCGGATGAGTAGTGAAACATCTTCATTGATTACTTGCGGCAAATTTGCGAGATTTCGCCGCCGGCGAATAAATTTGGTAAACGGGCGCGAAAATTCGCTGACGAAAGTTCGCCGGCGTCAAAAAAATTGTCGCCGGCGTCCAATAAAACAGACGCCAGCATTAAAAACGGGTGTCCGCGTCAAAAACGGGCGTTGGCATCAAAAAACGGGCGTCAGCGCAACTTTCGTCAGCGAAAAAAAACGGACACCGTCGTCAAAAACGAGACACTGGCACAGATTAATGAGTTTTTTGCCGTTTTGCAAAGTTCGTTGGAAATTCGCGAATTTTTCAGCGAATCGAAATGGAGCAAATACGCCCATCACTACTAGATACTTCTGAAGAAATGTACTCTTTCCAGAAATTCCATTTCTGATGGGGGGGTGAACACTTCCATTATCAATGAAACAGAGATTGTACTATTCTTTATAACACTGAAATCTACTGACCTAAGTGAAGTGTATGGGACAGTGCACCCTCAACACATTTAACTGAAAATCGTATTAGTATCTTTTATGGTAGTTTTATGATATATAGTGCTATTAAATATTGATAGTTAATTAAATATATATATATATATATATATATATATATATATATATATATATATATATATATATATATATATATATATTTGATTAGATTGACTAAGGTTATTGTATGGAATATTCTCTAAAAACACATAAAATGCATTATCCAAAGTATTGTGCTTTCCCATGACAGTTTTGCAACACTCCCATTAATATGTTAATTGAAGTGGGCATTTCAAACATTAATTGACATTTTTGTAACAATAAGCAATTTTCCGTTTTATAATAAAGGATGAAATACAAAGGTGAAAGTGTACTTAATTTATCTTAGATAAAACGTGATACTTTAGTAAAAAAAACATTAAAATCAAATGCACCCTATTACTTTACCCCTACCCAGGTGGTATCTTTACTTAAAATCGCTAAATTGCTGCTATCTATTAAACACAGTGGCTGTCTGGCACGAACTTACACAGGCCCTCTCCCCTGTCAAAAAATGATTTATCGCTGTCAGATGCTTAATTACACAATTAATTAATAGTCTAACTTTTAAAATGCTTTCCAATACAACTTGACATTCATTAGTTTCATTTATGAATAATTATGTTCATGGTATATTACTGTGCCATTTACAGTTGCAATCTGGCTATACAAAACAGACAACATTACCCGGAAAGCAAATCTTAATAGCAGAAATAAACAATAATTTACAGCATTGTATTATTCTTAATTTTTTTCTTTTAAGAGTAAAAGAACCACAGGTGCTTTGGAATTTTAATTACAAATTGTATCTGAGAAGTAAACAATGACTATGACAATTGTGTGTAGCCTGCGGAGAAGATATTCCATGGAGACTTTCAGATACATAGCCTGCGTGATATATTGTGAATGCTACACAGAACGTGAAACCACAGGTATCTCATAATACACCAGATGTGATATAAAATTTAAAAATCATCTGTAGAATAATGCAATTTTCAGGCTTTCAAAATGATAAACAAAAGGGAATATTTGCAACTGAAAAGAAAATACTTTTTTGTTTTTATGTAGGAATTAAAATATACAGAAATTAATTCAAATCTAGATACAGTATAGAATAGGGTGTTTTAATAGTACTTTCCTGCCTCCTGAGAGGCAGTGAGAAGAGGACCTTTGTCTCAGTTAAGCATCTTATAGTAAGCATTTATTTTATGCATGGTTATAACATATAAGTGATAACTTGACAGTTGTTTTAAAATGAGGATGTACTACCTGCATAGTGACAGATACCTAGATAATTTTGGTCTTTTCAGTCTTCCCTCACATTGGCGCGTTTTGTTTCCTTCTGACGACGGTTCCGAAGGAACCAAAATGTCTCGATGTGGGGGAATATGTGACAAAAATTGAAAAATACTGTTGCACAGATGGACTTGAAAAGATCCTTCATTGCATAATCAACGTTTCGGCCCTCACTGGGGCCTTTATCAAGATGTTGATAAAGGCCTCAGTGAGGGCCTTTTGATAAAGCGAAACGTCAAGTCTCCCTTTACTTGAATTAAACGTCATTTATTGATTTTTAAGTCCTGAGTGTGCGGACCCTTCTTCTCTGCTACATTCCGATTTTTGGACACTGCAACCAGGCACGGCGAACCTTATTTGACATAAATGCTGGTAATCCCTTGCAAGACTATGGGGCATATTTATCAAAGGTCCAGTTTTTTTTTTTACCTCAAATTAACTGGAATGACCTCATATGACCTCTAATGAACTCCATTGACCTCAAAAATCAAATGGTATCTTATTTAAGAAAAAATGACTCCTAAAATTTAAATGAATGTTACCGACCCAAAATCTCGAATCGTATTCTGATCGAATTTTCCTCCAAAAAAAAAAATCAAATGTCAGGAAGGCTACTAACATCTTCAAATGGGTCAAAGGACCTCTGCCATTGACTTCTACATGAATTTGGCAGGTTTTAGGTGGTGACTGAATTAGAGTTGTTCTCAGGGTCACAACTCTGTGACCCTGGGAACAACAACAAAAATAGGAGTAATAAATATCAAATTTGAATTTGCATTCGAGTTTGGATTTTTCTCAACTCAAATTAGTGAGTTTTGACCAAAATATTTACTTGAAAATTCAAATTTGAATTTACCATTCAAACCTTAATAAATCTGCCTCTATGTTTTATTTACTTTAGAAGCTGCTGAATGACTCTGGTCCAGTATGTTACTCACAAAAATCCCAACAGGTGCTTAAACAGTTCTAAGGCTAAGGCTAAGTCAACTATGACTCAGGGGCAAATTTAATAAAATTCAAAAAGAGAACAAATTTCCAATTCAAATAAGAATAAAAATGTGCATGTCACAATAAAATATTTTTCATTAGGCATTTATTGCATTGCAAATCTTAATTGCACATTGCAAACTTTTATGACTTGCTTGAAGGTGGCGTAAAGTTTAGGAACAAACATAAAAACTATTTATTACATACACTGCACACTATTGAAAACTATAAAATTCACAATCACTATCCTACTGTATGCATTTTGTAGAAAACTTGTTTTTCCATGACAGAATCCCTTTAACCTTGCAAATGCTAGCAAGCCTGCAGGGAAGATATTGCTACTTATAGACTTAAGTAAGTTGTTCTTGTGAGAATAGACCACTTTTCTGATGTGATTATGGGGTATATTTATCAAAGAGTGAAGTTAATAGTGAAGTTCCGCCACTAGAGTGAAATTCCGCCACTCTCCATTCATTTCTATGGGATTTTTATAGGCGTATTTATCAAAGGGTGAACTTTCACTTTCACCCATTGAGAAATATGCCTTTCAAAATCCCATAGAAATGAATTGAGAGCTGTGGATTTTCACTCTAGTGGCGGAACTTCACTCTTTGATAAAGTTACCACCAATAGTCATGGAGATAACTAGGGGCAGATGTATCAAGGGTCAAATATCGAGGGTTAACTAACCCTCGATATTCGACTGGCAAATTAAAATCCTTCGACTTCGAATATCGAAGTCGAAGGATTTTGCGCAATTAGTTTGATCGAAAAATCGAAGGAATAATCGTTCAATTGAATGATTAAATCCTCGAATCAAACAATTCGAAGGATTTTAATCCATCGATCGAAGAATTATCCTTCGATCAGAAAAAACTTGGAAAGCCTATGGAGACCTTCCCCATAGGCTAACATTGGCCTCGGTAGGTTTTAGGTGGCGAACTAGGGGGGGTCGAAGAAATTTTTAAAGAGACAGTACTTCGATTATCGAATGGTCGAATAGTCGAACGATTTTTAGTTCGAATCGTTCGAAGGTCGAAGTAGCCAATTCGATGGTCGAAGTAGCCAAAAAAAACATTCAAAAATCTAACTATTTTCCCTCTATTCATTCACTTGAACTTAGTGAATGGGCCCCTTAATGTAATGAACATGCATAAAATAAATATAGATAAACAAATATACAATATATATTTACACAATATTACTAATATATTACTAATATAATAGATTACCTTTAAGAAATGTTTTCTTTTGTCGCAGAACATGATTATTTAGCATTGTCACAAATTTTGTCTGAAATTCAAATATTTACTGTACACCAGCAGACAGTAAGGGATTTATTTACTAAACTCTGAATGCAAAAATCACGAAAAATTATGATTTTTTTTTTATAAAAACAGACTTTTAAAAAATCTCGAATTTATTAAACCTTGAGGATGGAAAAGTCAGAATCTGAAAATACGGCAACTCAGACCTGTTGAGGTTGCAAATAAGTCAATAGGAGAAGTCCCAATGATTTTTTGATGTACGCTGGGTTTTGTGCAATACCCTGAAGTTTTTGGGTGAAAAATCTGAAAAAATCTTGAAATTTGTGAAAATTGGATGAAAAAGAAAATCAGTTTTTTTCCACAAATTTTCGGGAAAATGCAATAATAAATAAGCGTAAAAAACTAGAGCGGATTTGATCAGAGTTTGTAGCAGAAAATATTGAGATAAATTCGGGCTTTGATAAATAATCCCCTAAGGTTCATGAACACTGCACCATACAGTGTGCAAAGTGCAAAAAAAAAAGATTTTGGCAATATCGAATTCAAAGGATTTTAGCACAAATCCTACGATCAAACGATCTAATAAAAATCGCTTGATCAAACGATAAAATCCTTCGAATCGAATTATTCTAATGATTTTAAAACGATCGATCAAAGGATTTTTCTTCGATCAAAAAAAGCTTAGAAAAGTCATGGGGAAGGTACCCATAGGCTAACATTGTACCTCGGTAGGTTTAAAATGCAGAAGTATGTAGTCTAAGTTTTTTTTAAAGAGACAGTATTTCGACTATCGGATGGTAGAATAGTCGAACGATTTTTACTTTGAATCGAAGTCGACGGTTGTAGTAGCCTATTCGATGGTCGAAAGTACACACAAAAATACTTTGAAATTTGATTTTTTTTTCATTCGAATCCTTCACTCGAGCTTAGTAAATGTGCTCTTTTAAGGGTTGCTCTTAACACATTATAGTGCTATTTTACATGAGGCAATTCATTCTTATTTCCCCTCACAATGCCTTTATTTTATTAATTTTTAAATGAAGCCAGTTACCAACATTACACTCTAACATCATCTTTTTTTTAATTACCCTAACCCCCCCGCCTGCAGTTGTACGTTATTACCTGTCTCATTCAGTAGCTAACATAGCTTAGTTTAGGAGGATCACCATGATCTCCTTAAACATAATGTTTTTCCTCTAAAAATAATGAATATTAATGAAAAAAGAATACATAATTATTAACAATCAGGATAAAAAGTGGACACAGCAGTATGTCTTGTAATAATAATCAAAAAAAAGAAATCCATCACTACCTCCTGGCAATAGGATCCTTACCGAATTACACAAGGGACTTAGTTTAAGTAGGGCATATTTTACCACATCATTATAGTATGCTGACTGTAGAAAAATACTTTAATTTATTTGCAAATCACAAGTGTATTTAGTTTAGGAACACCTATAAGTAAATGGGCTATATACAACTAGGATATATTTGCATTTATTGCTCACCTCCTCTGTACTCAATCCATGTTGTCTACTCCAGCTTCATAACCTTTAATTCCCCTGCAAGACAACCTAAAGTAAAGTACTCCTAGCAATTTGCAAAGAGTAAGAATTATAATTTTCTGCTTCGAGTTTCTACAATATTATTACATACATTTAAGTCAAAATTGCCAACATAAAAAAACAACATTAAAATGGACATTATGGGGGTTATTCATCAAAGGTCAAGGGGCCCATTTACTTAGTTCGAGTGAAGGAATAGAGGAAAAATAGTTCGAATTTCGAATGGTCGAATATGGCTACTTCGACCATCGAATGGACTACTTCGACTTCAAATCGAACAATTCGAACTAAAAAACGTTTGATTAATCGACCATTCGATAGTCGCAGTACTGTCTCTTTAAAAAAATTCTTTGACACCCTAGTTTGCCACCTAAAACCTACCGAGGCAAATGTTAGCCTATGGGGAAGGTCCCCATAGGCTTCCTTACAATTTTCTGATCAAAGGAATATCCTTCGATCGATGGATTAAAATCCTTCGAATCGTACGATTTAAAGGATTTAATCGTTTAATCGTTAATTAACCCTCGATATTCAAACCTAGGTAAATGTGCCCCCAAGTGTTAGATTTTTTTATACCTGAAATGAACTCAAATGAACTCACAACTTGAATGGTATCTTCTTTAAGAAAAAAATCCGATTCTGTGAGTTCCAAAAACTCTAATCAGTGAAGTTTTCTGCAGGAAAAAACTTGAATCACTCAAATTATTTGAGTTTTCATGCAAAACTCAAACATCATGTAGACTATTAACATCTTCAAATGGTCCAAGGAACTTCTGCCATTGACTCCTACATGACTTTGACAGGTTTTAGATGGTGTTTCTTTGGATTCTTTGGTATAATAAATCTCGAAGATGTGAGTTTTGAACAAAAAAATACAACTCAAAAACTTGATTTTTCTTGAAAAACAAAACTCAAACCTTAATAAATCTGCCCCTATATCTACGATGCAAGTGTTTCCATTAAAAGATTTTAGGAGATGTATTTCAAGCTGTAGAAAAACCCACTTATCCAGAAAATTCCAAGTCCCAGGCATTGTGAATAATAGATGCTATATTTTGTGAAGGAGTATTTCAGTAAGCAGCCACCATAATAAATATACCCCTTGACTCTTTTGATGCTTTGTCGTGACTTAAATTCAGTAACAAAAAGACGCATTGAAAATGTAGTTTTTTTTTTAGTCACTCTGTACAGAGAAATAATTGAACCAAAGAATGCATGGATCATTTGCCTGTAAAAGTATTCATTTTTCTAACAGATTGCATGGGAAACAGCAAATTTCTTCTGCATCTTGGACATAACAAATGGAGCATGATGAGCCCTACTTATTATTTAATCAGAAACCTTGTTCTCTGTGGTGTGAGATAAAAGGCTCATTTTGGATATTGCAGCTTCATAGAGAAAGCAAGCTGGGCTTTTCTATTGCGAACGGGATTAAAACTATAAAAGTGAGTTACTCCAATCATCTAACTTTAGATGTGATCTGTGAACTGCTCTCAAAAAAGGAATGGTCATTGTCGTGCCCTGTCATTTCCTCTGTGCCTGCAATTGCTTTCAACATTAGCAATACATATTACAATGTCAATAAATAGTCTGTGGTATTTGAAACCTAGTTTGCATTTTTATTAAACCCTTCTGTTAACATTTCATAAAATGGAATGTATTAATTACCAATTTAAATCCATACTTTAATACCATGGATCATTATGAGGTGGGTCACTGATGCATTAATAGTTTTGACCAAGTGCAATGTTTTAATTTCATCAGTTTTCAGTGAAAGCAATTAAAATGTGCATACAGAGTTTAACAGCCTATTTATCATATTAACTAGACAAAGCATAGAATTAGAAAAGGAGGATCAACTGGCATGACAGACAACACTGTTTTTCCTGTTTTGAAAATACATTACCTTCTTACAAAGCATTCTAGTCTCTTCTCTGTATTTCTTACTGTATTAAGATAACAATCCTTTGCAAAATCAGAGGCAACATGGTACCTCAGAGCACCAAAATGTATGGAAAAATAATCATAAATAATTTTTAATACAATGTATTAGATTTTGATACTAGACCCAAGCAGGCCCTCTATATTCTGCTGGGTAAGCTGTCTGAATTGTTAGACAACAGCCATGATTTGATACAAGCTACCTGATAAATAAAATATCTTGTCTTACTCATAAAATCAACTCAACCTGCTCTTTCTGTCAAACAAAGATTTAATAAAAGAGTGTGAATGAAAAATGTTAAAGTGAGAAGAAAGTTCAGATGGAAATGTTACTGGTCTACACCCTAAAACAACAGTCACAGAGGCACAATGAACAAGGAGCTATACAACACACAGATATCAAGAAATCTATTTATGATAGTATTGCTCATGATAAACCTTAATTTGATGACTGTAAAAAAATTCAGTTGACTTATTTTAACCAAAATTTCAAATGTGTATAAAAGAACTGCATACATAAGTAGCAACAGCAAAGCCAAAATTAATTGAAAACACCTTTTATGCCTTGATGAATTTGATATTGCATAAAACATTCCTTTACCTTACGAGAAAAAAAAGTATTTAGCAATAAGCATAGTTAAATGCCAACCAGTAAAGATTTGAGAATTAAAATATGTGTGAAACAAGAAAGCTTTTTTATCTTGGCATTTATCCTGCTTTCCACTGAACTGTAAATAGAAACAAAGCTAGAAGCAATACAAGGCAAAAACACATTAAAAAGAGGATTAGCATTTGGATGGAATGACAGATGCAGTGAGTTTTGCACGCATTGTTGTGTGATGTTATACATATGTTGTCAATTAAAAATTATTGAAAAATGTTTAACAGGCAAATTGAAAGTGCTGTGGGTTTGTAAGAAACACATGCTTTTTTAATCAATTAGTTGTACTTGTGCCTTTTCCCTTCTATTTTAGGCTGAATAAATTGATCGGTATAATGTTGTGCAATGTTTATATTGCAATAAATGTAATTGGCTGTAGCCAGTTTATATTCTATGCCGCATAATATAGGAGGCCCAAGAGGTAATAGCTGCATTAGAATTCAGCAGCTAGAAATCAGATAATACCAATGCATCTTGCTAAAAATTGCACTTCAACAACATGAAAAAAATAAATGGGCCAGGAACTTAAAAAAATGAAAATGCTTTTGGGGTAATATTATACATGTTATAAAAGGAAATACACTTTATTAATAACAAAATGACCATTTGGATAATATTATTCATTTGACCATTAATACATTGCAAATATTAATTGCTCACATCTAATTTTTAAGACATGCTTGAAGGTAACATTTTTTTGGTGGAAAATAAAAAGATTTTTAAATAAGAAGTTCTGTTTAGTGATGGGTGAATAAATTCACCTGGCACAAATTTGCGGCAAAATCCCGCGTTTTCGCCGCCGGCGATTAAATTTGTGAATCTCCCGCGAATTTTCACCAGCGTCAATTTCCGTTTTTCTTGACTTTCGAGATGCTCGATTTTTTCATGAAAAGTTTCGATTCGCCCATCACTAGTTCTGTTACATACAGCATAGTGTTGCAAACTATAAAATGCAAAATGCAGGAAAGCAGACTAACAGGTAGGCAAGTCAGGGAAAATTCAAATGCTCTGCACTAAGGGTATTAACAAGGTTTTTTACATTGCGAGCTGTGAAGATGTGGAATTCTCTCCCTGAATCGGTTGTACAGGCTGATACATTAGGTAGCTTTAAGAAGGGGTTGAACTGTTTGCCATTTTGGAGTCATGAAGGAATTTTTCCCCCTTTGAGGCAAATTGGAGAAGCTTCAGTTGGGGCTTTTACCTTCCACTGGATCAACTGGCAGTTAGGCAGGTTAAAAAAAGTTAAAAGGTTGAACTTGATGTATGTGTGGTGGCCTGAGTGCACAATCTGCACAGTGACAAATTCAACACTGAGTGGACCTGTGTCAGTCTCTGCATTTTGGTGATGGTGCCATCAACAAGCACTGGATCTGTGTGTACCCTACCCTTTAGCTTCATATGTTATAACATATACTGTAGTTAACACTTTTTAGAAAGAATGTTTTAAGTAACTGCTATGGGCATGAAGAGCCATGGAACAAAATGGTGTGAGTATATAGTTCCAGAGCTCAAAAGACTAAACAAAAAAACTAACAAAATGGGGAAATACAAATCAGCCAAGCATAAAAATTGTTAGTGTCCAAGGAGAACTCATTAAACTGACATAATGACTTTTTCCACAAACAAAAGAATCAAGGCAAAGACTCCATCAAGATGGTGTGGGAATCAGTTAATTAAGAGGACAAACCTTGCATTCTGAATATGAGGCCACTGTTGATATATTGACATCTCTAAAAATCTTGCCAACAAAAGAGAATATCAGAGAAATGCAACAGCAAGGGGCCGATTCACGAAGGGTCGAATATCGAGGGTTAATTAACCCTCGTTATTCGACTGGGAATTTAAATCCTTCGAATTCGAATATCGAATTCGAAGGATTTAGCGCTAAAAATTCGAAGGATTTTTCATTCGATCGAACGATTAAATCCTTCGAATCGAACGATTCGAAGGATTTTAATAAAACGATCGAATGAATATCCTTCCCCATAGGCTAACATTGAGTTCGGTAGCTTTTAGCTGCCGAACTAGGGGATCAAATTTTTTTTAAAGAGACAGTACTTCGACTATCGAATGGTCGAATAGTCGAACGATTTTTAATTCTAATCGTTCGAATTCGATCGAATTCGATCGAATTTAACCAATTCGATGGTCGAAGTACCCAAAAAATACTTCGAAATTCGATTTTTTTTTTATTCGAACCCTTCACTCGAATTTTGTGAATCGGCCCCCAAGTGTTCACAAGTCAGATCTGGCTGCATTTGAAACTCACACAGAAGGTCTATGGTGTAATAGTTTACAGTGGTTCTAGTAACCCATAAAAAACAATGAGAAATTTGATGTGGAATAGATGACTAATGATTGCTAATGCTGATTGGTTACTATGGGTTAGTAGACCTTTTTCACTTTTATTACTTTCTCCCAATAAAAAAAGAACAAGAGAATCAATCAAATCCAGCAAATATTTAAAATTACATAATATTTGGCATAACTGTTAAACTAAAGGTATATTAAACAATGAATTGAGGGCGCTCTTAGACTTCTTATGACTTAAGTTTGAAGAATTTTCCATTTTTTTTGTATTTTGTAGTTTGGTCTTGATATATTAATAATGGCATTATTTCTCTAATTTGGTTAGGTACATTTTAGATATTTTTGAAGGTATACAGTAGGAAACCTGTAACTAAACCTAATCATGTTTCCCATGGCAGAAAGATAGCTATAATTGTTTTGACAACTAATGCCAAGATGACCTTCTAGAGAGTGTCAAGGAAGCAACTCAAGCCAACGCAGTTGAGGGTTGGCTTTACTTTTAGCACAAATTATCAATTTGTGTCACCCAAAGTCCACATAAACTGTACATTTACTGGCTTAATAAGAAATAAGAATTGAACAATACAAGAGGGGCATTTTTTCCCTTAAATTAATTTTTGAAACATTTATACCATCTATAAGATAAAACCCAAATATTCAGGGTAGCATACAAAAACAATCTTTGAGGACCACTTTTTACTTACCATCACCAACTGAGTATCCATTGAGAAAGTGCTAAGATCCATGAGCAAGTTTAGACTTGTATCTTATCTTAAAATGAACTGATGTCTAAGGCAGGTTAACAACAGTTAACAACAGTTAACCTTAAACTTTCAATCTAAATGGAACAACCTTTTTTTAGTAAGAAACTCAGGACACTACAAAATAAATATAAGTGTAATCATCTTTCTCTGCTAGACAACAAAATTACTTTTGATCCTTTAAGTAAATATACATATTTTATTATATATTTTGTTCACACCACTAAATCCTTGTACTGTGTACACCTCATACCCATACTGAAAGTGTCCACATTTTTCACCTGTTCATACTGCCACAAACTGCTAGAGGGGTACCAGCACTGTGTCACTGTATGTAACATAGTATGAACTGTTAATCTTATAGTGGTCCTGATAGCTTTCCCTGTCTCCTGCTGTATTCTGACATCCCCCTGTGTACCATACTCTGCCTGCCCTAAGCTCCCTGTGTGTGTCATACTCTGCCTACCCTATGCTCCCTGTGTGTGCCATACTGTGCCTGCCCCATGCTCCATGTGTGTGCCATACTCTGCCTGCCCTATGTTCTGTGTGTGTGCCATACACTGTGTGCCCTATGCTTCCTGTGAGTGCCATAATCTGCCTGCCCTACTCTGCCTGTGTGTGTGCCATGCAGTGCCTGCCCTATGCTTCCCAAGTGTGTCATACTCTGCCTGCCCTATATTCCTTTTGTCGGCCATACTCCTCCTACCCTACTCTGCCTGTGTGCCATGCTCTGCCTGCAGGAGATGAAGCAAGGTGTGTTAGCATTTGTTTGTTAGTGGTCCCCAAGCTCTTTAATCATGTGCTGGGGGTTGCCGTGTTATCCACAGGGAATGGTGAGGCACATGGATTTAAGGGTATGTCTAAATATGACGTAATAAACTTGCTTCATATATAAGTGATGAATAGTGATGAGCGTATCTGCCCAAAAAGGCATCCTGTTCTCGGCCTAAAAACAATAGACCTGTAAGTCATCAGTGGTTGATAAGCTTTTGGAAGTGGTAATAAGGGATAAGGGATACTTGACTTTGAAATATAATGAGTCTGTGTCATCATGGTTTTAACAGTTCTTGTGAAACGAATGTAATTGCCTTTTATGAGGAGGTGAGTAGGAACCTCATCTCTATAATGACAGTGCTGTGATCTACTTAGACTTGGCTAAAGCATTTGAAATGGTACCGCACAAAAGGTTAATGCTTAAATTAAGGAATATTGGTCTGGAACATAATATTGGTACTTGGTTAGAGAACTGGCTAAATGACAAGTTACAAAGAGTGACAGTAAATAGTGTTGAGCAAAAAAAAAAAAAAAGACGTGCATCAAAAAAATTTCACCGGGCTTCAGTGACATTTCACCGGGCTTCAGCGACATTATACCGACAGCGAATATTTGGGGAAACGGGTCAATGTAAAATGTAGTGCATATGTAGGGCACATGTGGCAGTATACTGAGTGAAAAATGCACATGGTTTTGCCTTCTCAATGACTCCAATGCAGTTTAGCAAATTTTAAAACCAGTTAAACATGGCCGATTTGCTCAACATACTCAACAAGACTTGCATGTAAGGAAAATATTTTTATTGGTAACTCCAAAGCAGAAAGAAGGTGCCATGAAAAAATGTCCATAGTCTCTAATGTAATTTGCTAAAAAAATGTTGTGTGCCAAAACATTCACGGCAAAAAAAATTTCCGCAGTTTTGCAGATTTTCTGTGAAGCAAAATAGACAGCTTTGCTCACCAAAAGCAGCATATGGAACATTTTCAAATTGGTCCTAATGGGGACCTTGTGCTTAAGTAACCCCCGTAGTTCTCACGGTGTACACTAGATGGCACTGTGTCATAGTATAAAGGTCTTGGAAACCATGCGGTTTGGGTCCATTACTTAAGCCCAACCAAGCAGGCTGGAAGGGAATGGGTAATGTGATACTAGGAGCAGTGGCTCTAGTAAAGTGATAGCATATTCTGTTGTAGATCACTCTAGGAGTGAGAGAGAGGTTATGTAGTTGAGCAGATCAAGGCTCTGACGAGTATATAAGAGGGATTAAGATCCCAGGGTATTACTGACCCAGAGTAGGGACAAACTGTTGAGACTAGGGATGATAGAACTTCCCCTATCTGCTACTGAAAGAGATCCTGAAAACTGGGCAATACCTCCTCATCTGCTACTGAAAGAGATCCTGAAAACTGGGCAATACCTCCTCATAAGCTGCATAACCCTCTGCTGATGTGTCCCTGGCCTGCAGGGCTGTGTTCTAAGCTCCATTGTGGATCTGTGCTATGTTAAATAAATACTGTTCTCGGTTAAGCATAAAAGAACCTCTGTCGCCCAATTCATGTGCTTTGACACACAGTTACAGTTATACTACACCCTGCCTCCACCCTACCATTAAGGGCTTACCCCTGAGTAAAGAAGGTCTCATTTGTTGTTCCACACCACATGGAAAGTAGCTAAAATTGACTACAGTGGTGTCAATTTACTAAAAAGCTGCATGTGTACTGGGTTCATTTGGAGGGTTTAAATTTAATGGACTTTGGTCTTTTTTAACCGAACTTACCTATTTAACTATGTACTCTTAAAACATACTTCAAAAACATTACAGCTTTTTTTCTGGTGGTGTAGCACATTCAGCCACATATGTTATAACTGTAACTACTGAACAGCTTCTGGAGGGGAGTGTTCAAACCTAACAATAATATAAAATCAAGAGTCTCAGTGAAATATTGTAACTAATATATGGTATAGACTCAAACAAGGTGGTGAAGGAGCCCTTTAACACAATACATTCTTTTTAATCTTGGAGATAAAACAAAAATAACGTATGATTAGAGTTTACATGTTATGTTTCTAATCTACCCAGCCTGTTAATAATGGTTATTTATTTAGATAAGGACCACTTATCATATTTATTTATATGACTTTTAATACTTGGTATTTCTTAGAAATATTTAAATTAACATTTATTTAATTGAGTAAGCATTTACTATATGTTTTAGGTGCACATAAATAACATACACATCATATTATCTTTTTCAGGCCCTGTTTCTTAATTTTGAAACCCAGATGCTGGACTAAAACTCCCAGTATTCTAAAATATATAATCAAGTGAAAAAGATTATATATTTTAGTCTTATACTTCTCAAATGAGGGCTAAAAGTGCAAGCCAGTATTTATAAATATTCCAATTATATCGCAAACAAGTTACCTGAGTCTTTGGGGTCTGTTTACTAAAGTGCGGTAAATCTGACTTTGTTTCCGCATGTTATTACTGAGAATATTTTCCCGCCAGAATATTCGCAGCGACTAAATTTACTAAACAGCTATGCGCTCAGAAGTCATTGGGATCACTTGCGGTAACTACGTTAACAAACCAGCTTACGTTAGCGGTAATTTCAGCGAGTTGCAAATTTTCTGGTGACAAATTATGTTTATGCGAATATTTATGCTATAAAATAGTCTTGTTTTATGGCGGTTATTATGGCAATTTTTAAATTTTTACTGTGACATTTATGGTCAGAAATGCATCTTCAAAACTCATAAACTTTATTGACTGATGATTATCCCATCCAACAACATTACCAGAGTAACACCAATCAAACATGTATGCATCATATAAACCCTTCTGCCAATAGAATCATATGAACAAGAAATCATACCAGTTAATCTCTTTGCTTCATAGAAATGCACAGTTTAATGTAGCCAATCACAATGAAACCAAAAAAGCGTAGAGGCTGAAGAATCCTTGGACTGTGATGCCCACTGCCAATAATACACCTCTGAGCTGAAACTACTGCTGTTGCATGTTATAGAAGCAGAAGCCAAAACATCATGTCAGCAATAGCTACAGATCTCTCTCTTGTCAGAAAAGAATGATGGGTAAAAAAAAAGTATTATGGGATATTTCCTGCCCCTTGAAAGTTTTCTGGCAAAAAAATACTTTTACGCCACTACATAAAATTTTGCAAATAGTCTTGGGTAAATTTTGTCTTTTGCACATTTCGCTGTTTGGTAAAGCAGGCATTAATGTGTACGTAGCATTATTTTCAGCGAATGCGATAACTGGCGAAAACATATTTTTGCACAAAAAAATTTGCACATTTATATTTACCGCAGGTTAGTAAACTGGCGAAAACATATTTGGTGACAAATTTGTCTATATTTTGTGCGAATAGTAAATGGACCCCTTTGCCTCATCACAAGATATAAGAAAATAACATGTAAGTATTGTAGGCCACAATAAATACTAGGCTCTGTTACATTAACCATTAGAAGCATAGATATAAAACTACTCCCCAGTATTAAGGCACGAATTTGGGGAGAATTTCCGTGTTTCCATATTGAGGTAGACCGTGTGGGGTCAGTATGTATCAAAACTTTTTAATGCAACATTAAATAATTTTATATTTTTTTATCAATGAAAAGCTTGGGGACACATATCTTTGGATATAACTTTGTTTATGCTGATTACCTGTGAACTGCGGCAAGTCCCTTTGGTTTGGGATACATAGAAATCAGGCGTGGCTTCCCAACTAAATATTCACAATAAATACTAGGCTCTGTTACATTACCCATTAGAAGAATAGATATAAAACTCCTCCCCAATAGTAAGACACGAATTTGGGGAGAATTTCCGTGTTTCACCACCGTCAAACAAGTTCATGAAACAACCACAATAATTTGTCGGACGCACGTTGAAAAAGTGAAAAAACCATGCGTCAACGTTTTTCAGACACCCATTGACTTTAACACCAGTGGCAAAGTTGACGTGAGCATCAAAATTTGAGTTTTGATAATTTTTCGGCGTTTCGCCAATTTTGCAAGATGTTGGCAAATTTTCCGGCAAACCGAAATGGGACAAATTTGCCTATCACTACTCCGCAATGCTGTTTAAATATTTTATATGCATATGTCCATGCATAGCACTATGTACTGTACAGATCATATGCTTTGAACTCTGCACCTTTATAAAGCAACACTGGAGAACCTGAATGCACACCAGTGATACATTTGTGAAGTGCATAAGACTGTTAACATTAAAAACAGGGATCAATGATTTCAAAATTGCCATATAGTATACTTTGCAGATCACTGCTTTACTGCTGCCTCAACTTGCACAGCTTCCCAATGTTAATTAACTGTCTTGTGCAATCTAACAACTGAGCAGATCATTGCTTTGTTGTTGTAGATTATGTTCATTCTTTATTTATGCATGGTCCCTAATCTAAATTGTTTCTAGCTCCTAGTCAAATATATTTCTCTGCAGTGGCAACACTCCTCTTTGTTTACTCAAGTGAGGAAGGAGCCAACAATAAAATGAAATTGGATAGTTTTCGTAAACTTTTTTTTTCAGTTCAAAGTCTATTAATCCTTTCGGCTTTATTCTGAACACAACGGTGCAAGTCATGAATTGATTAAAACTGTGAAGATAACAATAGCCGCATCAAAAAGAATGAATTAAGTTGTGAGACATGCATAGGAGTTCCTTTTTCTTGAATTTTAGAAGAAAAATATGTGAAAAAGGATAATATAACCAAATAACAGGGAAATGGATTAATAGCTAACAACATTCTACTGCAGAATCAGAATTCTAGAAAGATATGCATTTAATGTCATAAATCACCCCTATTGTCTTTACTGACCATATGTGGATATGGCCCTTTACTCTTTAAAAGCATATCCTATAAGGAATTAGTGGAATTCCTTTACTGATCCATGACAAACGAAATTGCCAAACCTACAGGTATAGGCATATTTCTACTAGTGGAAAATGCTCACATCTGCCTCTTCCATCTGTCATAGCGTTTGATGACCTATCTCCACACGTACACATTGTTTTTCAACCTGAGCATGCACAATGGGGTATTTATTTGGCTGTAAATTCCCTGCATATATGACTGTTGCCATTTGGGCTACATGGGGAGAGTTATTTGCTAAAATCTGAATTTATCTCATTATTTTTTCCCTGAATTGTATGATTTTTTTGGGGTTTTTGATCTGATGTTTAGTCTAAACTTCCAGTTAGGATAGGGACCTCTGACATTGACTTATACACAACCATGGCAGGTTTGAGATGGTGGATTTTCAGATTTGGGCTTTTTGCTGCATTAGGCTTTAATGAATCTAGAAAAATGTAAGTTTTTGAAAAACGAGTTTTGCCCCAAAAAGCCCGACCAGATAAATTCAGAGTTTAGTAAATAACTCCCCAAATGACACATTTTCCCCTCCATAGCAGACTCTTATCTGTATTTTCTTCACCAGTGTTCTTCATTTAGTATGTTAAAATTAATAGCAAGGGGCAAGAGTGGTTTCAGGTTTTTATATACAAGTTTAGAAAGCCTTAGGCATGGTATTAACCTTAGGCCAAGGGTCCATGGAGTGTTTTGACCACGTCCTGGCAAACAGCAGAAAACAACAGTTTTACAGTTTTACAAATGGCTGGTCAACCTCCCCAGAAAATGTCTTACACAGACGTACACTTGTCACTGCTCCATGTGCATCAGTTAGAGCACTCATTAAGTTACTCTATAATAAGAAGCAGTGACAAGCAGACAGGAACATTTTGTTCACAGCTGACTACCACTATATTCCAGAGAATGGCAGCAGTTGACTTAACATCCCATGTGCCATTACCCTAAAACTAGTTCATGTAGTGACAATATAAATGATAATTCTGGAATTACATTCCTCCAAATGCATCTTAAGTCACCTAATGTGACACTACAGTACTTGCTAGCTCCATTACTGGAAACTCAGATCCATGACTTCAGCTATTTTGGTTACGTTAGCTGTAGGTAGGGAAGAGATTGGTTAATATTAGTATGTTACTAGTAACACCCTCGTAGAATCATCTAAGTCGAATGAAAAATGTTTATATTTCCCTCAAAGAGTGTGGCATTTATTTTGAAAAACACATCCTAGCAACATTAAGTTGAATTAAGCTTTAAGGAAGATGTTTTTTTTCTTGAAAGTTTCTCAAAGACATTTTAAATGTAGTTTTTGCTTTCACTTTTTCTGTTATCTGGGCAAGGTGAAGTTAATTGCTCATTTATTCTTAGATGCTATTGATTAAATAAGTAAATGCCTGTCGTGTAAGTAAAAAGATCTGGTTCCACTATTGCCTTTGCTAATTTCTCCTTTATAAAACAACTTGTTTACATTAGTATTTCAGCATTAATAGTGCTCTTTGAGTTGACAGCCATCTGAGCAATTAAAGAAATATCACATTCAAATTAGTTTCAAGCACATTGCTAATGTTAGACTTTTTGTAAATGAACATCATATACTATCTTATAATATTAAAGGGATTGTTCACCTTTGAATTATCTTTCAGTATGCAGTAGAGAGTGAGATTCTGAGACAATTTGCAACTGGTTTTCTATTATTTGTGTTTTTTTAGTTTTTACTTTAGTTTTTACTTTTTATTCAGCAGCTTTCCAGTTTGCAATTTCTGCAATCTGGTTGCTAGGGTCCAAATGACCCTACCAACCACGTATTGATTTGAAATAAGAGACTGGCATATGAATAGGAGAGGCCTGAATAGAAAGACGAGTAATAAAAAGTAGCAATAGCAATACATGTGTAGCTTTACAGAGCATTTGTTTTTAGAAGGGGCCAATGACGCCCATTTGAAACCTGCAAAGATTCAGAAGAGAAATAAATATTAAAAAAAAAAAAAAATTAAAAAAATATAAAAAATAAATAATGAGAACCATTTAACAAGTTGCTAAGAATTGACAATTCTATAACATACTAAAAGTTAACTTAAAGGTGAATCATCCCTTTAATGTTTGCAGTGGTGTTTCTTATAAAAGAAATATCAATGTCTTGTGTGTAGAAAGAACTGTAAGAAATATACCTGTCCCTGGTGGTCTAGCACAGTGGATGTGTGGATTTGGCTCGCTGATGCGCACTGTACCTTTGTGAGCGCACTTCCAGATTGGACATGCATCGTCGTCATCATGCTAGTGGCATGAAATTTGAAAATTAAAGGGTTCCTTGCGCTGAAATCATTTCCCAACGTAAAGGTCTATTCTTCTAGTTCCTGGCTGCGTTTCTGTGTATGTTCTTTCCAGTTTTTATTATGCCTGTTCCCTGACTGCTGCCGTCCTAATTCTTGCCTGTACTTAGACTATTCTCTCGGTACTGACCCAGCCTGTGACCTTACTACACTCTTGCCTCTCGACTTTGTACTGTGCTGCCTGATTTGGTACTGACTCGGCTTGTCCTTGACCACACTTCTATTCTCCGTTCCTGTTTATACGTACGGTTCCCTTGCTCGCCCAGAACTCTTTCACTGGTTCTTCCGTATTAAGGCCTAGTAGCATCTGAGTTAGGGAGGGCTCCACCTGAAGCCAAAGGCGGCTGCTACTGGCAGAATACCGGAACCTTGGAGTTAGTCCTGGGTTTGGGACTCTATACGTTACATGAACATTGTATTACATTTTACAATGAAAAGAATATTTAACATTATTTTCTTATAAATGTTCTGCTTGCAACATTTTCTTTTGTCTCCAAAAATAATTGTGCTAACACAGATTCTTCAACTGATAGATAAGTGTTCTAACCCTATAAAAATAATATGAATAATATGATAGATAGGAGGTGGTTATTGAATATTATGGCATTGCCTTTATTTGCATGAAGAGGACTGTCTGCAGTTAACAATGTCCTCGATGGGAACAGGCTGAAGCAGCAGGGCTCCTTTTGTTCTATAAATCCAATAAACACATTTTAAGACCCAAAAAGGAATGTCCTCATATAGTGACACAAGTGCAAAGGCAATATTTCTAGTTCAATATTTTTCTTTACCCTTCATATTTCTAAAATTGACATTTTTAATAATAAATTGGTTTCATTTTATAATAAACTATAAAAGCAATCCTTTTACTGTATGCCCCATCCTGTGACAATGTCTTTTGACTGAGCTGACACAAGTAGCTTGTTTCCTTTCACTTGATCAGTAATCACTATGTGCATGGTTTAGAATATGGTTGCACTGATTCCAGAGTTTGGGTCAGGATTTGGTTCAGGATTCGGCCAAGGCTCTGCCTTTTTTTAGAAGGCTTCAAATTTTGCCGAATCGAAGTGCCTGTCCGAACAAAATCCGAATCCGAAAAATCACATGACTTTTCATCACATAAACAAGGAAATTTTTTTTTGCACACGTGGTTCTATTTCCCACTTGTTTCCTTAATTGATATTTGCAAACTAGGTTTCAGATTCGGTTTGGTATTCGGCCAAATCTTTAAAAAAATTATTGATGCTACAATCATAAATGCTCTAATGGAACAACATGACTATTGTGCAGCAATGCAGAGAGCACCCTATCACGATGTTATACTTAGTAGTGGCATCCATGTGATTGCCCAAGTTCGATTCAATCATTGCCACAGCTGGAGGCAAAAACCTCTCCGAAATCCTCTTCTTCACAGCTGCCTCTGAACAGGACCACTCATCTATCACCTGCAGCATGTGGTCCTAACAATGTTCATTTATTTTAGATATAGACTAGAAAATACGTTCTGCTTTCTATTATTTCCTGCATGAATAGCTTGATGTATTGATTGATTGAACATCCTGACTCACTGCAGGCTCCAGCAACACACTGAAACCTTCTTCATTTACCTGGAGAGAACAGGAAAGCAATCATTTTGCTGCTCTTCCTTTGAAAATGAAAGATGTTTCAAATCGATTCTCACCTGCCTTAATACACATAACAAAACATTACCATTAATTAACACTTTGCTAATCATAATGTTGTTATTTTTTTCAGTTTGCAGTTGTGTAAATATGAAGTATTTACTCCAGTTAAACATAAAAGGAGAAATAGATAAACATGTGCTTGCAGAAAGCCCAAGGTTTGTGACCATAATTCACTCGATGCAAGAGCTTTTATCAGATTTCTGCAGATTTTACTGGTCTTTGCTGAATTATTAAGCACTTAAACCTATTTTAGGATCTGCAATCATAAACATATTAAGTAGATATATCCTGCTTTGACTTTCACAGTATGAAACAATTTACTGAGACATGTACATATAATAAAAGAAGAAATTTCCAGACATTCCCTAGAGGTTCCAGATCAAATCAAAGTATCAAAAAATTGAGCCTAGATCGGACATGCCTTCCTTGTTTTAAACATCTTGTCCACGGTAGAAGGATAAAAATTAATCTTGTGTAACCATCTGTTTCTGGTAGCACTGAAGAAATGTGATACATCATTGAGAAATAAATGAAAAAAAAATCCTCATAGGCAACATAGAAAACTGATTTCAGGAAAAGAAGACTAGGGGAAAAAATCTTCCATCAGCAATTCCCAATTAAAAACTAAATATTTACACATGCAGCTTTGAAATAAAGTAATTTACAAAAGCAATAGGAGGCTAAGTTGCTTCAATCACAGTAGTATGAATGAATAGGCCAGCCATTAAGCTGTGCTGATATGCCATCTCATTATTAATGCTCTTGGATTAAAAGCAGTTAGCATAACTTTGTAAACACTCATATTGTTTTGTAATCATATTAGCAAAACAGCTAATTATAGTGCATTATGCATTGTAGGTAGGAAAAACTGCCTGTTATTACAGTCCTTGTAATAATAATTGCAAAATGTTCACAGAATGAAAACTGTAAAATTACAATTCATGATGAGCCAATCTGTTTTGCTTCGCTACAAAAAGTGTCAAAACTGCAGAAACTTACCAAAACAAAGAAAATTTTGCAAAATGCATTGCTGTAAATTGGCTTTAATTTGGTAACATTTTTCTACGCAAAGTGCATTGAAGTCAACGGGCTTTTTAATGGCATTCTTCTACCGCATTCCATGCCTAGCAAAATATTTCGCTCATTTTAGTGACTTGAAGTTCATATTTTAAAATCACCCATTATTGTTACTTTAATTTGTACAAATCTTTAAATTAAGAATATAGTATATGAAATAAGGGAGGTGAGGTTTTAAAATCTCTTTAGAGGGAAATATTTTTACTTTAAATAAGTTCTAAATTAAAAGATTTTCGTGTCAAGGGATCTGTGGCATCATCTGGGAACCTCATTCTATAAACATATATATATATATATATATATATAAAATAAGAAATAACATTGGTGAACCAAACAAAGAGAATTATTTGCTAATTTAAAGTGTGAAAAGTGGCAGATACTATAATGTATGGTTTCCCAAAACACAAACAAACCCCAAGGTCTCTTCCACCTAACAACTGCCTTTCGCGTTGGGAGGAGCCCTCCGCTACTTTGATGCCGCAAGGTCTTAAAGTGAGAGGACTAAGGGGGAAGCTTTGGGCAGACAAGGAAACCTTAACAGGCCAGGGTCAAACCCAACAGTAGTACAGTACAGAATTAGGATCCAAAAGAATGGTCAGAAACAGTCAAGGATCAGGACAGGCAGCAAACTAGGGAAGGTCAGGGACAGGCTAGGTCAGAGAACAAACAAGACAGACTTGAAAGACTTGAATTGCACTTAAGAACCATTTGAAATAGGGAATTAATTTTTTCACAAAGTTTCACCGCGGAAATGATGCCCATTTATATGCACCAAAAAAAATTTGCCACCCATAAACTTTAATGCATTTTGGTGAATTTCTGCTGGCGGCAACATTTTTGCTAAACTTGTCAAATTCAACCATCCCTAATTAGAAATAGACCATACGTTGTGCAAGGAACAATAGGCTGCAGGCCCTTTAAATATTTGAATTTCACACTGTGTAATGATGTCACGCAATGTGCAACAAATACAAAAGGATGCATCAACCAGGAAGCGACACATCATGAATGAGGAGGCAGCAATGGACGTCCCCACCGTCCTGCTAGACCCCCAACTATTCTCACAGATACCTTAGGCTAAAGGGACAAACTCTACAGAAATATGAAGGCTGACAGACTTTAGGGGGCACATTTACCTAGGGTCGAATATTGTGGGTTAATTAACCCTCGATATTCGACCATCTAAGTAAAATCCTTTGACTTCGAATATCGAAGTCGAAGGATTTAGCACTATTCCGACAATTGAACAATCAAAGGAATAATCATTCGATTGAACAATTAAATCCTTTGAATCGACCGTTTCGAAAGGATTTTAATCCATCGATCGAAGGATATTCCTTCGATCAGAAAATTGTTAGGAAGCCTATGGGGACCTTCCCCATAGGCTAACATTGGCCTTGGTAGGTTTTAGGTGGCAAACTAGGGGGTCGAAGAATTTTTTAAAGAGACAGTATTTCGACTATCGAATAGTTGAATAGTCGACCGATTTCTAGTCGAAGGTTGTAGTCGAAGGTCGGCGGTCGAAGTACCCTATTCGATGGTCAAAGTAGCCAAAAAAAACATTTGAAATTTGACAGAGGCGCCTGGTGTGTTTATACAAAGACACTGTTGTTTTTGCTCCCGTTCCACATTGCCTGATGAAGCAGGAAATGCCTGCGAAACGCGTTGCAATACTGTTTTGTGAATAAACTATTACTGAAAATTACCACTTTCGTTGGTGTCTGCTTGGAGGAGGTAAGTCCACTACTAACTCCTCTGAATTACCCATTGGGTTTTTAAGTGTTTTTAGATAATTCTATCCTTTTGGCGCCTCTGTTTTGTCTTACTACTATATCGAGTCCACCCCGAGTGGAGGGGTATCATCCCCTTTTTCTTCTTCTACAGAGAGCGACGTCTTATTTCTGAGTGGGGTCAGGATAATCTCCCCACCTGCCTATACAGTGGTTGCCTATCGGTAATCCTGGTTTTTGAGTATTAACTTGTTTACGCCTTGTAAAAGCATATTACACTATTGGGGATCTTGGTATTCCTTTTTGTCTTCATTTTAAATTTTAACTATTTTTCCTCTATTCCTTCACTCGAACTAAGTAAATGGGCCCCTAGCTGTATTGTAGGCAATTGTCAACAATATTCTGGGCCTACCTGATGAGGCTATAATTTAACAAATCTACCAAGATTTAACAAGTGTTGAAAAACACTGGTTCTACCAGGAAGAATCCATTAGTGATGGGTAACACAATGAGTGCGTATTTGGAGTATTTTAAATGTAGATCCCTTATCCAGAAACCCGATATCTAGAAAGCTCCAAATTACAGAATGGCTGTCTCCCATAGACTCCATTTTATCCAAATAATCCCAATTTTCAAAAATGATTTCCTTTTTCTTTGTAATAATAAAACAGTAGCTTGTACTTAATCCAAACTATGGTATAATTAATACTTATTGGAAGCAAAACAAGCCTATTGGGTTTATTTAATGTTTAAATTAATTTCTAGTAGACTTAAGGCATGAAGACCCAAATTACAGAAAGATCCGTTATCCAGAAAACCCCAGGTCCCGAGCATTCTGCATAACATGTCCCATACCTGTACTAGATTTATTAAACAGTCAGGGATTAACGAACACTTAATTTTGGTGGCAGGTTGAGGCGTTAAGATGGCCATCGATGCAAAGATCTGATCATACGAATCTAGGATTCGTACGATTTTCGGAACGTGTGTGGAGAGTCCCGTCATTTTTCGTCCGGCGGAGATCGGTCGTTTGGTCGATCGGACAGGTTAGAAAATTTCTGTCAGCTGCCGATAATATCTCTGCGTGTATTGCAGATCGTAAGATTTTCAGTGGGAGACTGTCACTAGCTTTGGTTGGACATAGGTATCGTACAATTGCTCTCAGGGGCAGAACATTGCTGATCTGTTCTTTAACTAATCTGACTGGTAAGACTTTGATCTGAATGGTTAGTGGCAGGTCGGGAGATGGGAAAGTCCGATCGTACGATGATTCGTACGATCGGATCTTTGCATCCATGGCCAGCTTTAGAGAAGTTAGCAGGCAAACAATAGGTTCATGTAACAGGTCAAAAGTCAGGGCAGGTAGCAGACACACAATAATTCATTGTAACAGATCAAAAGACATGTCTATGTAGCAGTCCAGAGGTTAGAAGCAGGAGATGAAAAGATACAGGGCAAGGACTAGGAATGGAACATACACATATCAGCACAGGATACAGGAGGTAGAGGGCCCTTGAACCCAGGAACTCAAGATTCATGATACAACTAGAACTCATATACAAGGGCTAGACCACAGATAGTAGCTCAGTGATCCAGCAGAGGAATTCATTATCATTAACTGTAAAATTATTGTCAAATTGACATTATAGGGCCCATTTATTAAACCTCAAATTTATCTGGTCGAGGTTTTTAAGGGGAAACTCACATTTTTCATGGAAAAAAAACCTAGTATTTTTAGAGATTTATTATACCTCAAAGCTACTAATTATCCAAAAATACTTCATCTCAAACCTGTCAAGGTCATGTAGAAGTCAATAGCAGATTTTCCTGAAGTTGTTTCTTGACATCATGATCTGTGCTGGATAATCCAATAAAGTCAGGGGTTTTGTACAATAATCGAAAAAAGTTTTCGCATCAACAATTGGAAAAAGTCGAGTTTTATTTATGGTTGATTTTGTTGCAACATTTCGTAGCTCCTATTTTTTAGAGTTTATTTAATTGAACGGAGTTCAGTCGAGTTTTAGTAAATAACCCCTTGAGTTTTTTTAATTTTTAAATAACAATAAATTTCCACCTTGTTGTCTATTCTCAACAATAGGAGTCACCTCTAATTTTGAAGACAAAGTTACTGTCCGGGAAAACATAAAACACCAAACCTAAAACACAATTAACATAAACAAAGGATGTCAGGACCAGGAAGGGGCAAGTACTGTTTTTGGAAGAAGACACAAAAACATGCACATCCCTAATGGCAGATTGACTAGCAGACAATTTTCTGTAACTAAATGAAATATGCTAGCATTATTCAAATGCACCAATTAGGAGAGCTAAAATTAAGATTCATTTTTTGCAGCAAGGAGTAAAAAAAATAATAATAATTTTTTAAATATGGAGTATGCAGTACGGAGAGAGCAGAGGTGAGCAACTAAACTGGTAAGAGGGATGGCAGATTTATATTATGAGGGTAAACTGTCAAGGTTGGGGTTGTTTTCTCTGGAAAAAAGATGATTGTGAGGGGGTACGATCACACTTTAGAAGTACATTAGAGGACATTATAGACAAATAGTAGGAGGCGTTTTTTTTCCCATACAGAGGATCACCACACCAAAGCCCACCCTTTTAGACTAGAGGAAAAGAACTTAATTTGAAGCAGCATATGTGGGTCTTTTTTAGCCCAATTTAACTATGTAACGATGTAACTGACAATATGGATCAGGCAGCTAACAGAAGCTATAGCGGATGTGTACTTGTATGTGATCCTCTAGAGACAAAGCTTTGATAGAGTGGCGTGGTATGGGGTAGTATTTAGGTAATTAGTGTTGTAGGTTATGTTGTGTTATTTTAGTGTGTCTATTTAAGTTAGTATAACATATATACATAGTATATTTGTTTTATATTATTTTGTGTGCTTATTGCAAGGCTAGTACAGGTATGGGATCCAGAAACCCATTATCCCGGAAGAACCGAATTATAGGATGGCCATCTCCTATAGACTCCATTTTATCCATATGTCTCTATAATACTAAAATAGTACCTTGCACTTGATCCAAATTAAGGTGTGGTGGCACCCTAACTTTGACAGGATGCCTTTTGTTTTGAGGGCTATTGAAGCCTGATTCCCCAACACTTTGTGCTGGATTATTGTCCTACTGCTGACTCCAAGACTTGTGACCTTGTGAAATCCTGATCGTGTTCTTGATCAACTTCTTCTGTTCCTGAAATGTTCTGGAAAATCTTGTCCTGTTGCTGCCTTGTTTTCCCTGCTCTGTTTCTTCTCTGCTCCCTGTTACTCCTGATTTCTGGATCTCCTGGTATTGACCTCAGCCTGTTTTTGACCTTGTTTGAAGGCTGCCCGACCTTTGGCCTGTCCCTCATTTGTTTGTCTGCTCCTGCCCTGGAATTTCGGCCTGTACCTGAACTTGTGTTTTTGTTGCCATTTATATTTCTGCAAAGGTCTGTGCACATTTTTGTTTATTAAAACACCTTGAAGTTTTTCAGCATATTGGCTGTCTGTCTGTGAATCCTTACATATTGCAAGGAAAACCAGTCTATTTAGTTTATTTAATGTTTACATAATATTCAAGTAGACTTAAGATTTACTAACACCTATATATATATATATATATACTAAACTAAGTGTAGATGGAATTAAATGTAGGTATATATTTATATATATTTAAAAATACATGGTTTCATATGCTGAGGTTGGTTAAAATGTGCCTGAACAGTAGTATAATGGATTAATTGTAAGCATGTCCATGTTGCATTAAAGTCCATTATCCAGTCTAAAAAATCTTTTCTCAGCTGAGCAAACATATAAGAATATATTATTTACATTAGAAATCAGAAGACTTAAAATTCAACTCAATTCCATGATTGGAATAGGAGTAAAAAATACAATTGTGAGCAGTATTATTTATTTGTGTAATTTCTACAGCAATTTATTAACACCTTTGAAAACACAGCCTCTATTTTTGTCATAAGTCAACGTGCACAAAAATATAGGGCTGCAACTACCTTAAAATACCTCTGACAAATTTGTACAACAATAAAAAATGGCCTTTTTTGAGCAAGAGGGTCTTAGAAATGAAAATGCCAGCACAGAAAGGAAGCACATCAATCTAAATTGCTGGTCAGATTTAAGCTCTCACTGGTATGCCTTGGCTTCTGACATTTTTGAGTAATATACTAAAGGATTGTACCTGTCCCAATTATACGGTACTTTTTATCAGTGCTTGCAGTATTGAATTCTGCATTTAGAAATTATATTATTCTGTACAAAACATCTTTCAATGAAATTCTGATTGCTAAAATGAAAACACATCTCTTCCAAACATAAGGTTTTTATTTGTTTCTTTTTCTGATGACATGTTCAGTCATTGTCTGTCAACTCAAGGAGAATGTACAAGAACATTCTTATCTGCTTAATATTCCCCTTAGATTAGTTACCAAGTAAACATAAAACGGAGACAGACAAAGATAAACAAAAACAGATAATAGATTGATGAAGAGAAAGATAGCATGAGACAAAGCAGACAGGAAGATAAGGAAGAAAATAAAAATATATATGTCCTTAATCTCTAAGTAATGAATGTAGCTGATATGCAAGCAAAGGCAAATAAATGTATAGGAGAGGAATATTTTTACTTTTATTATTTAATTTTTATATATATTTTTGCACTATTTTTAAATTTTGTTTCCTGCAGAAATATACTAGAGTTATTATTATGTATTATTTATACTGCCAACATATTGCATAGCACTGTAAAGTAAATGTGATTATACAACTAAATTGCATGAATTATAGACATAGAACATATATAGTTACATACATCACAATCAATACCGGTATAAAAGGTGAGGAAGACCCTATGCAAAAGAGCATACACTCTAAAGGGAAGGGAGTAATACACAAGGTGTGGGAGTGGGCAAGATTGAATTAAGTGGGTGAGAAATGTAGTACTGTATGTGGTGTTGCATTTGGTAGTTAAGCAGAATGAGGGTAGGCTCCTCGAAAGAAGTGCGTTTTAAGAGATTTCTTGAAAGCAGAAAGGTTGGGAGAAAGTAGAACAGACCGTGTGAGAGGGTTCCAGAGGAGGGGTGCAGCCCTTGAAAAGTCTGGAATGGGAGCATGTGAGGAGGTAATGAGAGAAGAGTTGAGTAGCAGGTCAGTAGAGGAGCGTAGTAAGCGGTTGGGTGAGTATATAGAGATTAGTTCAGAGATGTAGGTTGGGGTAGAGTTATGAAGTGCTTTGAATGTCAGGGTCATTAATTTGAATTTGATTCTGAAAGGTAGCGGAAGCCAGTGCAGGGATTGACAGAATGGCGTGCCAGAGGAGGAGCGGTGGCTGAGGTATATGAGCCTTACAGCAGTGTTCATTATGGACTGGAGAGGTGACAGTCTCTGGAGTGGAAGGCCAATTAAAAGAGAGTTACAGTCTAGATGTGATATGATGAGAGAGTGAATAAGAATTTTGGCAGCATCTTGGGTGATAAATGGTCTTATTTTGGATATGTTCCTTAGGTGGAAGTGACATGATTTAATAAGTGACTGGATATGAGTAGTGAATGACAGGGCAGAATCTAGGATAACCCCAAGGTACCGGGCCTGGGGAGAGGGGGTGATAGTGGAATTGTTAGCTATGATGGATACTTCCGGGATGTTACTGGTGTTAGTTGGAGGAAAGAGAACTATTTCAGTTTTAAAGAGGTTTATTTTAAGGTAACATTGAGACATCCAGGTAGAGATAGCGGACAGGCAGGAGGAGACGCGAGTTAGGAGTTCTGGGTTGAGATCAGGAGATGAGAGATAGATCTGAGTATCGTCAGCATAGATGTGGTAGTGGAAACCATACGAGTTGATTAATTTGCTGAGGGAGGAAGTATAGAGGGAGAATAGTAATGGTCCCAGGACAGAGCCTTGAGGAACCCCAACAGAAAGAGGTAGGGGAGAAGATGCTACTCCATTGTATAAGACAGTGAAGGAACGATTGGTGATGTAAGAAGAGAACCAGGACAGGGCTGTGTCACAAAGGCCAAGCGAATGGAGGGACTGGAGGAGAGGGTGATCTACAGTGTCAAATGCAGCTGAGAGATCAAGCAGTATTAGTAGTGAGAAATGATTGTTGGCTTTAGCGGTTAAAAGGTCATTATTTAGTTGAGTCAGGGCAGTTTCAGTGGAGTGCTGTGGCTTAAAACCAGATTGTAGGGGATCCAGCAGGTTATTGTCAGAGAGGAATGAGGTTAGTCGGTTGTAGACTAGGCACTCAAGTAGTTTAGAGATGAAAGGTAGCAGAGAGATAGGTCGGAGGTTGTCAAGATTGGAGGGAACAAGAGAGGGTTTTTTTCAGAATGGGGGTGACAAGAGCATGTTTTAGTTGAGAAGGAAACAGTCCAGTTAAGAGCCAAAGATTAAATAGGTGAGTTAAGACTTTGATCAGACAAGGATTGGTATTGCGGAGAAGTTTTGAGGGAATTGGATCAAGCGGGCAGGTGTTAAGGTGAGAAGGGGCCAAAAGCTTTGAGACTTCCTCATCAGTGACAGGGGTGAAGGAGCACAGGAGAGACTGGGGAGTGTGGAGGGAGGGTGGTGGAAGTCTAGGGGGGTTGAGTAGTGTAATGTCCCTTCTGTCAATTTTGTTTTTGAAGTGCTCAGCAATATCTTGAGCAGAGACAGATGTAAATGGAGGGGTGGAGAAGGGGAAAGGAGAGTGTTAAAGGTGAGAAAAGTTGTACTGATTTTTTAGAAAGGGAGTTAATGAGTGAAGTAAAGTATGTTTGTTTGCCTTGGAAGAAGCTGGTGTCATAGGAGCGCAGGGCAGATTTGTAGCTCCAAAAGTATGATTCTGCGGGATTTGCAACAGTGACGCTCAAGTGCACGTGAGCGCTTTTGTATGAGCAGTATGCCATGGTTGGAGTGGTTTGGGTCTAGCACGTTTAGTTTTTATAGGAGCAAGCTCATTAAGGGCAGTGGTGAGAGTACTATAGTAGACAAAGGTAGCCACATTAGGACAAGAGATGGCTGAGATATTAGAGTGAAGAGAGCCAAAGCAAGAAGAGAGATCGGACACGTCTACAGCTTGCAAGTCACGATAAGTACATGTTTGGGGAATAGCAGGGGGTGAGGAGGAAGTTAGTGAGAGTTGAAATGTGAGCATATTGTGATCAGAGAGGGGAAATGGTGAGTTAGTAAAATTGGTGGTTGAACAGAGTCTGGTAAATATGAGATCCAGAGCATTACCATTGGAGTGAGAGGGGGAGTCTGAGCACAAAGATAAGCCTAGGGAGGAGGTTAGTGAAAGAAGTTTAGAGACAGAATGGTTGTTAATGTTGTTAACGGGTTTATTAAAGTCACCTTATATGATGGATGGAATGTTATATGAAAGAAAGTAAGGAAGCCAGGCAGCAAAGTTGTCCAGAAATTGTGCAGTTGGTCCTGGTAGTCGATATATATCAGCAATGCAGAGTGAAACAGGAGAAAAGAGCCTAATGCAGTGAGCCTCAAATAAGGAGAATGTTAGGGAGGGAGCAGGTGGAAGAACTTTAAAAGTACAGCGGGGGGAGAGAGAAGCAAACCTACCCCACCTCCAGGTCTGTTACCAGGTCTGGGAGTATGAGTAAGGTGTAGGCCCCCATAGGACAGGGCAGCAGGTGAGGCAGTGTCGGTAGGAGAGAGCCAGGTTTCATTAAGTGCGAGTAGGTTAAAGGAATTTGCAATGAAATGGTCGTGTATAGCGGTGAGTTTATTGCAAACAGATATGGAATTCCAGAGAGTACAGGAAAGATTAACTGGGTTTTTGGTTATAGGATTAAGCTATCAAACACAATCTCAATTAAATCAAAATTCTCATTGTTTTGGCTACCCCACTATTCTCCCAGCCCATTTGACAATGCTTTATCTTAAAAATATTGGCCCAAGCAACATGAAATAGTTACATTGCATAGTATTTTGTAATATTCAGGATCCAAAACGAAGAACACTAAGATTCCAGAGGTCACGGCTTAGAGGCTAATTTACAAATTGTTTGAATTTGTTTTTTATTTTTCAAAATGAATTTCCAAGTCAACAATTTATGAAAAAAATTAAATAGCTTGAATGAGAAGAAAAACACCTACCATTGACTTCTATAGAACTCTGCAGGTTTTTGGTGGTTAATTTTTTCTGTTTGAATTAGATTTTTTTTTTAAATTGAATCCATCTCGAACATTTTAATTTTGGGTTACTTTTTTTGCCATAATTTTCTTGAGAAAAACACAATCTTGGATTGTAATAAATTTGCCCCTTCGTTTAGTTTACTAAAGTTACACCCCACACCAATATCTGTCTCTAATACCTGACAGCTCACATTAACCCTTTAAGTGCCACAGAACGTAGAATCTACGTTCTGTGGAAAAGTAACTTGAAATGCCACAGAACGTAGATTCTACGTTCTGCAGCACTTCCGGGTTCTGGAGCGGAGGAGCGGCTGTTAGAGCCGCTCGCTCCGTTCCGCTTCGATCCCCTGCCCCTAGGCAACGAGCAGAGCAGGGGATCGAGTGGCCCCTGGGGCGCGATCGCCCAGGGGCCCAAAAACAGCAGCAGGCACGTGTTCCTTACGTGTCCTGCTGCTGCAGCCTACACCGCGCCATCCAGCTCCGCCCCCACAGCACAGAGACACGCAGATCGTCGCAGATGTCTTCCTGGGACCCCTCCACATCGTGTGCAACAGTCTTCAGCGACTTTTTCAGGTTAGTGCAACAATTACACACACAAACACACCAACACACACTTATTACAGTAATACACACTTAGATTCACACTTACACACACTTACACATACATTTTTGGGGATTGGGGGGGTCACTTACTCTCACTGCACTTACACACACGTGCACACGCGCACATAACATGTAATTTACCATTTGTACACACGCACATGCACATACATGGCATTGTGGCTTTTTTTTTTTTTTTCTTATCGCATCGTCTCTTTTTTTTGCTGAAAAAAATGTTTTATTGCCATTACGAATAGCGTATTCGCTAACCGTACTGTGCAATATCTTTTGTATGTTATTTCGGTGATTATATTGCAATTTTGGGTATTTTGGTGCATTTTTAGCCATTTTATTGAATTTTTAGCCATTTTATTGCATTTTCAGCTCTGCATATGTTGTGTTCACTTGTTTCTAGCCGTATAACCTGTTTGGCCCAGCTAAAATATTCAAACTGTGATTCTGACGGCCGATAACACTAGTCTGGAAAAAAAAACATTGATTTTTGTGGTTTTATTGGATTTTTTTTCATTTCACTCTTTACTGCCTTATTTTGTTTTGCCTTGTACATTTTATCTACTATATATCCATTTGGGGGTCTCTGTGCGCCACATAGTTTGGTATATCTATGCATATTGGGCATCAAAGTGTTCAGTAGACCCCTGGCGTTCATATTTAGGATGTTTTATGCTGATACGTTACGAAATGTGGGGCATATAATGGGGTAAAATTCAAGCTTTGTGACGATTTTCAGAAATTTGATAAAAACCGTTATGTTCAGCATTGCTTTGCAGTTTGGCAGTTTGTAGTAGAAACACTTATTTACCCATATTGGATTCGTCAGAATGTGTACTTTCTGAAAATATATGGTTTTCTGGGGTCTCTGTACTGTTAGGGGGGTCTAATGTCGCATAATACACACACCAGGTGCTCATATTGCAGCAGCCAGCGCATCAGCTGTGAAAATGTATATACACTATTGTCATTTGGGGGTCTCTGTGCGCCACATAGTTTGGTATATCTATGCATATTGAGCATCAAAGTGTTCAGTAGACCCCATGCGTTCATATTTAGGATGTTTTATGCTGATACGTTACGAAATGTGGGGCATATAATGGGTAAAATTCAAGCTTTCTGACGATTTTCAGAAATTTGATAAAAAACCGTTATGTTCAGCATTGCTTTGCAGTTTGGCAGTTTGTAGTAGAAACACTTATTTACCCATATTGGATTCGTCAGAATGTGTACTTTCTGAAAATATATGGTTTTCTGGGGTCTCTGTACTGTTAGGGGGGTCTAATGTCGCATAATACACACACCAGGTGCTCATATTGCAGCAGCCAGCGCATCAGCTGTGAAAATGTATATACACTATTGTCATTTGGGGGTCTCTGTGCGCCACATAGTTTGGTATATCTATGCATATTGAGCATCAAAGTGTTCAGTAGACCCCATGCGTTCATATTTAGGATGTTTTATGCTGATACGTTACGAAATGTGGGGCATATAATGGGTAAAATTCAAGCTTTCTGACGATTTTCAGAAATTTGATAAAAAACCGTTATGTTCAGCATTGCTTTGCAGTTTGGCAGTTTGTAGTAGAAACACTTATTTACCCATATTGGATTAGTCAGAATGTGTACTTTCTGAAAATATATGGTTTTCTGGGGTCTCTGTACTGTTAGGGGGGTCTAATGTCGCATAATACACACACCAGGCGCTTATATTGCAGCAGCCAGCGCGTCAGCCGTGAAAATGTATATACACTATTGTCATTTGGGGGTCTCTGTGCGCCACATAGTTTGGTATATCTATGCACATTGGGCATCAAACTATTTAGTAGACCCCTGGCGTTCATATTTAGGATGTTTTATGCTGATACGTTACGAAACGTGGAGCATATAATGGGGTAAAATTCAAGCTTTGTGACGATTTTCAGAAATTTGATAAAAACCGTTATGTTCAGCACTGCTTTGCAGTTTGGCAGTTTGTAGTAGAAACACTTATTTACCCATATTGGATTCGTCAGAATGTGTACTTTCTGAAAATATATGGTTTTCTGGGGTCTCTGTACTGTTAGGGGGGTCTAATGTCGCATAATACACACACCAGGTGCTTATATTGCAGCAGCCAGCGCGTCAGCCGTGAAAATGTATATACACTATTGTCATTTGGGGGTCTCTATGCGCCACATAGTTTGGTATATCTATGCATATTGGGCATCAAAGTGTTCAGTAGACCCCTGGCGTTCATATTTAGGATGTTTTATGCTGATACGTTACGAAACGTGGAGCATATAATGGGGTAAAATTCAAGCTTTGTGACGATTTTCAGAAATTTGATAAAAACCGTTATGTTCAGCATTGCTTTGCAGTTTGGCAGTTTGTAGTAGAAACACTTATTTACCCATATTGGATTCGTCAGAATGTGTACTTTCTGAAAATATCTGGTTTTCTGGGGTCTCTGTACTGTTAGGGGGGTCTAATGTTGCATAATACACACACCAGGTGCTTATATTGCAGCAGCCAGCGCGTCAGCCGTGAAAATGTATATACACTATTGTCATTTGGGGGTCTCTATGCGCCACATAGTTTGGTATATCTATGCATATTGGGCATCAAAGTGTTCAGTAGACCCCTGGCGTTCATATTTAGGATGTTTTATGCTGATACGTTACGAAACGTGGAGCATATAATGGAGTAAAATTCAAGCTTTGTGACGATTTTCAGAAATTTGATAAAAACCGTTATGTTCAGCATTGCTTTGCAGTTTGGCAGTTTGTAGCAGAAACACTTATTTACCCATATTGGATTCGTCAGAATGTGTACTTTCTGAAAATATATGGTTTTCTGTGGTCTCTGTACTGTTAGGGGGGTCTAATATCGCATAATACACACACCAGGTGCTTATATTGCAGCAGCCAGCGCGTCAGCCATGAAAATGTATATACAGTATTGTCATTTGGGGGTCTCTGTGCGCCACATAGTTTGGTATATCTATGCATATTGGGCATCAAAGTGTTCAGTAGACCCCTGGCGTTCATATTTAGGATGTTTTATGCTGATACGTTACGAAACGTGGAGCATATAATGGAGTAAAATCCAAGCTTTGTGACGATTTTCAGAAATTTGATAAAAACCGTTATGTTCAGCATTGCTTTGCAGTTTGGCAGTTTGTAGTAGAAACACTTATTTACCCATATTGGATTCGTCAGAATGTGTACTTTCTGAAAATATATGGTTTTCTGTGGTCTCTGTACTGTTAGGGGGGTCTAATATCGCATAATACACACACCAGGTGCTTATATTGCAGCAGCCAGCGCGTCAGCCATGAAAATGTATATACAGTATTGTCATTTGGGGGTCTCTGTGCGCCACATAGTTTGGTATATCTATGCACATTGGGCATCAAACTATTTAGTAGACCCGTATGTTTATATTTAGGATGCTTTATGCTGGTAATGATACATGGACAATACGATGCTGGAAAGTTGAAGCTTTGAGGCAATTTTCAGATATTTCACCAAAACCGCCAAATTTGGCAAAGCCTTGCGACTCAGTAGTTTGGAGCAGAAAAGCATGGGTACCCATTTTAGATTCTGTAGAATGTGTACTTTCCAAAAATGTATGGGTTTGGGGGGTAAACATATATTTCTGTGTTTTTACCCCACAAAAATGCAGACAATGTGCTGATTTTTCATTAGCTGAAGTTACCCACAGGACAATTTGTATGTGCTAACTTAATTTTGGGGCCTCTAAATGCCATATACTTCGGTAAACCTATGCACAGTGGGCACCAAACTGTTTGGAGGACCCCTGGCAATCACAATTTGGGTGCTTTTTTGTGATACGTAATGATACATGGGCGATATGATGCTGGAAAGTTGAAGCATTGAGGCAATTTTCAGATATTTCACCAAAACCGACAACTTTGGGAAAGCCTTGCGACTCAGTAGTTTGGAGCAATAAGGCATGGGTACCCATTTTAGATTCTGTAGAATGTGTACTTTCCAAAAATGTATGGGTTTGGGGGGTAAACATATATTTCTGTGTTTTTACCCCACAAAAATGCAGTTAATGTGTTGATCTTTCATTAGCTGAAGTTACCCACGGGACTGTTTGTATGCGCTAACTTCATTTTGGGGCCTCTAAATGCCAGATACTTTGGTAAACCTATGCACAATGGGCACCAAACTGTTTGGAGGACCCCTGACAATCATATTTAGGGTGCTTTTTCTTGGTGCGTAACGATACATGGGTGATATGGTACTGAGAAGTTGAAGCTTTGAGGCAATTTTCAGATATTTCACCAAAACCGACAATTGTGGGAAAGCCTTGCGACTCAGTAGTTTGGAGCAGAAAGGCATGGGTACCCATTTTAGATTCGGTAGAATGTGTACTTTCCAAAAATATATGGGTTTGGGGGGTAAACATATATTTCTGTGTTTTTACCCCACAAAAATGCAGTCAATGTGTTGATTTTTCATTAGCTGAAGTTACCCACGGGACTGTTTGTATGCGCTAACTTCATTTTGGGGCCTCTAAATGCCAGATACTTTGGTAAACCTATGAACAATGGCCACCAAACTGTTTGGAGGAACCCTGGCAATCATATTTAGGGTGCTTTTTCTTGGTGCGTAACGATACATGGGTGATATGGTACTGAGAAGTTGAAGCTTTGAGGCAATTTTCAGATATTTCACCAAAACCGACAATTGTGGGAAAGCCTTGCGACTCAGTAGTTTGGAGCAGAAAGGCATGGGTACCCATTTTAGATTCGGTAGAATGTGTACTTTCCAAAAATATATGGGTTTGGGGGGTAAACATATATTTCTGTGTTTTTACCCCACAAAAATGCAGTCAATGTGTTGATTTTTCATTAGCTGAAGTTACCCACGGGACTGTTTGTATGCGCTAACTTCATTTTGGGGCCTCTAAATGCCAGATACTTTGGTAAACCTATGAACAATGGCCACCAAACTGTTTGGAGGAACCCTGGCAATCATATTTAGGGTGCTTTTTCTTGGTGCGTAACGATACATGGGTGATATGGTACTGAGAAGTTGAAGCTTTGAGGCAATTTTCAGATATTTCACCAAAACCGACAATTGTGGGAAAGCCTTGCGACTCAGTAGTTTGGAGCAGAAAGGCATGGGTACCCATTTTAGATTCGGTAGAATGTGTACTTTCCAAAAATATATGGGTTTTGGGGGTAAACATATATTTCTGTGTTTTTACCCCACAAAAATGCAGTCAATGTGTTGATTTTTCATTAGCTGAAGTTACCCACGGGACTGTTTGTATGCGCTAACTTCATTTTGGGGCCTCTAAATGCCAGATACTTTGGTAAACCTAGGAACAATGGCCACCAAACTGTTTGGAGGAACCCTGGCAATCATATTTAGGGTGCTTTATCTTGGTGCGTAACGATACATGGGCGATATGGTGCTGAGAAGTTGAAGCTTTGAGGCAATTTTCAGATATTTCACCAAAACCGACAATTGTGGGAAAGCCTTGCGACTCAGTAGTTTGGAGCAGAAAGGCATGGGTACCCATTTTAGATTCGGTAGAATGTGTACTTTCCAAAAATATATGGGTTTTGGGGGTAAACATATATTTCTGTGTTTTTACCCCACAAAAATGCAGTCAATGTGTTGATTTTTCATTAGCTGAAGTTACCCACGGGACTGTTTGTATGCGCTAACTTCATTTTGGGGCCTCTAAATGCCAGATACTTTGGTAAACCTATGAACAATGGCCACCAAACTGTTTGGAGGAACCCTGGCAATCATATTTAGAGTGCTTTTTCTTGGTGCATAACGATACATGGGTGATATGGTGCTGAGAAGTTGAAGGTTTGAGGCAATTTTCACATATTTCACCAAAACCGACAATTGTGGGAAAGCCTTGCGACTCAGTAGTTTGGAGCAGAAAGGCATGGGTACCCATTTTAGATTCGGTAGAATGTGTACTTTCCAAAAATATATGGGTTTTGGGGGTAAACATATATTTCTGTGTTTTTACCCCACAAAAATGCAGTCAATGTGTTGATTTTTCATTAGCTGATATATTATTCAAATTGCAGGTGAGTGATTGCTCACCAAAGTTAATCACATCTCAAAGGAGATAATTAACTGATTAAAATACAACTGTCACTTAAATTAAAGTGCACTTAAATATGGAGTGTGAGAATTGTCTGAACAGAAACCAGGTCTGGGGATACTGAGCAAAGTACCCCATCTATTGCCCACTGGTCAGCAAATTCTTTCAACCGACCAGTAAACACTGCTTGGGTGTACTCTGCTCGGATTCGGGAACGCACCAGCACTCGGAACAAGACCTCTGCTGGCAGAGGATTCCCACCTTCCAAACATTGCTTTCTAGATTTATGGATGACTAATTTAGCTAAAGCCAGGAGCAAGTTGGAGAGAAGATCTTTCTCTTTATTGTCCCGGGATACTGGGCGTCCAAAAATATAAACATGAGGGGAAAAGTGTAACCAGAACTGCAGGTAAAGCTTCCTCAAAAGAGCCAATAGAGGTTGCAGTCTGGCACACGTAACATAAGCATGAAACACAGACTCTCCTTTGCCACAGAATGGACAAGCAGCTGGGGAGTCTGTAAAACGAGCTAAATACTCTCCCGTGCTCAATGCACCATGCAGCACTTTCCAACTCAAGTCTCCAGTTGGTCTAGGCACCAAACTGGAATAAAGAGCTCGCCACTGAGGTCTTTCACCCTCATTAAGCACACGTCTCCAGATGGTATCATATCGGGAGATGAGGGCAAGGAAGTGTACAGTGTGAAGCATTAGAGAGTACAACAACTTTCTTGTTATATCATGAAAGCGTGTCAATGGAAAATTCTCCAACTGGCTCAAGTTGGGAGAAGGAGGTGCTTGGGGGGATTGACGGATTTTAGGTGCTATTATTATGTCTGGAGGTGAGGAGTTCCAAGGTGGACGTGGCTCTCCAGCATGTAAAACCCCATCAATGAAGGTGTGAGAATCAGGAGAGATTGTGTCCTTGATTTCCTTGAGAAGACGGTGTGGAACCCTAGTGGTGAGGAATCCCATGCGTTGCATAACTGCTTGAGAGTCCACCCAATCTGATTTCTCAAAATCCAGGAGATCTCCAACTCTGGTTAACCGAGCCTGGCAAAGGCGACGTCGAATGCTGATGGATTCTAACATCCTAGTCTTAAAAGATGGATTGTAAAGTAGGGGCTCATTTAGAATGTCTTCCCCTTCAATGTCTCCTTGCCTTAACACGGATACCATGCTCCAGGTCTTTAGCGTGTCTTGGTAGTAAGCCGGCAGGGTTGAAAGGTTTCTTAGGAAACCCTCAGGTTCAATTATAAACAATTGCCGGTCATATCCCATATTTCGTACCTGGCGATAAAAACTCGATGCTAGAGTACACCACTGTGGAGAAGGATCTGCATACAAGTATCTCTGTATTTGCTGGAGACGGAAGGTGTGCACTTGAGAACGTATACACACGACTCCCTGCCCTCCCTCTTTCAACGGGAGGCTTGAGACACCTGCAGAAACCCAATGCTTTCCTATCCAGAGAAAGTCCAGTAACCTTCTCTGGATCTTAGCAATGAATTCTTGGGTTGGGCTAAGACATATCAGCCGGTACCAGATCTGAGAGGCCACCAGCTGATTAATCACCAAAGCTCTCCCTCTCATAGAAAGTACTTTAGCAAAACCCTTCCACTTTCCAAGGCGCGTTAGAACACACTCCTCAAGTTCAATGAAATTCTGTGAGACAGGATTCTCCTCAGCTGATAGGTAGACGCCTAAATATTTAATGATTTTACTCTCCCACGAGATGTCACGAAAAACAGGAGGCAGGAAATCTACCTTTAGAGAACCCTCCAGAAGGCCTGAGCTCTTGGACCAGTTGATACGGGCAGATGAGGCAGCAGCGTAGACTTCTTGACACTCTTGTGCCCGCTCAAGATCAATTAGGTCCTGGGCCACAAGAATTACATCATCAGCGTAGGCTGAGAGAACCACCCTCATGTCAGGTTCTTTGAGCACCAGTCCCGTGAGCCTTTTCCTTAAGAGACACAGGAAGGGCTCAATGGCCAGCGAGTACAGTTGTCCCGACAAGGGGCATCCTTGCCGAACTCCTCGTCCAAAGGCCAGAGGTGCAGTCAGAGACCAGTTGATTTTAACTAAACACTCTGCAGAGGCATACATTGTTTTCAGGTAGCCCACAAACTGTGGGCCAAAGCTATAGGCTTGCAGAGTGCCTATAAGATATTGGTGATCCACCCTGTCAAATGCCTTCTCTTGATCCAGAGAGAGAAAAGCAAGAGATAGACCAGTCCTTCTCGCAAAATGTAGTAAGTCTCGGATTAAAAAGACATTATCAAAAATTGTCCGACCGGGGACTGTATAGGACTGGTCAGGATGAATCACCTCTGCCAGCACTGATTTGAGCCTAAGTGAGATAGCTTTGGCCACGATCTTATAGTCTGTGCTAAGCAGTGAGACTGGTCTCCAGTTCTTAATAAGACGGAGATCCCCCTTCTTAGGAAGTAGTGATAAAACTGCTCGACGACACGAAAGTGGCAACTCACCTTTCTTGAAGGCCTCAGTTAGGACCCTATGGAAATCAGAGCCCAGAGTATCCCAAAAGAACTGGAAGAACTCTATGGTAAGTCCGTCAAGCCCAGGAGATTTATTGTGGGGCATTAAACGGAGTGCTTGAGAGAGTTCATCTAGAGTGATTGGTGTTTCCAACCTCTCTTTTCTCCTCTCACTGACCACTGGAAGCCCATCCCATAGCTCCTCACAGGCATCTGGAGAGATGGGATCTGGAGAAAAAAGGTTTTGATAGAAGGACCGGGCTCTGTCCCGGATAGCCTCCGGATCCTCAAGGGGGGTTCCATCCTCCGCAAAAAGGCATGTGATTTGTTTTCGGTTCCCCTTCTTCTTCTCCAGAGCATAGAAGAATCGGGAACCACGATCCATATCACAAAGTAACTGCATCCGGCTTCGCACAAAGGCACCACGAGCCTGTCGTTGTTCCATGTTACGCAGCGCTTCTTTCCTTTCTAGATATTCACACTGAAGGGCTTGGTCTTCAGAGCCTGATAGCCTTTGCTCAAGATCAAGCACCTCCCCATTCAGTGCCTCAATCTCTGCATTGCGCTGCCCGCTCACACTTTTGGTATACTCTTGACACAAGAGCTTTAGGTGAACCTTGCCTACATCCCACCACTGGTTCAATGTGGCAAATTCATCCTGAAAGGCCCTCCAGCCTCTCCATGTATCCCGGACTGACTTTGCAAAACCCTCATCTTCTAATAAACTGTTGTTAAAGTGCCAGTAAGCAGCTTTTGGCAGAGATGGTGCGATTGACATTCTCAGGGATAAACAATTGTGGTCTGAGAATGGTGCCAATCTAATGGTGCTCGACTGGGCTCGTGACATGAGATGGCTCGATATATATATCCTATCAATCCGGGATTGAGAAACATGACCATCTCTCACCCTGACATAGGTAAAGGCAACCGTCTCTGGGTTCTGTTCTCTCCAGACATCAACCAAGGAGAAATGAGCAATTAGTTCTCGCAAAACGGACTCAGACGAGTCTCTTTTCTTGGGTACATTGCGATCTCGAGCATCAAGGGTGTAATTAAAATCACCCCCTATAATCAAGGCTTCATCAGAGTCAATTGTCTCCATGTAGGCTGACAAACTTTCAAAGAACCGTGCCCTCTCTGGTCCGGTAGTAGGAGCATACACATTCATTAGATTATATGTTCTACCTGACTCCCGGACCCGAAGATGCAATAGACGGCCAGGGATGACAGAGGTAGCACTCAGGACCTCTGGCTGGAAGGAATCTGAGAAAAGGGTCACCACCCCGCATGATGTCCAAGTGAGGTGATTAAAAAAGACCCTTCCCTTCCACTCCAGATTCCAGCTTGCTTCAAGCTCTGGAGTGGTGTGGGTCTCTTGGAGGAAACTCACAGAGTACCCTCCTTGACGAAGAAAGGAGAGTACCTGAAACATTCGGAAAGGATTCCGACAGCCATTAGTATTAAGTGTGCTTATACTCAAGGCCATTACTGAGTCTTAGGAAGTGCTTTAACCTTCATCAAGGTCTGATGAGACAAACATTTTTTGTGAAACTTCATTATACGGAGATATTCCGCTGTTCCATAGTTCTTGGCCTCTTTTATGACCTTAATGTACTGTCTCACAGAATTGATAACTAAAGGCAAATCATGCCACTTCTCCAGAGCCATGTGCATCTTCTTCTCTAATTTAACACCAAGGGTGCTCTCAAGAAACTTTTTGAGTTCCTCAGCAGGGATGATTGGGGTAGAAGGATTTGCCACTCCTATGTCAACCTCCTCTTCGATGTTCCCCTCATCCATGAGCTCTTCCTGGCTAAGGGATTGATAATCTCCCCTCTCCACTAGAGCTTTGAGAATCTCTCCACAAGTTGTTACAGGAAAAGTATCATAATCACTTTTCAGGAGACCCTGCAATGGCTCAGGTGTTCCCTCAACTTCACTTGAAACACATTTGGAAGTGTTTGACACAGGAGCAACAGAACTAATTAGCAGGAGGAGCAGAAGTTTTGCTGCCCTTTTTACCCTTGGATGGGGGTGCCCCATCATTAACCACTGATGCCCATTCCTCAGGTACCAGCCAGTTTGATTTAAATTTCCTCTTTTTCTTGGCATCTGAAGAGGAAAGGCCACTATCTGCCCCAACTCCAACAGGTGTTGCAATCATGGGTACCCCCACACCTTCAGGGGTGCCCATAACAGGGGTACACCCTTTTGTGGTAGGAACAACTGTGACCCTGGGGGAAGCTTTGACATGTTTTCCCCCCTTCTCTTTTGCCGCAATTGTAAGACATGCTGCAGCCTTAGATGTCTTCAGTGAAGAAGGAGGAGGTTTGGATGTTGTAGAGGTGGGTTGTGTAACAGCCACCTTGAGGTTCTTTAGTGAAGGAGATATCCCCTTTGAGGACCCTGCTGAAATAGTCCCAGCCGGATAAGATGTTTTATTTGAGGCACTGGGAGCAGGAACAGGGGCTGTGGTCTTAATTTGCCCTTTGGGGCAACTCTGGCGAGTGTGCCCCAGGTTCTTGCAAAGAAAGCACCTCACTTCCTCTGTGCTGTAAAAAATTTTATACAGCACCCCTTCAAATGGAACCCCAAAAGACCCCTCAATAGTGTCTTGCCCCCGAGGTAAAAGTAGTTGCACCTGCCTTTTAAAGGAAAGGACATGCCTCAGTCTGCTCTCCTTACATCCCAGGGGAATTCTAGACATATTTGATTTTAACTCCCCAAGGGCTTGCAGGTGGGGGTACAATAAGTGGTCTGGCAGGAAGGGGGGCACATTAGATAAAACCACCCTTGTGCCCAATCCTTCTAGGGGTTCTACAGGGACATAACTCCCTCCCACTGTGATACCCCTCTGTACCAGAGTATGCACTGCAGTTAGAGTACGGGCAAAGATTATGGCTTTCCCATACATTTTACTTGCTGCCACTACTGCAGAGTGGCCCACCACTTCAGCTGCAGCCTTTATATAAGCCTCTATGCCATGAGTGCTTGACATTAGGCATCTGACCCCATGCTTCCTTGTAAGCTTCTCTACCCCAGCAGTGACTTGGCTAGGGTTGCTGCCAGTAGCTACCGCCTGTGCAAATGTTTTAGCAGGGGTCACATTGGCTGCAGCAGCAGAAGTAGAGGCAATGGGGCTTTTTGACATGGGCTCTGACTGGTGTTTCCTTGCAGAGCTACAGCTGGGTTTTTCAGGTCCTTTTGCTTTAGAACCAAGAGATGTTTTTTTATAAATTTCCTTTTTATTCCCTCCCATTATTTTACACAACACCACACAAAAAGAAAGCTTTATACTATTGATTAACAAAAAAAATAAGTTTTAAGTTGAGAAGCTGTGGCAGGGAGAGGGTTAATGTGAGCAGGTGCCTGGGAGCTGCACTGCTGCTGCTGGAAAAGATTTTATATTTATACTTATATTAAATCCTTCTCCCTTTAGCTTTCTCTCCTCACAGAACTGAGTGCAAAATCAAAATATCCACTCAATCTGTACAAAAATTAAACAATTTGTGCTGAAACAACAGAAAAATGCAAATGAAACTGACACCCAGGTGCGGGGGAGGGGTAGGGGATCTAACAGTGAGTTTGTAGCCCAGAGCAAGTGAAAGGAACTGGGCTAGGAATCACTCACCTTCAGGGTCAAAAGAAAAATCGATTTTTAGTAAAGAAAATCAACTCAAAACTTCCCAAATTTCACCCACCAAGTGGACAACACATTCACACACCAAGTGATAACAAAAAATCCTGTCTCAAACAGGAATTTCAATGCTTAATTCAGCACTAAACAGAGAGCTTTCTCCTGTGTGTTGATCTTTCATTAGCTGAAGTTACCCACTGGACTGTTTGTATGCGCTAACTTCATTTTGGGGCCTCTAAATGCCAGATACTTTGGTAAACCTAGGAACAATGGCCACCAAACTGTTTGGAGGAACCCTGGCAATCATATTTAGGGTGCTTTATCTTGGTGCGTAACGATACATGGGCGATATGGTGCTGAGAAGTAGTGATGTAGCGAACTGCCGATTTGATGTTCGCGAACGCCGTTCGCGAACACCGGCAAAAAAGCGAACAGTTCGCGAACAGTTCGCGAACTTCGAACGCTCGATAAAATCGTTCGATCGAACGATCGAAGGATTTTATTTGTACGATCGAACGATTTTCGTTCGAATCGAACGATCGAAGCTATTCGATCGAATGATTTTAATTCAATCGAATGCTTATAATCGTTCGAACGAATGGAAATCGTTCGATTTTAGCGATCGAACGGTCGAATGGTCGAATGGTCGAACGAAATTTTACTTCGAATCGAACGCGAACACCAATTGGCGAACGTCGCGCGACGTTCGCGAACATTCGGCGGACGCGAACAGTCGAAGTTCGCGCGAACTAGTTCGCCGGCGAACAGTTCGCTACATCCCTACTGAGAAGTTGAAGCTTTGAGGCAATTTTCAGATATTTCACCAAAACCGACAATTGTGGGAAAGCCTTGCGACTCAGTAGTTTGGAGCAGTCAATGTGTTGCTTTCTCAGTAGCTGAAGTAAAGTCCTGATCAATTTGGATGTGCTAACTTCATATTGGTGTCTCTAAATGCCAGATACTTTGGTAAACCTATGCATAATGGGTATCAAACTGTTCAGTGGACCCCTGGCAATCATATTTCAGGTGCTTTTTCTTGGTACCTAATATAGTTTGGGATATGCGGAGCAGCAAAATAAAACCTTTGAAATGATTTTTCAGAATTTTGAATTTTTTTTTGAAAAACCGCTATGTTCAGACAAGCTTTTATGTTTGGTAGTTGGGAGTAGAGAGACATAGTTACCCATTTTGTAATCGGCAGAATGTGTACTTTTCAAAAATGTATGGTTTTCTGGGGTAAACTTACGGTTTCAGGATTTTTTGCCTTGGAATCTAAAGCATGCCGTTTTCTGCCTTAGTGCTTTCAAAATTCGGCAATATACTGCCGGGAGTTTTTGAGGTACAGAAGTCCTAAATCTCCCTAAAACTATACATATCTGGTATTGGCACGTTCGAGAGACATAAGGCTTTCCAAATCAGTTGGATTTTCATCCGTAAAATGAAATATTTTTCTGGTATAAATTGATATACGATGAAAAATGGTAATTTTTCATTTTTTTTTGGTATTTAGCACTATAAATTTTTTTGCACAGGTGGAAATACATGAAAACTCAGGCAGATTTAGAAAGCTCAGTTTCTACCGAAAAAAACAATGTATAGTTTTCCTAGGTAAACTATAGGTTTCCCCTCAGAAAATGCCCCTAAAGTGAGAGAGCACAAAATGTTTCAAAAACGGCTGGCATTTCGCGTAACCAAAATGTGAAATTCTGCTGGCACTTAAAGGGTTAAACAGATTGATTCATTTTTCTATTTATTTGCTAATGTGTTTATTTTTGGTGTGCTTTTTTTAGATTATATCCTATTGATGTGCAGAATGAGACACTGCAGGATTCTACACAGCTTAGTTAGCAAGTCCCTGCTTAAGGCATGCCTTTCTAAATAGCTACACAGTAAACAAAACTGAAATGGAAATCATTCCTTCAAGTTTAACAGGCAAATATATCCTGGCAATGCCAACAAGGCATGGATGAAAAATAAATTGCTTCCTAGACCAAAATTAGTCGTCAAACTGCTATCTTTGTGAATCCATTTTCTCAGCAACTTTTATTATTGTTGTTCTCTACAATATCTAGTCATTATCTACAATGTTGACATGAATGCATTGTATAATTAATATTAACACACACTGTAAAGAACTTCTAGCTCATTGGCTATCAATATATTTAATGTAATGTATGTAATGCCTTTTACCTTTACTTGTAGTAATGCTGGGGTTCTAAAGCAACTTTGGGTTCTTAAAGCAACCAATTTAATTGCAGTCCAATGTGTTAATGGTTGTGTAATGAGCATTGTTTTAAGCGTTATGAATACACCAATAAATAATTAGGGATGCACCGAATCCACTTTTCTGGATTCGGCCGAACCCCTGAATCCTTCGCTAAAGATTCGGCCGAATACCGAACAGTTTTGACTTCCTTGTTTTCTGACAAAAAGTCACGCGATTTCCCTCCCCGCCCCTAATTTGCATATGCAAATTAGGGTTTGGATTCGGTTTGGCTGGGCAGAAGGATTCGGCCGAATCCGAATCCTGCTGAAAAAGGCCGAATCCTGGCCGAATCCCGAACCGAATCCTGGATTCGGTGCATCCCTATAAATAATATTCACTAACTCACTAAAGCTGAACAGGATATTGATTAAAAAATGAGCAGCTGCCATTATTATGTATTACTGAGATCCTTTAAACTTTATCACATTTTGTTATATTATATTCATTATATTTAATTCTATGTGAGACCTTTTTTTATATCCTACAGGTTACAGAAAGGGGGGATGAAGGGAATGAAAGATAAAGCTTTGGACACAACAAACAGATAAACAATAAAGAATACGAAAAGAGAACTTTTATCTTTGCCCAAAGAATTAATAATAACGACTTGAACCTGAAATTTACAAATACATTTTCACAGACAGAAATTGATTTTCTAGATATGAATTTAATGACTGAGGGACATAGAGTACTTTCTACCATTTATTGTAAACCATGTATTAGCAATACCCTCTTACATTCACATACCCTAAAATTGATAGGGGGAATACCAGTGGGCCAATTTCTGAGGTTGAGGAGGAACTGCTCCACCGAATTTTACAAACTAGCAGGAGACATAAGGGATCGATTACAAGAAAGAGGATATGATAAGACTAACATTAAACATGCATTTATGAGAGCAGCTAATACAGACACCGATGGACTTCTAATACCCCCCAAAAAATAGACAAAATAGGCAATTCAAAGATAGAGTGCCTTTTATTACAAGATACACTAAACAATATAAAAAATAGTTCATTTTATAAAGAAATGTCTTCCCATTTTGTATACAGATGCAGATTTCTATAGAACTTTAGACCAAAGAGTAAGCAGTGTTGCTAGGCAAGCTTATATCTTGGGGAATTTACTCTCTTGAAGTCTATATAAAAACAAAACTACCGGGTAGACTCATTATTTTTAAATACAAGGGCTGTTATAAATGTGGAAGTAAACGTTGTATTACTTGACTATGAAGATTTTTATTACTTGCAAATTTCTACAAGTCTCTCAAGAATTTAAATCCACAGTTACAAATAAAACATATTACATTAAACAGTTCAGAAATTGTAATAGTATGGCAGTTATTTATTTAATAACCAGCAAAAAATGCAATAAACAATATGTGGGGTGCACCATGCGCTCCCTAAAAGAGAGAATCAGAGAACAAATGAACCAAATTAATAATATTAAATATAGTAATAAAACCAATGTCACTAGACACTTTACAGAATGCAACAATAGAGATTTAAGATACTTTTCAGTACAGGGAATAGAACAGGTAAAAACAGGCGTTAGAGGAGGAGATATCTTAACTATGCTACATAAAAGAGAGGTCTACTGGATATTCTATTTAGAGACATGGCTGCCATGAGCTTGATAGTCTGCATACTCACATTGGGGCAGATTTATTAAAGGGCAAATTTTGCCTCGGAACACTTCACTTGAATACGAATATTTAGCAAAATGCTTATATATGACTTTTTTAATGATTGTTGGTTAAATGGCTGAATGTGGCCACTTATTATAAAAAAATGTCAAAGGAAGACAAAATAAATATTCTATTGTCCTAGACATAAGCCCACCTAAAACAAATGTGGCATGAGCTTCAAATGGTTAAAAAAAGTGTAAATAACATATTTAATAGTTACAATTTGTAAACATAATCCCACATTAAAATATGAAAAAAGGCCAGTGTTTTGTCGATTTTTATTACCTTTTTGGCATATGAAATAAATAGTTATAAATAGTTGGCAGACCCTCATGCAAACATTGTAAAGTACTAATCTAAAAGCTGGCTTTCTTTAAACATCCACCCCTTCCCCTTATAAACAGGGCAATTCTGAACAGCCACTCAAATGGCTTCTTAATGGGCAGCTTTATTAGCTCTTCCTGTGAGATCAGGAAGTGACAAGAAACTGTTTTAATTATCTTGTTTAGTGCGAGAATAATCAAAAACATATACTATGTCTTAATTAAAACAATAGGCATAACGTATGTTCAACACAAGCTCTATTCATTCAGCTCATGCTGAAAAGGGGTAAATATAATCTTGTAGTATTACTGATACTTTAGCAAAGGAAAGCCCTGGAGCTATAAGCGCAGGGGCTGCATGACAAGGGATCCGAATGACCAGCAGCCAAATTATACTGGTCCCCTTTATAGGCAAATTCACTAAGAATCGTAGTTGCGCCACACTTCGCCGCTCTTCGCCAGGCGTAGTTTCGCCAGCGCTCGGCGAATTCACTGAAATCCGAAGTTGCACACAGGGGTAGCGTAAGGTTGCGAAGTTGCGCTAGCGTTGATTCGCTAAGCGAAGCGAAGTTACGATAGCGATGGTTAATTTGCATACGGCGCCAAATTCAAATTTCAATGGAGGAATACGTAGAATCACTAAAAATGCCTGGAAAACCATCAAAACATCAAATACATTTTTTTTTGCCCTACACATGTGCCCACTGTATAGTTAAGTTGCCATGAGTTAGGAAATGTAGGGGGGAGGAGGGTAGCCCCAAAAAAATGTTTATTTTTTTTTAAATTTCTTCATTTTCAGTTTTTCAACAAGGGTACAGAATAAAAAGGGGAAGTAAAAGGGTGATATATTTACAATCACAAATATCCACATACCGTATATAATATATATATTGCAGTATCATCATTCCAATCTTTATATTGCCTTTTAATCTATCCTTAAAATGTCCTCCATAAATCTATGCCAAGGGCACCAAGTTTTCCAGTATATCTTACTAGTGTTGTGATATAGATGGGTTAACTCTTCAAATAAGCTTATTTCTTTCACAGCTCTAAGCCATTCCTCATAGCTCGGTGGTTTTTCAGATTTCCAGTTCCTAGGTATTAGAGATTTCACAGTCTGGACTAACTGAAAGGTATTAACCCTGCGAATGAGGGGAGGAGCCAAGTAAGCAGCATGGCGCCGAGTGAGCTCTGAGCTCAGAGTTCTGGGCAGTATACCCGACCCCACTGTTTTAAGCAAAATTCGCCAGGAGACAGGGGTGATCTTTCCCCCACAAGCGTTAGAATACGCACCTCCCGGGTGTCCGGACAGAGCCGAAACCCGCCATTAGCAACAGGCACCGCCAGAAGCGAGTGAGCGGAAGGAGACGGCGGGTAAGCCGGAAACCGTCAGGGGATGCCAGTAGCGGCAGGGACGAGGCGGTGTGGGACTCGTCCGTCGTTGTTGAGACTGACGGCGGTCGGGCGGCTGTGGCTGGGCATGGGCTCGGCGAGAGTCGAGAGGTGAGGAGGCCCATCTAAGCAGCAAAGGCAGCCGGTGTACAACCGGAGAGGCGAGGGGCGGCCTGAAGGGTGCAACGAGCAGGTTGTAATTCCGAACTATCAGCTGGCTGAAGGGACGCAGAGGCTATAGAGGCGGAAGCAGTTGGGACTGGAAAAAAAAAAAAAGGGGGTCTGTGCAGGTAAGTGGAGGGAGAGGAGACCGTCCAAGAGGGGGACTGGCAAGACTCTGCCATAACTTCTGACACAATATTGTACAGGACTTTGTAACAGCGCCCGACACAGCATTGGTGTACAGAGGCAGAGGGAGTTGGACACTATTGGACACTATTGATATATATAAGAAAACAAGTCCTCCACATATACTGCAGATATTGACCCTTTGACCTCTGGGACCAGACCCACTATATACTAAACTATACTTTGCCAATATTGGCCTTCCCCTCAGAGTTATTAATATCTAGCCACTGCCCGTACTACAACTGCGATCCCTTGAGAGAGAAATATGGGGAGAGCCCAAAAAAGTGGCAGTGAGCCCGTCACAAAAGAGAAAATAAAAGACAGAACCAAAGAAAAAGAGAATCCCATCTCGCGTAATTTACAGTCAACTCCACGGGATATTGCACCATTGTTCCGGAGAAACAGTACCGGCAGAGATGAAGTCCCTAAGAAATTGATGGGAAGAGGGGTGAGAAGGGAGACACAGGAAAGAGAATATGAGGACTCAGAAAGTGAGGGAGAAGAAGGAGAGGAGAAGGTGGACCTTTATGCACAATTAGCAAAACTACCCTCAAAAGTAGAAATAAAAGAAATGTTACAAGAAGTAACTACATCCATAAGAGAAGATATTCTGGGCCTAAAAAAAGAGCTTGCCGATATGGTCGTCCGAATGGAGGAAGTGGAGCGTCAAACAAGTAATTTACAGCAAAATCAAAAGGATATGTATGGGAAACTGCAGCAGCAGGGAAACATGATTTCAGTCTTAATGAGATAGATGGAAGATCAAGAGAACCGGAGCAGAAGAAAAAATATAAGAATTAGAGGAGTCCCAGAGACTATATTAAAAGAGGATAAACATTCCTTCAACAAATATTCAACAATATTTTAAATAAAGAAAAAGGGAAAGAGAAGATGATGGAAATACAGATTGAAAGATCACACCGGTTACAGAAGCCAAAAATGGTTCCCGCAGAGGCACCCAGAGACATTCTTTGCTGCTTACAAAGCTATGCTGTTAAAGAGGAGACACTACAAAAAGCTAAAGAAGTAGACAACATAATATATGAAGATAATACTTTGACTTTCTTTCAAGATCTATCAAGGACCACTTTGAGGAAAAGGAAAGTGTTGAGACCATTGACGGATCTGCTGAGAGAGAAGAAGATACTATACAGATGGGGCTTTCCATTCTCATTATCCGTACATAAAGAAGGAATATCGGCAATATTTAGAACAGAGAAAGACCTAGAATATTTCTTAAAGAAGCTTCACCTACCAAAGATAGAGATACTGGATTGGCCAGAAGAGCATAGAATAAAAGCGGATCTACTGCTGGATCAAGAACAAGAGTGGTCAGAGAGTGGAGCTACAAAAAACACCACTGCGAAGAAAGGAAAAGCAAAGGAGAACTAAAGAGAAAGGAAAAAGAACCATTAAGCTGTTATAAGATGTAAGTTAGACTACAAGTGAAATAAGAGATCTTGGGGACTTTGGCCAGCAGAAGCCTGGAAAAGGGGACATTAACCCAAGGATGGGTAATGTATAAACATTATTTTGGTTCAAGCAAAGTTGTTGTTTAACTAAACGCTTTATGTTAAAATTAAGAAATGTATAAGCATTATTTTGGATTAAGTAAAGTTACCGACTAAGTAAACGTTATTGTTGTTAAAATAAAGAAAGTGCATATCTAGCAAAACAGGATAATTGATAATTGAGAAGGAAGCCTAAGGGGTGGGTGGTCCCAGAAGTAGCCCAAAAGAAGAATCCATGTTGCTTACTTTATTTTTATACCCCCAAAATAGTGGTAAGACCACTTTAGCCGTAGTTAACTCCTTCCAGCCACAGGGTGGATCCCATAAGAAGCTGGGACGGCTGTTATTTTTTCCTCTCGTTTTTTTTGTTGTTGATGTTTTTGTCCTTGACATGGAGTGGGAGTTGTACGCACTCTGTGTTATGTGGTCCCCCTTTGTATTTTATTTTTTATTTTATTGTTTAAATTCATTTGTTCAAGAAAAGGGTGAAATTAAAGCTTGGGTAAGACAAGGGTTTCACGTATATATATATTGTATTAGCCTAGAAGCCAAGGTTAATAGAAAGTTATTAAGGGAAAAAGATATAAAATAAAAAATGGAGTGTAATATATTATTATTTAATGTAAACGTGATTAACGAGCCAGTAAAAAGAGTGAAAGTGCTTTATGAATGTAAAAAAAATACTTATGTTACAAGAGACCCACTTCAAATAAAACCATGTTCCCAGTGTAAAGGTTAAAGAGTATCCCCACGTATTTATGAGTAATAATCCAGTCAAGAAAGCAACGGGAGTTATGATTTTAATCCATAAAGATTTGCCATTTGATACAGTGGATTATAAATCAGATAAAGAGGGTCGCTATATATTAGTGAAAGGTAAATTAGCTAATCAGAAATGTACAATTGCAAATGTATATGCCCCCAATACAAACCAGAATACATTTTTTCAACAATTTTTACACGAGTTAGGATCATATAGTGAAGGTTTAATAATAATGGGAGGAGACTTTAATATCACATTAAATCCACTAATAGATTCATCGACGGGTAAAACATGTATTTCCTATAGAAACCTGAAAGGCATTTAAAGAGAAATTTTGCAGAAGCACACATGGTAGATATATGGAGGGCCTTGAACCCAGAGAAAAAAGACTTCACACATTTTTCTAAACAATACCACGTTTATTCAAGAACAGATTATATAATGGTTTCACAACAGTGGGCACATTTATTCCAACAGGCAAACATAGGCACAATAACTGTATCAGATCATGCACCAGTAACAGCAAAATATTTAATTCCGGGGGTAAGTAAAACACAATTTAACTGGAGGTTGAATGAATATCTATTACACAATGGGGAAAATAAAGATATGATACGGTAATGGATAATACAAATAATAAAGGAGAATAATACAATAGATATAGCCCCCAAAACACTATGGGAGACCCTTAAATGTGTTCTGAGAGGTAAGTTAGTAGCTCTGGGATCAAGTCTAAAAAAAAGGAGAGAAAAGGAAATTAATAACTTAATGAAAGATATTACACATTTAGAACAGACACATAAAGAAACATTGGCTATAAAAACTTTCCAGATATTGGAGAACAAGAGAGATCAACTAAAAAAAGTATTAGATCATAAAATACATAAAGCATATCTTAGAACCAAACAGAATGCCTATGAATTGGGGGATAAAGGAAATAAATATTTTGCAAGATTACTAAAAAAGATACAAGGCCGAAATACTATTATTGCAATCAAAAATAGCCGAAACGACACACAATATGACACTAAAGGGATAGCTGAAGCCTTTAAAGTTTCCTATCAAGCGCTATACAAAATACAAAAAGATAAACCATCACAACAAAAAGAAGTATTAATGGAGCAATTTATAAAAGAGGCCAAAGTGAACTCACTAACTGAAGAACAAGCCCAAGAGATGGAACTAGAATTTACAGTAAAAGAAATAGAGGAAGGGATAGATGACTTAAAAATGGGCAAAAGCACAGGTCCAGATGGATACACAGCTACATTTTATAAAGTATTTAAAGCTGAATTAGTACCAATACTATATTCATACTATAATATTTCAGACAAAGATGGATTTCATAAGCAGGCACAAGAAGCACATATTACCATAATCCCAAAAGTGGATAAAGATCCAACTTTATGCTCAAGCTACAGACCGATATCACTAATAAATATAGATATGAAAATTTACGCAAATATATTAGGGAAGAGACTTAAGCAATACTTACCTCAACTTATCCATGAAGACCAAACAGGGATTGTTCCTAAAAGAGAAGCAAAAGACAATATAGCTAAAACAATCTCAGTAATACAATACGCACATAAATTACAATACCCCTCCTGTTAGATAACGACGGATGCTGAAAAAGCATTCAACAGAATTTCATGGTCCTTTCTAGACAAGACATTAACAAATTTTGGGTTGAAAGTTAAAATGAAGCAGAGGATCCTTGCGTTGTATGATACACCTACAGCGAAAATCAAAATTAATGGCACATTATCTCAAAGCGTCCAGATATTTAATGGGACGAGACAGGGGTGTCCATTGTCCCCAACGTTATTCCTGTTAGTTATGGAAATATTACTATCACACATAAAAATAACCCAGATATAAAGGGGATAAACATAAAGGATAAGGAATATAAATGTGCAGCTTTTGCTGACGATATGTTAATGTATGTAACAAACCCTTTAATTACTTTCCCAAATCTGATGAAATTATTGAAAATATTTGGGGAACTCTCAAACTTTAAGATAAATTATACCAAATCAGAGATACTTAATATTAATTTAAATGAAAAAATAATACAACAGATCAAAAAAATTTCCCATTTAAGTGGGCTAGATCAACAATTAAATATTTGGGAATTAATTTGAGCGGAGATTTATATAGAGCATATGCAGATAACTATATACCTTTATTAGCCTCTCTACAAAAAACAATAGAAAATTGGAAAAAATAAAAATGTCCTGGTTTGATAGCATACAAGCAATAAAAATGATGATAATTGCGAAGGCTCTATACATGCTCCAGGTATTACCGGTGGAAATACCAAACTCTTTTTTCATATCAATTAAGTCATTGTTTTCTAGGTTTATATGGAATGGTAAGAACCCGAGGATAAAATATAATTCATTAACGACTTCTAAAGAAAAAGGGGGTCTGAGAGTACCTGATCCATACATGTACTATGTAGCGATACATCTGGTGAGGATACTATGTTGGATAAGGAAGAGTGAAAAAAAAAGATTGGTGTGATTTAGAACAGGGATGGGGTAAGCACCCACTAGAATGCGCACTTTGGGAGGAAAAGGGGGTAAAAAAGAAGGAAGAACTAAATCAACATATTCTAATTGCCCCCACCCTTAAAACCTGGCATAAAAATAAAAAGGCTATGAAGCTGATAGAAACACCATATGTTTTGCAACCACTTATAAGTAATATGAATTTTCCTCCTAGTATGGAAAAGGGTGCCTTTGAGAGGTGGCGCAGACGAGACATAAAATTGACTAGAATGAGAGAATTTATTACATTGGGCGAAATGGTTCCTTTATCAGAGATACAAGAAAGGTGGGGAACTCATCTCGGAGTTCAATGGAGATATAATCAACTATCACATTATATAAATACGTTGGATATGAACAAATAGGAAAGACCCTTAACTCAATGGGAACAGGTTATGGAGATGGAAGGGGAGATTGAAAAACCCTTATCTAAAATTAACAACATCTTAACAATCCCAGAAGAACAAAATTTTTCTTCCCTTAGTCGTGAATGGGAGAGGGAATTAGGAATACAACTCTCAGAACAGGAGTGGATTAAGATATTTAAGTATAGCAATAAGATGACTAAGGTATCAAAAACTAAAGAAGCCATATATAAACTGGTAACAAAATGGCACTATACCCCAAGTAGACTTAATAAAATGTTCCCACAAACATCTAGCAGATGCTGGAGATGTAAAGAAGGGGAGGGAAATCATACACACATTTGGGTATCGTGCCCATCCCTGGATGGATTCTGGAGTCAGATACTGGATAGCATATATAAAATTACTGGGATAAGAATCCAGAGGGTGGATTACACAATGATTTTATTTAATATAGATAAAGATAAACAAACCATGCTTGAAGACCCTCTTACCTTTCAATTAGTCCAAAAAATGTTTCCATCTTTTTCAGCCTATCACCCATAATATAGAAAAAACGCCACGGTTTTTTGGGACTTAGAAAAAATTTGACCTTTTTTTAAGCAATCCCTATCTACTCTATTGCGCTTCGCCTGGTCTGAGGTGGCGAAGGAAGTCTAGCGTAAAAGGTAGCGTTCATTACACTGCGCACGTTAGTGAATTTGCGTAGTTACGTCCGTACCGAAAATTCGCCAGGCGTAAGGGTGCGAAGTAACACTAGCGAATTTACGCCAGCGTTCGTTAGTGAATTTGCGAAGTAACGAAATTCCCAACGCTAGCGAATTGACGCTAGCATTAGGCGCTTCGGCGCTTAGTGAATTTGGGTCCATGAGCTTTGGTCTCTGGGAGATGTTATGTTATATTGAAATACCTGGATCAAAGTATGCAGTGTGGTGTAGCCACCATGCTGGAGAATACAATGGGCTGGTGGCTGGTGCTGACGATGAATCCTGTGTTACATGGATCATGCATATGTTACAGTGGCCCATGGTTGTATGTTTACTTTCTAAGAGTGCTGGTCTCTGGGAGATGTTCCATTACATGAAGATACCTGGATCGAAGCATTCAATCTGCTGTACCAACCATGCTGGAGGGCACAAGCGGCTGGTGGCATGGTACTATGGATCCTGCATATGTTATGCTACCCTGGTTGGAATAAGGTAACAAAGTACGGCAACACTTTTAACTAGCACTCCATTATTAATAAAAAAAGTAAGTTGGATATCCAGGATTAAATCAAATTGTCTTTGAATGTCTGTCTAAGCATCTTAGTCTAGCACATGGGCAGAGTAAATGGTAATTTGTAGCAAGATAATGCTATGATTTCCTTGATCAAGTCTCCTAGCCAATGTAATGTTTTAGTGGCTTTGGCTTTTCATGCTTTTCCAGATCTTGAGCAGTGAAATGCATGGTCCAGTACGACAGGCAATCTACTCGTAAGCTTGCATGGCTTTAACTTGCCCAAGCAATATACATTCAGATGAGGGTGGCTGGCTTCAGAAACGTAACTAGAGGGGGGCGGGCCCTGGCGCAGGACGCGCAGCCGGGCCCCCTGCCCCCTCCGTACGCCCGGAACTGGCCGGGAATATGCGGCACGTGAACTGCCAGGGTCCCTGAGGGGGTGCAGGCCCTGGCTCGCTCGCACCCCCTGCTCCCCCGGTAGTTCCGCCACTGGCTGGCTTTGCAGGCAGTTACACACTTTTTAATTATTTTAAATTATTTCAGAAAGGAATCTATTTTTTTTTTTTACACAGGGACTGTTACAAATATGTATATCATAAGGCTATTGGCCAATTTGATTCCATCCTGTGGTACGGTATGTATAATACATAGAAATTGTTTTTGTATGTTTATGCCGATTTGTGGTTTTAAATCATTTCCTATGTTATTATTTATTATGAAATTAGCATAAAGGTATGGTGGGACGAGCCCAACTGAAGTTTTTCAGTTGGGCTCATGGTGGCGATAGGACCTTGCCAGGGTACTGCACAGGTAAGCTTAGAAGAAGGAGAAAGGAGATTCTCTCCTGTGACTGCACGGTGGATTGATTGATACAGTTCGCTACTACTGCTTGTGTTAGGGGGCAGCCTGCTTGGATTTCCTATCATCGAGACACTGCAGATTCCAGACAGACAGCAGGGCTGCTGAATATCTCTCATGTTGATGGCAGAGCATAGTAGTAATCTCTTGTTAAATTCTGGCTTTAGAATATTGCCTAATAGTGCTTAAAAAAAACTAGAATGTGTTTATATTTATAATACCAAGACCCTGGAAAAAGCTAGAATGCAAAAATATGACATCTAAAACCTGTCAATGTCATGTAGGAGTCAATGGAAGAGGTCCCTTGAACCTTGAATAGCCTGCATGATATTTGAGTTTTTTTCGGAGGGTTTTGCCCAAAAAATCTAAAAATTCTGGCAATTTGAGTTTTTTCCCACAGATAAAATAAGATACCATTTGATTCAAGAGTTCATTCTATTTCATTTGAGGTAAAAAAAAAAACCCTAAAAATCAACCTCTGATAAATAACCCCCTCAAATGGGAAGTAGATAGGGAAATGGTAGATATGGCAGCTGGCTTGAATGGCTGGAATAGGGCTTCCTGGATGAGAGTAGTGGAGGGAGGTGGTTTTGATCTGGATAGGCAGGCCAGAGGGAGCAAGGGGTTAAGTTAGTGGAGGCAGCAGAGGGAGGGGCGGTCTTACCATGTGGAGAGGAATGTGTGAGACTAAATTGTCATTCAATTCAGGCATCAGTGAGAGCAGCATTCCGGCCCACCCTGCCCATTGGTCACTAAGGAAATCCTGGAAGGCTTGGGTCAGTTGGTAAGTGTGCTGCTTTGGCAGCTGTGCAGGTGGGGGAATGATTGCCAGAGTGGTGGAATAGGGTGGATTTCCCCAAATGTGTAGAGTTTGTGGTACCTCTCCAAGGATTGGATTTGAGTGAAGTAATGTTGCTCCTAATTGCCCATCCAGGTGCTGCAGCATTTGGATAGCCAGCATGGCGGTAGAGTATTTTTAGGCAAGCATTTCAATTTGGTCAATGTTTATATTACACTTGTGCTTTTAATGTAAATTCCATTTATCAGGAACATTTAATTTTTTTTTTAAATATATTTGTGACATAACAAACATTACCTTGAACCACAACAGTATGTGGTGATGTACAAAGTTGTGTCCCTGAATATAGTTTGTGCTGCTGCACACCATAGATTTTAAATTGGGCATAAGAAAGACCTGTATTTAATACATGGATTAGTGTTATATGTGTGAAACACCTGCCTTTCATGTCCTAAATGATGAGCAAAGTAGGGTTTTTTTTATGTTAGACCCAATTGACCCTCTCCCAGTATGCTGCTCAAATTCCAGAAGACCATTGCTAGTTTAGGAAACAGAACAGAAGGAGAATTAGAAAAACTAAAATACAAGCTGTATTTTGCATAGATCTAAGGTAACATATTAATGAGTACTGTATATGGCTTACTTTTTTACCCCACTTGAAAACAGATTCTTGTACTACAAGTACAGTATTTTATTTTTATACATTTATACTGATTTTATTTTTATCTCATTAGTTTCTGTATAATTCTGTACAACAAATTTTTAGGTCATAGTTTATACAATACATTCTTTACATATGCTAAAAATCACACATACTTTACAGAACTAATTTTAAAGGGCACTGTAATGGTATGGATTTCTAACTCTCACTGGGAAAAACTTGTTTACTTTAGCCAATCCCCTTAAATCACTACAGAAAAAGATAAAGTGGGGCTATAGTATATCTGAAAATCTACATTCAGACTGCATTATGTGAGTTGATGGAAACAGCCTGTTTGTCCAAGAGAGCTACTGGAAGTTTCATTTCCATACTCAATTTGTAGTGAAGGAGAAAGATATAACAGGTCCCACAGAAACCTAGAAGGCCATGATAAGAATTCAGAGTCATGAAGTCAAATAAAATGAGAATATTAGCTACACTGCAAGAAATAAAGAGCTGTCTTTCGTGATCAATAGAAAACAGTAGAAAAGCACAAGCTTTCTAAACAGGATTAAAAAAGCGGAAAACTATGTATATATATATATATATATATATATATATATATATTTGTGTGTGTGTAAAGTATGTGTACAGTTATGGAATCTGTTAACCAGAAACCCATTATCCAGAAAGAAAAATACGAAATGTCTCCCGTGGACTTTTTCAAAATAATCCACATTTTTAAAAATGATTTCCTTTTTCTCTGTAATTATAAAACAGTACCTTGTACTTTATCAAAACTAAGATATTATTAATCTTTCTTTGGCGCAAAACTATCTTATTTAATGTTTTTCAAATAGAATTAAGGTATGAAGATGGACAACCCCAGGTCCCAAGCTTTCTGGATAACATGTCCTCTCTCTCTCTCTCTCTCTCTCTCTCCAATAGGTGCCCTCTCATGCTAAAAAGAAAGCTGGTGTTGAAAAATAATGCATAAGCATTGCCCTCTCACAGTAGAAGAAGTCCACTGAGACCCATCAGACCATTATCTGGTACTATATGCCCTGTAAACCTTATCAATTTGTATGCCCCTAAAATGAATTAAATAAAGGTCTTTCTCTTACAACCCAATGTCTATAGTATCATAGGAGGAGATTTCAACCTCAATTTTTCTCAACAAATGGACAGATCGCAAAAGACAGCAAACCAAGCTTCCCATTCTCTCTCACAAGAATTTTGCGACTACTAAGGAACTCATTATTGTTCAATTTGTGGTGAATTAATCACCATTATGAACATCAATATAACTTCTATTCCATTCCCCACAAAGTCCACACTTGCATCACTTCTTACACCTTTAGAACAAATAGCTTTACATGGCCTTTCCCAAAAGGGACTGATATTACAGCTATTTATAAACTCCTTACTGACCCCACATAAGATTATCTTCCCCAACATTCCTATATTGCTAAATGGAATAATATAACACATTAATAAAGCATTTATTGACCACTACTGACTGGTTCCAGATATGGAGCAATGATATATATGAACATATTTACAAAATCATGATGTTTTGGTACCGTACAACAGATAAGCTAAGTAAACTTTTCCCCAACCTATACCCAGACTGCTGGAGACTGTGAAGACACAGAGAACCCCTAAAAGCTCTATTTTGAAAGTCTTGTAATTCAACCCTCTTTGGATAATATTTCCTCCATATAATTCTTCTACTCCATCTCTGCATCCAAAGGATTCAACAATCTTTTTTTTTTAGGACAGCCCTTTGTCAATTTATTTAAACACTCCCAAATATTAGCCAACCATATACTAACTTCAGGTAGATTGTCAAGAACTGGAAGTCTTCCATTTCCCCAATCATTATAGAGGTACTGTTAAGAATCAACAGAATTGGGCCATCTGGAAATTCTGTGGAGTGACAAATCCACAACCACCACTGGACTCTCCCAGTTGTGGCAAGATAACCCTGCAGTCCTCACATACCACGCCTAAAGCCATGGACTCCACCCCCTTCAATTACTTATCCTTACTGTAATTTATCTCTAGTTCTCGCCACTGATCTAACACCTGGAGCAGACCTTTTGTTTCACCCTCTTTCTTCTTTACCTGTTGCCTGCTGGGGTTTCCCCTCTGATATTATCTTCTTTTCCTTATTCTTGGTAAAAAATAAAAAATGAATGTATCTTTTCCTCACTACATATTGTAACCTTGCAGTTAATTTGTAAGACATTGTACTATTGCAATCTTATGTTATCCTTAACATTTTGGATAATTTGGATACTTGTTTTGTCTTGTCAATTCTATAATAAAATATACTTTACAAAAAAAAAGAAAAATATGTGTTTATCTCTCCAGAGGATATAATTTATAATACTGTCTCCCTTAATACAAAAAAACAGAATTCCATGCCTTAATCACTAGCTTGTAAAACATTGTTCTTGGTGAATTAACTGGGATTGAATATTACCAGCAAAGAACAATTTTATTCAGTAATAGCTTCACTAAATCTTTACCAACATGAGAAAAGGAACTTGTGATGCACAAATCTCTGCAATACTTTAACATTTAGAAAGGTATCTGAATCATGAATGCACATTTTGGAACTGTGATTATACTGTAACAGGTATTTCATCTACAATAAATGCTTTTTGAGTGACCATTTTCAAAAATAAATAGAAGATTCAAAGCATAAAGCAGTGGGCCAAACAAGTTACAAAGCCACTTTTCTTATTTTCTTTCTAATATTTTATTTAAAATGTTTTGATCCAAAGGAATTGAAAAGCTGCAATATTTTATTTGCAGTAATGGATGTCAGACTGGAGAAATAATATGTATTTTATCAGTGCAAAATGCATTCTCAATTACAACTCGTTTCTTCCCTAGTGAATTCACTCCTAGAAATGGCTTAAAATCCATGACATTACAAAAATAAATTTTCATTTTTTCAGCCTTTAATGTCTTTTAATTTCTTCCTCTGTTGTTGTAATATCCATCACAAGCATGATTATACCATTTTTTCTAAAAGCTGCCAGCCCACATAATTGGCACATGCATGTCTTTGTAGAGAAAAGGCAAAACATAATTAGAAAAAAATCTAGCTAAAAAATATAACAGTCAACAAATCAACATAGTAATATAGTAAGTAAGGTTGAAAAGACACACATTCATCAAGTTCAACCGTTTAAGTCTATATAAAACCTGTCTAACTGCTAGTTGACCGAGAGAAAGGCAAAAACCCAATTTGAAGCCTCTCCAATTTGCCTCAGAGGGGGAAAAAATGACTTCCTAACTCCGAGATGAAAATTGGACCAGTCGATGGATCAACTTTAACTATAAGCTATCTTCCATAACCCCTGCATTCCTTGCTAAAAGGCCATCCAACTCTTTCTTAAAGCTATCTAATGTATCAGCCAGTATGAATGATTCAGGGAGAGAATTCCACATCTTCACAGGTCTCACTGTAAAAAAACCCTTCCAAACAAAGGAAGAATAACCCCCTCCTCTTGCAAATCGTTGCCTCTTTTAATACAACTTAAAAACTTGTTTGCCCTTGATGCTGCTGATTTGCTTTGCTTGCTACAGGTAAGCTTTTTATCTACAAGGACTCCTTTTTCATAATGGATATGTCTAGTCCTGTCCCATTAAGGGTATAAAAGTGGCTTGCATATTTTTACATCCCAGGTGCATGACTTGAAGATTTATCAACAAAGAAGCTCATTTGCAACCTAGCTAGATTGCCAGGTTGTCAAAATCATGCTGCAAGGATGCCACATCCTGAATGGAATTAATGTGGCTGCATAGTTTCTTCCCTTTATTAATAGGAAGGAACAGTATGCTGTCACTTCCTCATGGACTGCTATTCTATGCAATGGACTACTCACTTGATTGACAAGACCTCAACAGCAACACTGTCACCCTCACTTCATCATGGATTGCTGTTCTTCCCAATAGAATACTATCATATGCATTCAGATACATCCAGAACCTCCAGACCTCAAACAACCACATAAACTTGACCATCTAAATAAATTCCATACTCTACATCACACTCCATTGTTTCAATAGAGAGGAGACAGGTAGTGGTTATATGTCCCTCTCAAACTTACTAATTACTCTCTCAAACTACACTGGTCCCTCACTTCCTCGTGGATTGCTGTTTTTCCCAATGGCAAGGTATTTTCAGAAACGTTTTTTAGCAGGCAACAAATTGCCCCAAGTACCATCAACCTTAATGGCAACTGTTATTAAAGGAGAACTAATTAGCCATCCCAGCACAGGAATATGAGGACCCTCCTTGTTCTCACTCTTGGTGAAAATTATCCCTATATTTTTCTCCTCTAGGTGATTATAAAGAGGGGCTGTCACTTTTGAGAGATGCTTCACTAAAATCAATTTATATAATACTGTAATAATGTTGTCACTAGTTATTAAGGAGCGACATTTTATGCCAAGTTTCGCAACAAAAATGACTCCCATAGACTCCAATTGGTGAAAAAAAATATTCCGTCTCAAAAAAAATAGTTGCACGTACAAAAATATTTTGTCGCCCATAGACCAAGGCATTTCATCAAATTTTGGCTGTTTCGAGAATTTTTGGTGAAGCGAAACGGGTCAGATTTTGCCCATTACTAGTCACTATTTTATTGCGACAGTATAGAAAAACATAACTCCTGTGCAAAACCATAAAAAAGGTATGCAGCTATCATTTTCTAAACCTATTTTTCAACAAATCTACAATAACTCTTGAACAAGGCATTGTAAGCACCCCCAAAAAAGCCCTTACACTGTATTCATATGAAAAAAAATGTATACATTTTATACGTATAAGACAATGCTTTTAAATGTGTAAATCATCTGGCATACATTCAAAAGGAATGATATAAGACTAAGTGAACATTTAGTAAATCAAGCATATAATTTGCATATAATATGCTTATTTGGAAGAATAATGTGCTATTAAATACTGGTATTTAATATACTTGCTAAGTTCCATGTATAAAAAATATCTAGTTCACAAACAAAATGTAATTTTCTGTATCGGAATACTCATTCGCATTCAAAGTTATTTGCTCAATTTACTGATTAGGCATGGTATGAGTCATGTATTCAAAGTACGATTATTCAATTTCTAACGTTTTTTGCTTGTAATCTCTTCCTGAAAAAAAAGAAAAACTTAAATCATTATAGGTCACTGTTTATCATTGTCAGCAATTTAGTTCCATAAAAAAAGAAAAGCGAGTCTAAATAAATCCATTACTGTATATATACCTTTCTCTTACTTTGTCCATTTTTTATGTGATTAATGACACACACTTTATCTTTACCATTAGTAATTAAATGTTAATGATTTGAAAGCAAGAATTATAGATACAACAAAATTATTCAAAAGCAGTTAATAACAGTTTAAGACTAGTGATGGGCGAATTTATTCGCCAGGCGTGAATTCGCGGCGAATTTGCGCGATTTGCCGTCGGCGAATAAATTCGCGATACGGCCGTGAAAATTCGCGGAAAAAATTCGCCGGCGTCAAAAAATTTGTTTCTAAAAAACGGACGCCGGCGCCAAAAACGGGCGCCGGCGTCGGAAAAACGGGCACCGGCGTCAAAAACGAGACGCCTGCGCCGTTTCGCAAATTTTTCGCCGTTTCGCAAATTTCGCGCGAAATTCTCGAATTTTTCGGCGAAGCGAAACTGCACAAATTCGCCCATCACTATTTAAGACTTGTGAAAAGCATTTTAGCCTCAGGCATATCAAAGAATACAGAAGGATATTTGGGATTTGTGTACATGGGGTTTTAGATAAATGGTTTTGGTCATTGCCTTGGAAGGCTGAAAAAATATATCAAGAAAAATATATCATGCATGAGTTGAAAAGTGGAGCTGTATTTTCAACTGCAGTCTGTGTGTCTGCACATATGGAAAAATGTCAATTCATAGTTTAACAATATTTTCAAAACCTTTATAAATTACTATTTTTGTGAAGCTCTCCATTTCCTTAGTAATATGGTCTCATTTGTTCAGATTATGGACCTGTTTTAGAATATTACAACAATCGCAGGGCATACCATGCACAATGAGGCACGCAACACCTACATATCGGAATGCCTATCGGTCAGAAGTGTTCTAACAGAAAAACAAATCCTTAAGAACAGGGACAAGGGCACCTGAGACACCAGTAGGTAGTATGATTGGCCTTTTAAAGGTTTGGAGAGGGTCCTTCTGATGGGAGCAGGGGGGAGGGGCTATCCCGATGAGTACTGACATGGAGTTGGACAAGGGAAAACACTTTTCTCCTAATTCAGTTCCTGTATTTCCAATAGACTTTAATACAGTTTTCATTTGAATTTCAGTGAATCATTGAACTTCATCTAGTTCTGTGGGAAAATCTATTTTATAATGGTAGATGAATTATTGATTTGCTCCAGTGTTTATTCTTCTGTTCTGGTAAGTACCCAGGAAGGCTTCCCATCATTAATGCTGTAACAAAACTCATACCTTCATTTTTCATGACCAATCATATTAATGGACATATTCACTGAAGAGCGAATTTACTCCTTGTCTGATTCCACTAAAGTTCACTTTAATAGGCACTTTAATAGGCCAGGCACATTTTCTGAAGACAAAATGTGCCTGGCTCTTGCAAGGGAAATGTAGATAAACCTTTCTTGCTGCTAATTCTTGGAGAAAATCACCAGCATATTTTCTGCATACAATTAAATTGAGACAATATATCAGAAAGAACTGACGTATGTGACATAGTAGAATGTAAGGTACAATGTAGATGCAAAAGCGACTGCTCTTATTTTTTTAATAATGTCAGCCTGAACCTGATGAAATTACTTTTTGGTAAAAATATTTGTTTGTGCAATTCTTTTGCAAGTAAGAAAAAACAGGGTTGAAAATAGTGATCCAGGGACTGGTCCAATTGCCATCACGGAGTCTGGAAGGACCCCCCCCCTGAGGTAAATTGTATAGGCTTTAAAAGTGGATCTTTGTCTTCCTCATGATAAACTAGCTGTTAGACAGGTTTTTTTTTAATCAAATTTACTATGTTACTATTTAAAGTCTACTGTTAAGCAGCAAATTCCCTTACAAGAAGCTGCAGAAAACTTTGCAGGTAGTGTCACTTTGCCTCGTGTACCAATATCTTATTTGCAATGCTAGCTTAATCATTTTTTGTGCATTGGGGCAGATGTAGCCAGTATGGGTGATAATGACATTGCTGTCAGCAGTGGTGCCCAGTTCTCTCTAAAGGGAACTTTTGATATTTAAATTGGAAGAACAGTTTCCTAATGCATAATATGGACTGACTACCTTTAGGAGCACTGAGCAGAAAAAAAAAAATATATATATATATATATATATATATATATATATATATATATATATTACAATCTTTATTCCTAAACCTGGTAAAGAAATGAATGTGTAAATAACTGAGTTAGAGCAGTTCCTCAGAGTTCTGCATAAATGTTAATGCAATTAATTACAGACACAGAAAATCTGATCAGTAGCTGGCAGATGGTTTCCCAGCAAAGATGTTGAAGATGCTGAAAACTCAACAAAAACACACAAACCCTAGATTACTTGTATGCCGAAGTCAACAAACTGAACATTCACAGTGCTTCCTGGTTTAATAATTGTGGCTTTGATAATAATTTTAGTAATTTTTCAGCAGATAAATAATTTAAAATATCAAGATTTGAGCATGATGATCGACTGTCAGCAAAAAGAATGGCAACATGTGTAGAAACCAATAAATATTGCTTGTTTTCATAGACTTTGTTCAAATGACTTTGAACTACATATTTTTCTGTTGATATGTTTACAGTTACTAGTGCTAGTATAAATTATTACCATTCCCATGTTATTCAATAATGCTGCAGGGTAGAAATTTGTGATAATATATTACTAATATGAACTAGTTGCCCCCATGGATTGAGATGACCAGTGAAACGTGGGATATGCCTTGTTGAAGCACAATAGTGCACATATAATATGGGGAAAAAGAAAAATACTTAACTTCAGTGAATTTGGAAATAAGTGAGAAGGTGTAACTTTGAGATCAACAATATCTTAGACACTATTTTACAACACTGGCTCTTGAAAACACTTTTATATCTTCAAATGACCTTGCACGTTGGATTTCTTTCTTACTCATTCATTTATTATTGTATTTTAAATGACTTTACAAAAAGATTATCAAATTTAAATTAAACATTTTACAACTTCATTATTACAATTATTATCAGCTACTTAATGCTCACTGTCACTTGGGGACTCCTATTTTGATGAAATTGCAGTTCATAATTAAAGTAAAAATTTAGGTAATAATATATTTTTTGAACTTTTCATGAGCCCTACTTAATTTATTTTTATTTCATATTAATTTTGCAACTTATATGTGTAGAACTAATTTATAAACATATAGTTGTGAATAACAAATGTTAGATATGATTATTTTTAGATCTAATTGTTCCATGCACAAAGGGGAAATATATCTGCCTGTTGAATAGAAATACAAAGTTCCTCAGCTCCAGCTAATTAATGTTAAAAAGATAGGGGAAATGTAACTGTTTCACTTTGTGCCATACTTATGAGAATGGATTGTTGTATTTTTTATGAGAAAGGAAATTCTGCTTGATTTTCCTACAGCTGTAGGAAACACTTTACTAGAAGCTTGAAATTCCCCTAGCAAAATCTTATGTGTACCATGAAAGAAATCACCAGTCCATGCTAAAATCCCATTTATTTGTGCAGAAATGTGGTGGAATTAAAAATTTTGGTTTTTTTACACTTTCTGGTCCAGGCTATTGTTTTCTGCTCTGTAATTTGGTGAACATATTCATTAAAGTGCTAGGGCTACTTACATACAGTACAAGTTTTTTGTCTTTAAGAATGAATAAAATATTTTGCCACACAGAGAAAAAAAACTCTAATGAATAGTAAAATAAAATGTTGCGTGGTTTATAAAATGTTGTGATTTGTAAAATTGTCAGGAAATATAACCAATTGGCTGCATAGCTTTTGCCAACTTTTTTGCCATTTCCCAAATTTATGATGAACCAAAATGGGTCAGATTCACTCATCACTCATGCACATCTTTTAAGGTTGTAAACAGATAGGATTTATGTTACAATGGCAAATATACATCCACAAATGCAATCAGCATTTTCAAGCACAATTGCCATGTTTTGTTTCCCACAATGTGTTTTTTCCTCAGAATTCTGGCATCAATGAGGTCACAAGCACATAGTGAGCTTGACTAAATTGCCTTGCGCCTAATGCAGTTACATTTGGTTTGCCATTATTAATGCAACTGCAAATATGCTTCATTGCCAATTGGGCACAGTTGCGCCAAATATTTTCTGCCTGGCATCATTTACGGTGTTTGCTGGCATCATTTTACATGACTGGAGTGCAAGTGACATGTACGCCCCATTATTTTGGTGCAAATGAACTGTGCCGATTGTGTAGGGCACTGGTAGAACCCTGAAGCTACCAAATGGTCAGGAGGTGATGGCTTCATCATTCCCCTATGTCAACAGGTGCGGCAGCACTAAATTCTGAACAGAAGGCTTTGAACAAAACTATACGGAAGTACAAGGAGCACATTTTAAAGCAAGTACCTTTAAAAAAGTGGTTTTATGTACTGACTGTGCAAGAGTACAGGCACTGCAACTGCATTTGCAGATGTTCATGCACCTTATGGATTAACACTGGTTGATATAACAAGGTCTTTTTTAACTTTATAGATCACATAGCTTCAGGGAACATTATCCTCTGTTTAAACAAATTTCAGTTTCAGACCCACAATAAGGGCTGTGTTTATAAAGCTGTGTAAAATGTGAAACAAAATAATACACACCATAATATAAATGTTATAATTAGTGATGGACAAATTTATTTGTCAGGCGCGAATTTACGGCGAATTTCCGTGTTTCGCCGCTGGCAAATAAATTCGTGAAATTACTGCAAATTCGTTGGCGTCAAAATATATTTGCCGCCAGCAACAATTCTGACACTGGCAACAATTCTAGGTGCCCATTGACTTTAATGGGCGTCAGAATTGTCATTCAGCGCCGGAATTGTCGCCTGTGTTGGAATTGTCGCTGGCGTCATAAAAAATATTTTGATGCCGGCGTCAAAATTTGTGTTTCTCGAATTTTTCGAAATTCACCCATCACTAGTTATAATTATAATCAACCGTTGAAGTCTATCAGCATGAATTAATGTCATGCTTTATAGATCCCTTTCCCTAGTATTTCTTACATCCTCAGACTGTCTGCTATGAGATATGCACCATCCCTGCAGAACTTTTCCAGTTACAATGTGATTTTTTTTTAATGCCAGATTACAGCAGAAAATTATGCCACCATTTTACACATTTCACTACCTCAAATCTGGTGTAGCCATTACAGATGAAGAAATTGAGACCTGAAAAATATCTGTGTAAAAAACACTGCCATTAAATGATTCTTTGCAAGACTAAGTTTAGTGCCTGCTTATTTATATATGTTATATCTCTGGACATAGGTTCATTTCTATAGTCAAAGTCAAAGTCTTTATTGTCATGTCAGCAGTATACGAATACACAGACGAGAAGGCGTGGCTCCAGCCAGTACATATCACAAAAAGGCACTTTGAATACACAATAAGGAGAACATTTACTTTGCTCGAGTGAAGGAATAGAATAAAAAAAACTTTGAATTTCGAATGTTTTTTTTGGCTACTTCGACCATCGAATTGGCTACTTCAACCTTCGACTTCGAATAGAACGATTCGAACTAAAAATCATTCGAATATTCGACCATTCGACCATTCAATAGTCGAAGTACTGTCTCTTTAAAAAAAACTTCGACCCCCTACGTGGCCACCTAAAACCTACCGAACCTCAATTGTAACCTATGGGGAAAGTCCCCATAGGCTTTTTAATGTTTTTTTGGTCGTAGAAAAATTGTTCAATCTATTGATTAAAATCCTTCGAATCGTTCGTAAATCCTTCAACTTCGATATTTGAAGTTGAAGGATTTACATTCGGCAGTCGAATATCGAGGGATAATTAACCCTCAATATTCGACCCTATGTAAATCTGCCCCTAAATATGTAAACATTTGAAATGTGCAATATATTGGCAGAAATTGGATATATACATGTGTAAACCTTAAGAATTGTGCAAATAAATTAACAGTTCACAGTTTAGGTGTGTCTGGAATGTAGTGGGAGGGCAGGCAGTGAGTTGAGGATTCTGATCGCTTGTGGAAGAAAGCGTTTGAGCAGCCTGGTTGTTTGGGCTTTAATGCTGGAAAGTGTCTGCCGGATGGGAGCAGCGTGAACAGTCCGTGTGAGGGGTGTGTGGAGTCCAGTGCAATGCAGGAGGCCTTTCTTGCACAGCGCTTGTGGAAGATATCCTGCAGTGATGGAAAAGCCACTCCAATGATGTTGCCAGCTGCTTTGACTGTCTGCTATAGACTTTTCCGGTCAGCAGCGCTGGCACTACTGTACCAGACGGAGATGCAGCTTGTCAGGACGCTCTCTATGGTGCCCCTGTAGAACACTGTGAGGGTGGGAGGTGGAAGGCTGGCCCGTTTCAGCCGTAAGGGAAGATACTGCTGAGCCTTTTTGGTGATGGAGGAGGTGTTGGTGGTCCTGGTGAGGTCATCAGAGATGTGGACTCCCAGGAATGTGGTGTTCTTTACTGTCTCTACCGTGGAGCCATTGATGTTGAGTGGTGTGTGAGCAGAGCAAGTTCTCCTGAAATCGACAATCATCTCTTTAGTTTTATCCACATTCAGTGACAGGTTGTTCTCACTGCACCAGACTGCCAGCTGCTGAACCTCATCTCTGTATGCTGACTTGTCATTGTGGCTGATGAGCCCCACCACAGTCATGTCATCGGCAAACTTGCTGATGTAGTTTGAGCTTTGTCTAGCTATGCAGTCATGTGTCAGCAATGTGTACAAGAACAGGCTGAGAACTAGGGATGGGCAATTTTTTTTGCCTTGTTTCACTGCAGAAATGCCGCCCATAGACTTTAGTGGGTGTCAGCGACATTTCGCCGTCGGCAAATTTTTGAGAACACATCCTTGAGGAGCTCCTGTGCTCAATCTGATGGTACAGATAAGAACAGACTGAGGCCTGTCTGACAGAAAGTCCAAGATCCAATTGCACAAAGAGGTGCCCAATAGGGATGTAGCGAACTGCCGATTTGGTGTTCGCGAACGCCGTTCGCGAACACCGGCAAAAAATGCGAACGTTCGCGGACAGTTCGCGAACTTCGAACACCCGCTAAAATCGTTTGATTCGAACGATCGAAGGATTTTAATCATTCGATCGAAGGATTTTCATTCGATCGAATGCTAAAATCATTCGAATCGAACGATTAGAACGATTTTTAGCGTTCGATTGAATGAAAATCATTCGATCGAATGCTTACAATCGTTCGAACGAATGGAAATCGTTCGATTTTTAGCGGTCGAAGGAATTCGAATGGTCGAATGGTTGAACGATTTTTATTCGAATCGAACGCGAACTCAAAATGCGAACGTTCCCAAACGTTTGCAAACATTCGGCGGACGCGAACGGTCGAAGTTCGCGCGAACTAGTTCGCAGCAGAACAGTTCGCTACATCCCTAGTGCCCAATCCCAGCTCGCTTAGTTTCCTGCTCAGTTTTTGAGGGATGATGGTATTGAATGCTGAGCTAAAGATTATAATCAGCATTCTCACATAACTGTCTTGCTTGTCCAGATGAGTTAGTGAGAGGTGGAGAGCAGAAGATATGGCATCCTCAGTTGACCTGTTTGGCCGATAAGAAAATTGTAGTGGGTCCAGTGAGCGGGGGAGGGTGCTCTTGATGTGTGCCATCACAAGTCTCTTGAAGCATTCATGATGACCGGGGTTAGTGCAACAGGGCGGTAGTCATTCAGGCAGGTTACTGAAGATTTCTTTGGCACTGGAACGATGATGGTGGACTTGAAGCTTGTGGGGATGATCATCTGGTTTAGCGATGTGTTGAAAATGTCAGTGAAGACGTCAGCCAGCTGATCGGCACAGTCTCTGAGCACACAACCAGGATGTGAATAACCTGAAGATTACACGGAAATAGCTTTGGCAGGATCTGAGACAACCAGAAGTCAGCTTGGGCAATGAATGAATGAATAAATGAAATAATAGGGATTTTAAAGGGAGTTTTGGTGCCAGTGCAGAAGGGAAGTGATAACAGCAGGAAGTGACATACAGGGTATACAGAATAACTTCTGCTGTACATCTCCTAGCATCACGTCTGCATCGCTATGGATGCAATTTCATTGTGAAGGGTATTGTGAAGGGTCCTTTTGGATTATGCAGAGTAATTGAAACTGACCACATATACATTTAGAGAAATGACTTATTGATACTTAGCACAAAAGCTGAGGGACTCCCCTCACAGTTGCTTAGCAACTTCAGGTCCAGGCAGAAGTCACCTGGCCAACCATCAGGAAGAGCATTATATATGATAAATAGGATACATACTCTAACTTGCATACCATATACAGTATATGGTAAAATCAAGCATTATGTGGTTTCACAAATTCAAACTAGCAAAAGCATTTGGCGACTAGTGATGGGCGAATAAATTTGGCAGGCACGGATTCGCGGCAAATTTCCCTGATTTACCGCCCGCAAAGTCATTCATGAAACGGAGGCAAAAATTTGCAGGCAAAAAATCTGCAGCGACAAAAAAAATTGATGTGCGTCAAAATGATTACACACACAAAATTTTGCACATGCAAATTATTCGGACGCCCATTTACTTTATTGCATTTGGACAAGATAGTCGAGCGTATAATAATTGTCGCTCACGTTAGAATAATTTTGATGTTCATTGACTGCAGTGTGTTTCGCAAATTTTCCTCAGTTTTGCAAATTTGTGGACGAATCAAAAAGGGCCAGGCCAGGATGTAATCTCTATTTTGGTATTGCTGTGTGAAATATGACATTTATTATATTGCTAGTTGACTCATTTTGACTATAAAACCTTAATCCCACCAAATCATATTACCACTTGAATATAAACTTTTTACAGCTGAAAACAGAATAAATAGGGCATATTAGACATTTCACGATTTGAATACCATAAGAGCATAACACAATACCTGTTTACCTACAAATGGTCTTTTCTCTTTCAGTTATCTTCCTTCAGACAGTCTAACAATACAATGAAATGGGTGTTAAAGGGAAACCTTCATTAACAGGTTCAGCGTTGGTGTAAACAGAGGCACAGAAGTTGCTCATAACCTTGTTTTCATCAACCAATTTAACTGACTCCAATACATAGGGGCCGATTCACTCAGCTCGAGTGAAGGGTTCGAATGAAAAATACTTCGAATTTCGAAGTATTTTTTGGGTACTTCGACCATCGAATTGGTTAAATTCGATCGAATTCGATCGAAGTCGAACGAAATCGAACGATTCGAAGTAAAAATCGTTCGACTATTCGACCATTCGATAGTCGAAGTACTTGCCCTTTAAAAAAAACTTCGACCCCCTACTTCGGCAGATAAAAGCTACCGAAGTCAATGTTAGCCTATGGGGAAGGTCCCCATAGGCTTGCTAAGCTTTTTTTGATCGAAGGATTTTCCTTCGATCGTTTGATTAAAATCCTTCGAATCGTTCGATTCGAAGGATTCAATCGTTCGATCGAACGAAAAATCCTTCGATCGTTCGATCGCAGGATTAGCGCTAAATCCTTCGACTTCGATATTCGAAGTCGAAGGATTTCAATTCGAGGGTCGAATTTCGAAGTATTTTTAACTTCGAAATTCGACCCTTCGTGAATCGGCCCCATAGCGTCCTACTCCCATCTGCTACTTATTTATCCTGTTTATAAGTGTCGTTTTTACTTTCAATGTTTCATTGCATTTATTTTTTTCTTTTGCATTGTGCTGGCATGCCTGTTCTAAAAACTGGTGACACATCTAATTTGAATGCCTTAAATGCATGTTTTGATTTTACCAATATCAGCACTAGTCTTTTTATTTGATTGTAGTGGTTTTGCTTTCCTTTATCTTCCTTTGTTTCTCAGTAGAAGATACAACAATGTATTTATTTATTTTCATTTTAAAGGGATTCCATTTACATTCTCTAATAAAGTCTGTGAAAACATTATCCTGTGAAAATAATGTCCTTATACTACCAATACAGGTAAATACAGATTTTACAGTCATGTGCTCCCTACAGAAGGGACATAGAAAAATATGGTAGAGGGATCTGTTTTTATGTAAAATCAAAGTTAAAGCTAAACACTAATGAAAATATGAAGACTTGCTATGATAACCATTTGGATGCTGTATATTTATTTAACACATATTTTTAAAAAGATTTTAAACACAGGATAGTACATTTATGATTGTCCTGTTTCATTAACAACATCAGTTTATAGGGTTGATTTTCTAATATAATTGAACCAGTGAAGTTAACAACAACAACTAATCATCAATTCATTTTGATCAGTCTACTACCTGCTAGATACTGAAAGCAAACAATTGATTTCTATAGATAACTATAGATCTATATAGTTATAGATCTTTATAGATATCTATAGATGTACTGGGCAGATTGTTAAATTTAAACAAACTGAATATTTACAGCCCAGAATGCTGACCATTAATAGGTAATTCATTTCCAAGTCAACCTTTGGTATGGCCCAATATTTCAACTGGTCTTCATTTTTTTAGTATTTTAATTATTTGTTTTCTGTTCTTTCCAACTTTCAAAATATGCAGTCAAAATATGATTTCTCTTCTGTTTTAATGTTACCCAGCATTTTCCTCTTATTACTAGTTATGGGTGAATAAGTTCATCAGACACACAAATTTGTGGCGACTTTCCGAGTTCCGCGCCAGTGAATAAATTCACAAAATTGTGGCAAAAAATTCGCTGGTGAAAAATCCCCCCGTCCAAAAAATGTGGGTGGTCGTCAGAATAGTTGCGCGCATAAAAATTGGCGCACAACAAAATTATTCAGACGACCTTGACTTTAATGCATTTGGGCAAAATTGACACACATAAAAAAGTAAAAAAAAATTGTGAGCGTCGAGATTGACACATGTAAAAATAAAGGTCTAAATTTGAATTCATGAACTTGAAATTCGACCAGAAATTTATTTAAAAAATTAATTCGACTGAATAGGATAGACAAAATATTGAAAATCGAATTCAATTTTTTTTAAAAACTCGAATCGAATTTAACTATTCCCTAGTCAAATTTGACGGTTTTGGCCATAAAAAATTTTTATTAATTTGATTTTTCAATTCGAACCATAATGTCAAAGTTTGGGGTAGGCAAATTTTTCTCCCAGTTTCTTGGCAAAAATTTAGATTCTTGATAGATTTTTGCCATAAGTCATAAAAACTCAATATTTTTTGAGTTGCCAAAAAAAGTGGGAAAAATGGCGAAGTGTTATTAGCATGTGTTTTGTTTTGCCGGCTATGGAGCAAAAAAAATAGGGAACAATGGTAATAGCAATAACATTCCTTTTATTTTGCATTAAGCTTTTAATGATCTGTGCATTATGTTGCCTGAAAGACTCTGTTTATATATAGTTGCAAAAACCTGAGTGATCTCGCTGACAGGTTGAGGTTTGTATTTCTGACTGATGGCTGGTGTTTATCGCTCCACATAAAATTACAGAACAGACTGAAAACTGGGTCAGTCACTGAAACCCTATTATAAATATACTTTTGGGAAAGTCTTGTACTTTTAGTTTTCTAAGCACAGTGACAAAAAAATTGCTAAAATTAAAGGCTCTTGGGGAAATATGCCAGTTTGATTCTATGATGCAAATAACCATTGTGTGGGTGTGTGTAAACTAGATTAATTATGGAAGAGGATTCTCATATGGAAATTATTCATCTGGGAACTAAGAATTGAATCACTTGGTGAAATAAAAGGGTCAGGCTATAACAAAATTTCCTCCAAGTACATTTGTAATATGGCATTAAAAGGTATGGGATACAAAATATAGCTATAGTAAAAAAAAAAATACAAAAAAAGAAATAGCCACAACACTAACCTTAGTCAGTACAGAAAATGCAGGTGCTAGGGAACCAAAAAATGTATTTTATGTGAATAAAATGTTAACCATATCCACCAAAGGCTCTGCTTCCAATTTGTTGTTATTATATTAAATTCTGAGGCCAAAATGCAGCTGTTATGAAATGCTGGATGACTTTCACTACAGGTGCCACAATAGAGCATGAAAAAGTGGGGGCAACTGTGTCTGTCTTAAAATGCTAGTATGATAGTGTGTCTGATGCTGTCATTCCAATAATGAAAAGGGGCGTGTTTGTGTAAAATGGGTGTGACATTTTGGCATGGCTAAAGGTTCGTAGTGTTGCACACACAAGGTTACTTTATCCTTCTTTCTATTTTTTAAATGTTAGGAGATATGCTTTCAGTTTCTTCACTCCTGAGTAGTGATGGGCGAACTTATTTGGCAGGCACAAATTTGTGGTGAATTCCCACGATTCAACGCTGGCGAATAAATTTGTGAAACCGCCGTGAAGATTCACCAGCAAAAATTTGCGTTGTTTCACGAATTTCTCAGGAAATTCGCAAATTTTTTGTCACAGAGGAACGCCCCAAATTCACCCATCACTACTTCTGAGATTGATTAACTTATTTTGTCCTTCTGCATATAGTCAGCATGCTAGCAGGGCAGGCAACTCCACTCCCTCTGTTAAGAAAGGCAGCTTTCTCCCATCTACCCATTCTTTTCATATACTTCTACTTTCTGTTGTGTATTTTTTTTCCATTATAGACAAACATCACCGGTGATGTTGCCCAAAGCAACCAATCTAACTTATACAAGTTAGAAAACAAAAGTAAAGATCTGCCATCTATGTCAATATTCTTTACTGTTCTTTGATTTTAGTGGGATCAGTACATGTCACAGCTAGTTGGCAAGTCTTCATCCTTGTTATTCTCTGGAGCTCATTTACTAACAAGTGAATTTAGTTTTTTCCACGAATGTCTAAAAATTCATGGCTTCCCTATTAAAATAGCTCTTAAAATTCAAGATGTAAAAACCAAGAAAACCTCCAATATAAAACTTTACCAGTCAAAAGTTGTCAAGGTCCTATTTGATTGGTTAAAATCTATTCAGACTTTTAGAGGTTTTCGGATTTTTATTTTGCTAGGAATTGCCTGAAAAACTTGAATTGTTAGAGGTTTTAGAGGTATTCATTTTTTTTTCAGATTGTTCAGCATTATTTTCCATTCATACTTTTTGTATTCAGATCTTTTACTAATTGTTTAGTTGTGGTCTTAAAAACCTCTAAAACCACTAAAAATTCAACCTTTAATAAATAGGCCTCTCTGTGTTGATAAAGCAGTATTGGACTTGGCTGGCAGGACACCGGGAAAAACAGGTGGGCTCCAGTCTTCATAGGTCCTGCTGGCCCAGACCTGCCCTCCTACCTGGACCATCCCCTCTCCTTTGCCCCTGACTGGACCAGATCAGGGTAAGAGGAAATGCTAATAAACTAATTTTGATATTGTATTTTTTTTTCACTACTGTAGCATTTTTTCTTCGGCTTGGAATGTTAACAATTTTTCATTTGATATAATTATATAATATATAATAATTAATAATATAGTAGTATTACTTTATAATACTGATCTTTCCAGCAAAAGTGATAGGAATTTAAAATACAGATCGGTAAAACAAGATGTTTTTCAATATATTATTTGCTATAGGCTGTTAAAAAGAAAAAGCTGTTTTATATAAAATGCTCAAAAAGGTTGAGTATGATTTGGTTTTGATTATCCATTAAGCTCTGACAAAGGACCATGTTTATGAATAATGCAAGCAACTTGCAATGAAACATTTAAAATTCCATTCATGGACCATGTTTTCCCAGTTAGAAAGACTTAACAATGAAAAACACATGTCACAGTCGCATTATGATTAAAAAGACATTATGCAGTGGCAGTTAACAAGTATCCCAGTGTGTATTCTATGCCTTAAACGATTTATAATACAGACAAAACAAAATGGGGCCTTGATTTGTAATACAGTGGTAATATCTTTTGATAATGTAATTTTCTTTTCCATTTCTTTCTTTCTTTTTTTCTATATTTTACAAAGCAAAATAAGAGTAATGGGTGTAAGTTTAATGAGGTATTAATTGTTTAAAAATAAAAAATAATTATTATTGGACATAGGACCCACTAATGGCACTTTTTCTCATGTCCTTCACAATCACACACAGGAGGTTATTTATCAAAGTCCGAATTTTCTCAATATTTCCTGAAAAAAACTCTGACCAAATCCGCACGGTGTTTTTGACTCATTTATTAATACCATATCTATATTAGATCCAGTAGAATACCATGGATCTAAGGATTAGACTAAATTGTACATTTTGTTCATTTATTTCCATTCTGGAAAAGACATTGACCACTATTTGATAGAATTTTAGAAACAGGGTCAGATTGGGCCGGCAGGACTCTGGAATAAAAACAGGCGGGACCCCAGCCCTTGTGAGCAGAGCTGCTTCCTTCTTGCCTCCCCAACTTGACCGCATCGCAAGTCGGGGTGCAAAGAAATTACGTGCGGAGGGTAAGGATGGACAGCGGGGCCCCTTGTGTTACATAGTTACATAGATAGTTACATAGTTAAATTGGGTTGAAAAAAGACAAAGTCCATCAAGTTCAACCCTTCCAAATGAAAACCCAGCATCCATACACACACCCCTCTCTAATTTTAATTAAATTCTATATACTGTGGTATGGTGACAAAAAGGTCCACAGTTTCCTGGGGAAAAGTGATTGATGGAATGTATATTGGGCCACGGATTCTCAGATATTGTTACTGAGGTGAGACCAGTAGTGCTCTTAGCAGAGAAACACTATGGGGCAAATTCACTAAGATTTGTAGTTGCCGCACTTCGCCACACTTCGCCAGGCGTAGTTTCACAGGGGTAGCGTAAGGTTGCGAAGTTGCGCTAGCGTTGATTCTCTAAGTGAAGCGAAATTACGCTAGCGAAGGTTAATTTGCATACGGCGCCAAATTCAAATTTCAATGGAGGAATACGTAGAATCACTACAAATGCCTGGGAAACCTTCAAAACATCAAATATTTTTTTTTTGCCCTACACATGTGTCCACTGTATAGTTAAGTTGCCATGAGTTAGGAAATGTAGGGGGGAAGGAGGGGAGCCCCAAAAAATGTTTAGATCTTTTTCAGCCTATCACCCATAATATAGAAAACACGCCAGCGTTTTTTGGGACTTTGAAAAAATTTGAACTTTTTTGGAAGCAATCCCTATCTACTCTATTGCACTTCGCCTGGTCTGAGGTGGCGAAGGAAGTCTAGCGTAAAAGGTAGCATTCAGTACACTGCGCGCGTTAGTGAATTTGCGTAGTTACGTCCATAGCGAAAATTCGCCAGGCGTAAGGGTGCAAAGTAACAGTAGCGAATCTACGCCAGCGTTGGTTAGTGAATTTGCGAAGTAACGGAAATGCCCAATGCTAGCAAATTGACGCTAGCGTTCGGCGCTTAGTGAATTTGCCCCTATGTCTCTCTGCAAGGTTTTTGTAATTGTTGATCCAGGACTGGTCTTACTGGGAACCCGCAAGAGTAGGGTGGGGCGGATTCCCAAATCCGTAGGCCAGGTTCTCAAGAGGCCCTAGGCCTATTTAGTACACCTGATGCTGAGCAGCAGTGCTGAATGTGTGTGAGACAAACTGCTGGTATTGCTCAGCTTCAGGAGAGAAAGCAAAGCATTTATTTTGTGTTAGCCAGGAGGCTGGATATTTCTGTTAAACTGCTCTTTTTCGGTTACCTTTCCCCTGCGAGGGGAAACTTCTGCAGCCGCTGGAAAAAAACGTGGGCAGGAAGCCCTTAAACTGATCCTGGTGTGTGAAGTCGCCTCTTTTGCAGCCTACCAGTGAGTGAACCCCCACAATACCCATACCTATACTAACTATAGAGCTTAGTATCACAATAGGCTTTGATATTCTGTCTGTCCAAAAATCATCCAAGCCATTCTTAAAGGCATTAACAGAATCAGCCATCACAACATCACCCGGCAGTGCATTCCACAACCTCACTGTCCTGACTGTGAAGAACCCCCTACGTTGCTTCAAATTTAAGTTCTTTTTTTCTAGTCTAAAGGGGTGGCCTCTGGTACAGTGATCCTCTTTATGGGTAAAAAGGTCCCCTGCTATTTGTCTATAATGTCCTCTAATGTACTTGTAAAGTGTAATCATGTTACCTCGCAAACGCCTTTTTTCCAGAGAAAACAACCCCAACCTCGACAGTCTACCCTAATAATTTAAGTCTTCCATCCCCCTAACCAGCTTAGTTGCACGTCTCTGCACTCTCTCCAGCTCATTTATATCCCTCTTAAGGACTGGAGTCCAAAACTGCACAGCATACTCCAGAGGCCTTACCAGGGACCTATAAAGAGGCATAGGACCTGTCAAAGGATGGGCCCATCAAATGATTTCTGGTGTGTGAATATGACCCTGGGCACACAACCTCAGATGTCCCATCTGACAATGTTTGGCATGGGTAGCATGTTTACATTTACTGATCCACTCACTGCCATAGTTTTCCTGTGGAGCACTGCTTAAAGTTGATTCCTCTATTCTCCTTGTTTTTTTTAGCATTATGATATTTATGGTTATGAGCCCTAAATTATCCCTTGTGGACCGTCATACTGTTTATGTTAACAGCCCTCCCCAACTGTCTATATTAAATAAAATATTTCCATATTCATGTTGTCTATGATTATAGAATTATTGGATATAAATATTATGTAATACTACAGGTTTTCTGGATAATGGATCTTTCCTTAATTTGGATCTTTTTTTTTATCTTGTTTACTAGAAAATCATGTAAACATTAAACAAATCCAACAAGCTTCAATGCCTCCAAAAATGATCAATTATATCTTAGTTGGGATGAAGTTCAAGGTGCTGTTTTATTACCACAGGACAAAAGGAGACATTTTTTTTAAATGCAAGTTATTATAATTATAAAGGAGTCTAGGGGAAATGGCATTTCCATAATTTGGAGTTTTCTAGATAACATGTTTCTGTATAAGGGATCCCATACCTGTGGTATGTTCTATGTTTTTTTTTATCTTTTATTACATCCTCTTCCTTATTTATGAATTAGAATGTGTTTATCTTTTTATGGATATTATAAGCACCAATACAGCAGCAATAAAGAATCAGTTATTTTTATGACTATTAGTTGTTTTCTACTTCTAGGATGACCTAGTTGCTACTTTACCTGTGCTGCTTTCTTTCTATATACTTTACAATTCCATGGAGTATAAGCTTTTGTCATATATTCTGGAGTAACTTCACTTTAGTTGACGCATGCTTACATTTGCCTTTTTGTGATATATTTTGGACTCAAGTTAACTAAAGAAAACATAAATAAAATATTTAGAAGAATATAAATGAACAAAGCTCACAGTTCCCAGATACTGGTACTTCTGCATAGGTGTCACAGGGTGTTGTTCTTTTACCAAAAAAAGAGGGCAGAAAAAAGGAAATTTGGATTTCAGCCATTGACACAATTGTCAAGGCCATATGTTAGGGTGCATTTAAAAGTGTATATAAACTTAACATGTATCACAAATATAATTAATGGTCCCAGCATAAGAGCCAGCTATCTGATGAGCAATCTTTTAAGTTTTGCTGAAAAAATTATGCTCAGACTCTAAAAAAAATGGTGCCTGTAGACCTACTTCAATGCATTTTGGCAAATTTTTGCCATTTCGTGAATTTTCAGCAAAGCTAAATGAGTCAGATCCACCCATCACTACTTAGAGCTCTGAGAGTCAGACTTAATTCAGCTCATGTGCATATTGTCTGTTCCAAATATCCAAGCATGCACAAAAACCATATCAAACTTCTTTATTTTATTAGGCTTGGTGTACCTGTGCAAAGTGAAGATAATAAGCTAGTGGGTGTTATTGGCATGTTCAACCATGTAAGAAAGGGGGAATATATCCTGGCAAGTTATACTTACAGTAAAGGCTTTGGAGAAAAATTAATACAGGGTTCAGGGTTTCTTTGTCCTTTAAACTCTTACTTGATAAAAAATCATACTATTTAATCCAGTCCTACAGTCCAAGGCTTTCTCTAGGTTGAAAAAGGCCATCTAAGCCCTAATTGGTTATTATCATTACAAATTATTGACCTGCTGGTACATGACTTCTTATAGGAAAAACTAAATATGTTAATCATTCTCTTTTATGCTCCAAAGGATGCAACAGCTGAATTTCAGGAGCACATATATTGGGACTGCAAACACCTTGCTTGTTTTTAGCAGCCCCCATAGTCCCCTTGTATATTGGTATACTTTTCTGAAACCAAAGTGTTTCCCACTGAAGAACAGTAGTATTTTTTTATTTTCTTTGGTAAATGTCGAATGTTCTCTTTGTAATGGTAATCCTGCAGCAATGGTTATGAATTACATCCTCACCCTCATTCTTTTAACTCCTGTTTCTTCACATTGCTTCTTGTAATCCTGCTCAAGGTTACAATAGTACAAAGTACATGCTATTGATTGAGCATTGTATAAGTTGTCTTGCTAGAAGAAGAGAAACAAAAATCCTTTAAGGTCAACCAATTTGTCTGTTCAATGTAAAAAAAACAGTTTTCCTTCCAGAACCAAAATAGTCCAGAATAGCTGAATAGTCCAATGATAAAGCTTCCACTGTTGTTTTATTTTGTTTCTAAATGTCTCAATGGACACACCCTTTTATGTCTGTGATTCTATGATCCAATGATCTTACCATTATTAATAATAATTATAATAATAATGTATGATTTACATGCAACATAACATAATACATGAAATAAATACAAGTCTAGAACATAAAAAATGAGACAGTAGATATATTAACACGTATTCAGTTTTGTATTATAAATATAACCCAACATGCCACATATTGAAGCATCATCAATCTTTCTTCCTTAAAGTCTATAGATCATTGGTGCTTTAGTCTTCAGCACTTTTGAGTTAAGTTTTTAAAGCTAACAAATTACTGTTGACCATTTCCTGTACCCAGGAAATGAGGAGATTTGGGAATCAAAGGGGTTTCTGAGCACCCAGAGATTACTGAGAGCCCCATAGCAACAGAATGGGCTGCATGACCCAGTTCAGCATTGCTAGCGGGAGATAGGTTGGTAAGATAAACAAAGAAAGGGGGTAGCGGGGGAATAGCAGTTGGAGGGAAAAAGAACAAAGGGACTGAGTCAGGCACCATTTTAGGTTGAGAGCAGAGTGAATAGGCAGCATAGAAAAACAGGAGAAATACAGAGCGCAGATTTGAACAGCAGAAGGGAATAGGCAGCCCAGAGAGCAAAACAATACCGAAGGCAGACAATAGCCTCTAACTTGGACAAATTAATGGTCCATATAAGGACTGAGGCCAAAAAAATGGGGGACGACTGGCTGCAACAATTAATCCCAGAGGGGAACCCACAGCAGAATGGCATGCATGCCATGAGGACCCGCAGATCCAGGCCGCCGACCCGCCTCAGCCCTTCCCCACCGACCCGCAGGCGGAGAGCCATTTCCAGCAGCCCACAAGTACCTGCACCAGCCAACGGAAGAATCGGACAATGTAGAGCAGCTGCGGGACGTGACAGGGAGCCAGCAGACAAGCCGCCATCAGCCCCAGCCACAGCGCACATTCTGGCGAGGAGCAGTAGGCCCAGCAGGCTCTTGAGGTGAAGAGGCAGCACAACTGATGTCAGCCCCAGCCACAGCACGCATTCCGGCAGGGAGCAGTAGGCCCAGCAGGCTCTTCAGGTGAAGAGGCAGCACAACTGATGTCACAGAGGGTGACGCGTCAGACCAGCAGGTATCATGGGACATTGGAGAAAGCCGTGCGGCTCCGGTGCGGTCCTGCAGTCAGGAAGTAATGCGGGTCAGGAGAGGAGAGGCGGAGCCAGGGTACGGCTGGGGGGGCCCCGACTGGAGAGGCAGATGGGACACTTGGGGCCATGGACAGGGGCTGCGGTCACCACACGCTTCAGCTGGGGGAGGCACAGAGCAAAGGGGTTAATGGGAAGTGCAGCACCGGGGCCGATGATACCGCGGCCGGGGGCAGGGATGGACACTGAACTAAGTGGGGGGGGTGGGGGAGCACCTCCGGAACCGCAGGCCATGAGGTCAGGCCTGGCCAAGGGCCACAGGCACAGCAACTGCCCCAGAATGAGCATGAGAGGGGAATGAAAGTGGGGTGCCAAGTGTGGGGCTCAGGGTCAGCTGTGGGGGGAACCTGTGCAGGGACCACCAGCTCTGCGGTGGCGGGGGAGGACTTGATGGTGGACAGTAGCCAGGCAGGACAAAGCACCCCCCCCACTTTTTTTCCCAGCAGGTCGCAGGAGGCACCAGGAGTGAAGATGGAGGACCATTCCAGCACCTAGGGAGTGCACAGGACAATGCCATAGGCAGCACATCTGGGACTCAGCAAAACAGTGCCACAAGACAAGGTATGATGTCAGGGCAAAGGCAAGCGGCAGCTAGTGCCACACATAATGCAACAGTCAGCACACAGACAGGGGGGGGAATATTTGGCGGGGTTCATGGCAGGCCCGCGCCAGCTGCTGGGGCAGTGGGAAGGAAAAGAAAAAACAGGGGGCTACGGGGTTAACAGCCCTGTGACAACTACAGGGGCATCAACAGAGAAAAATCAGGGTAAAGGTCAGTACCGATGTCAGATGCATCCAAGGGTCATGCGTACGTCTGCTTTGAAGGTCCTTTGTGGGCACACTTAAAACCAGAGGTACGGGAAAAAATATGGAAGCATGAATATGTGGACATGTGGAGAGGTTCAACATCGATAAGTTTGAAAAAGGCAAAGAGCATAGAAAGGAAGAGGATGAGCATAGGAGAAGATTTAGGCTAACACCTAGGACATTTGGGAACTGGTTGCAAGCTTTCTCGATATTGGCCAGCATAGTGGGAAAGAGGCACCCAGAGCACTGCTCAGCCTTGTTTTGCTATCTCGACAACATATGGGAGGCACACAGGTTTTATGGGGGATATGCTTGGCTCAGGGATGACGAGCAATTCCGCCAGAGGATGTCAGTAAGACAGAATTCGAGCTGGGACCATAGGGACATTGGGCTATGGATGAGGCTAATGAATAGCAAAGGATATCAGGGATATGGCTCACAAAGGACTTCAGGGCAGCAGCCCTTTCTGGCAGCTCCAGCGGGCAACCTTCCAACCTGGAATTGGTGCTGCAAAAACTGGGTAAGGAGGTTAAGTTGGGCCGGATGGTGGGTCCATTTAAGGACATTCCTTTGGAAAATCTTAAGACGTCCCCATTGGGATTGGTGCCCAAAAAGGAGCCAGGGAAGTTCAGGCTTATACACCACCTGTCTTACCCAAAAGGAGGTTCAGTCAATGATGAGATCGAGGGTAAGGGTGGCCTACACTTCCTTTGACGAGGCCGTGCAGCTATTCAGGAAGGCAGGAAAGGGGGCACTGATGGCCAAGGTGGACATCGAATCTGCATTTCAGCTATTGCCAGTGCATTTGGAGTCTTTACACAGGTTGGGCTGCCATTTCCAGGGCCGCTACTATGGAGATAGGTGCCTCCCATGGGCTGCTCTATTTCCTGTGCATACTTTGAGGGTTTCAGCACATTCCTGGAGTGGGAAGTACGCAGCAAAGCAGGAGTGCGGGCTGTCATACACTATTTAGACGACTTTCTCTGTGTAGGCCCACCCCAGTTTAGCTTATGTGCAATGCTCCTTCAGACACTGCAGGATACTGCTGGGCAGTTTGGGATCCCCCTAGCACAAGAAAAGACTGAAGGCCCAGTAACCTGCATAAAACTCTTAGGCATCGAGATTGACACTGTTAAGCAAGAATGCAGGCTACCAAAGGATAAGGTGTCTGGGTTGGTGGCTGAAATAGGCTATGCTAGGGGGGCAAAAAAGGTAACCTTAAAACAGCTTCAATCCCTTTTGGGCAAACTGAATTTTGGTTGCAAAATCATTCCCACGGGGAGGGTTTTTTCTTTAAGTCTGGCCTTGGCAACTGCGGGCGTGACGCAACCACACCATTTCATTAGGCTAAATGCAGAGCATAAAACGGACTTAGCGGTCTGGAGCACATTTCTCCAGGGCTTCAATGGGAATGTCTATTGGTTGGGGGACACAGTTGAGAACTCTGAGATCACGCTATTCACGGATGCAGCAGGTTCGACTTCTTCGTCTAAACCAGTAATTGTTCTATTGCGTCAACTGTTTTTGCGCTGTCTGCAACTTAATATTAACTTTAGGGCGAAGCACATTCCAGGGGAGATTAAAGAAATTGCGGATGCTTTGTCTCGTTTCCAGTGGACCAGATTCCGGGGACTGGCACCCACAACAGACCAGGAGGGAGAGCGGTGCCCAGACAAATTGTGGCCGCTGGTGCATCAGGTATGATGGAATGGGTACAGAGACACTTGGGATGGCTATACTAGGGTATGGCGAGACTGGGGGCAGTGGGAACATGACTTGGGGGGAGTGGACAATAACGAGGACAGGCTAGGCTTATCGGCTTGGCAGCTGGCGAAGGACTTTTGTAACAATATGTCCATTAGCATGGTGGAAAGGAAGTTGGCAGCTTTAGCATTTTTGTTTAAGTTTCGGGGGTGGCCAGATTTCATGAAGGACTTCGCAATAAAACAGGCAGTAAAAGGGTTTAAAAAGGGGAGGAAGTTGAGGGACATTAGGAGGCCCATTACCTTTGATATCTTGGAGGGTATTTTCAGCTAACTAGTTAAGATCACTCACTCATCATTTGAACTTTGGCTTTTCAGAGTGGCTTTTTCATGGGCTTTTTTCAGGGCTTTTAGAATATCCAAATTGGTCGGGATCAGGGGGGATCCAGAACGAGGACGTAAGTAGGTGTGAAAGGAGCGTGAAGATCAGGATACGGGAATCAAAGACGGACAAGAGTGGGACAGGGGTAGTTTCCTGATCCACCAGGACGGCAGTGCCTTATCAAGATTTCAGTTCATAGCGGTTTTAAAAAGAGCGTTGACAGAGTTGTATTTATACATTTGATGTCATAAATGATTTATTCATGTTACAGTTGTGTATTAATGTTATGCATTGTTACAGTTTAATAAAGCTGTGGCCACTATCATTTCCTACAATGATATTGTCACCTCTTTATTGGGTAAGTAAGGGAGTGGGCATAAGTGGATGCATGGGTCATGACAAGATCAGACACATGGTGTTATCCTGCAGCTTTCTAAACAGACCACCTACCATCTTTCTGTGTCATGAGATCCCTCCAGTGGTCGTGCATTGATCTTCTTACAAAACAACATGTCATTATTGCCCAGTTCAACTAAGAACTTGAGCATCGACCACTGACTAGAATGAGCTTAGGCAAGACTTAGCCAACTTTTCTGGGGCTAATTTACTGTTCGGAATGAAATAAAAGTCAGAAAGGATATTTGCAATGCAATGGAAGAAATTATATTGTATAAATTCTATATCTTACTGTAAAGATACTGTATGTTTGTTTCAAAACATGGTTTTAAAGCCTTAAAAGTGTGTAATGCAAAATTAAAATGTGCAATGTATAAATGGTCTAATAAAGAATGTTATATTGGGAAAATAGACCTTTTGTTCTTGTTTGTGAAGATTTTTTCCCTTTGCATTTTTTGTTACATTTCCCCAACTGAATTTTGTGATATATAAATCACAGTCAGCATGCTGTTTTTGCATGGGCTGATGTCAGCCATGAAAATATTGCAGTCACTACATGCTATATTTGTATTGGCTATCAAACTGTTTAGCATAACCCTGGTGTTCATATTTTATGATGCTATTGCCATTGTGAGTGGGAGATAAGGTAATGTAAATTGCAAGTTTTAATTTCCCATTTGGAATGTCAAAATGTGTACATAACAAATATATATATATATATATATATTTGTTATGTACACATTTTGACATTACAAATATATATATATATATGTGGCTAATAAAAGAGCAACCAATTTTGGGAGTTTTACTTGAAAGCAGCGAGTAAGTTGCAGGTAAAATGTATAATAAAGCAATTGAGTTCTTAAATGGGATGTAAAGTCTAAAATAGAATAAGGCTAGAAATGCTGTATTTTGTATACTACGTAGAAAGATCACTGGCACACAGGAATTTGTTTAGCAGGGCAAGCCCTTGCAATTTTAATAATGCAGTGTAACGTTTTGGGGCACGCCCCTTTGTCAAGCCCTGTTGTAGCTGGTGGCTAATAAAAGGGCAACCAATTTTGGGAGTTTCACTTTGAAAGCAGCTAGTAAGTTGCAGGTAAAACTTAGTCTCTTTGTAAAATGCAATAATAATGCAATTGAGTTCTTAATGAATCAGATAAAATTGAGCGTAGGACTGGCCAGATATGGGATGACTTTGATGTAGTTGGCCAGCTGAAATATATTGCAATATATGGACAAACAATCTCTGTTTTGTTTAAAGGGGAAGGCATTTTTAGTAGCTCAAGGCACACAATGTTTCAATGTCCTTAATATATTGATAATGGGCTGAGTGCAGGGGATCTCTTGTATTTGTCTATATAAGAACATGCATGTATAAAAAGCTACTTGATATTACTGCATTGTTTTCTAGGTCAGTATATTAACTGATAAATGGTTATGGCCTTATGCCTGCTAAATATTATATAGGACATAATGTAGGTCAAATGATTAAAAAAGGTTACAGCTTCAATATTTAAACGTATTTAAAAGTATTATTTTCTATGAATATTCCAAATCTAGAATGAATATGTTCCCATTTTCACTAATATGTTAATCTAAATGCAATTCTTATGCAAGTGTTTGAGAATACACAAAGACATGCTGGAAATATATGCAAATAAAATTGAAATTAAACCTTTTACTGGTTGTAATCATAAAAAGCTAATTTAAATTTTCACAGGAATTTCTTACCAAATTATTAATTCTAAACTGATATACTGTATACAGCTATATTTATTGCTGCTTGATTATAACATGCAGTTATTATCTTTTATGTAAAACTAAAACTCAGTACCATTGGAAAACCTAGCTATACTCAAAAACACATAACTTGATATTCATAAAAAGATGTAAAACCTTGCAATACCAAAGCAGTCTCCTAAAAACCGAAAATAATGGAGACTTTTGCATAAACAGCTAATAATAGAACTGAGGTTTAGGAATAAGGGACTTAAAGATATTGTATTGGTGAAATCCCAAGGCTCTCATTCAGACAATGTATTTAGTGAGCATAATCTAATTTAAAATTGAAAAAAATAAAATGAACTCTCTTGCTTATGTTAAAGCAAAAAGACTTTAACCACTAGTGTATTCATACTCGGATATGATACAAGAATGCAGGAAGCCAATTTTGCTGTACCGACAGAAACATATTTATTTTGTGTATCCTTCAGGCTCAATAAAAAGTGCATAAAATAATATTACTGTGGTTTATTAGCCTCTGTTTAGATTTTTTCATTTACGTTTAAACATGGAAACAATGGAATCGCCAGTCTTATATTTTTTCAAATTGCACCCAAAATAAAAATGGTAATAGTCTATATTATTAAAGTGAATCACTTAAAGTATTACTCATACAGACCAAAGGTAATTCAAGGACAGGGGGTTGTAATACTGACTTACCCAACAAGGCCTAATAGAGACAGCCTCAGAAGATCAATGATAAATTGTCCAGTCATATTAATGCATATACGATTGACAAATGCATAGTTTATTTTTAAGAATATCTGAAACTAAGTACTCAGGGGATGATTTATTAACTATTGAGTTTGAGATTTGCTACAGTTCATAATTTGTGCCATAAATTTCTCCAGAACTCAATTTTTCAATTGAACTCATTTTCTGGCAAAGATGGCCCATGTTCAGTGAATAGTAATTAGTCTATGGATCCTAGAGGTACCTAAATGTTAACAATAGAACAGTAATGTGGTAAGAATATATATATTTAGACAAATTGTGGTTTCAAAACCTCTAATACCACAAAAAGTTGAGCTTTACTAAATGGGCCCCACTGTGTTTTTTTCAGGAGGATCAATGTTGTTGGGTGGAATAGGTATATTCCTCACAGACAGTGGCTCCATATATGTATATATATATATATATATATATATATATATATATATATATATATATATATATATATATATGTATATATATATATATATGTGTGTATATATATATATATGTGTATATATATATATATATATGTGTATATATATATATATATATATGTGTATATATATATATATATATATGTGTATATATATATATATATATATGTGTATATATATATATATATATATATATATATATATATATATATATATATATATATATATATATATATATATATATATATATATATAGAGCCACCGTCTGTGAGGAATATACCTGTAGGCTCATTTACAACTGCAACCACTATTGTTGCATTTGTGTGCATTGATGATATTTAATAAATAACTATGCTTTGCTATAGTTCCAGTTGGCTCATATGAATAAAAGTAAGTAGCTATATTTTAATCTGGGTGATCAGTCAATTTGTCTTTTATACATATTCTTTCAAAAAGTACTGAAACTGATCTGGGACCTTTGATGGGTCATTTTTCAATGGTAGAACAAAAGCTGGCTCTCGCACACCCAGTGTAGAGATGCGAAGTCTGGTGCTCAGTGGTAGAGGTTCGGCCACCTCACAATAGAATCAAATAGAAAAGAAATCCACGGCACACAGGCTGCTGCAAGCAAGGAACCCCTTGCACGTTTAATGCGGAAGTGAGCAACGTTTCGGGGTCACGTCCCTTTGTCAAGCCAAGGCTTGATGGGCGAATTTATTCGCCAGGCGCGAATTTGCAGCGAATTTGCGCGATTCGCCGCCAGCGAATAAATTTGCGAAACTCCCGCGAAAATTCGCGTCAAAAATTCGCCGGCGTCAAAAAATTTTTTTTCGAAAAAATGGACGCCGGCGTAAAAAATGGGCGCCGGCGTCGAAAAACGGGCGCCGGCGTCAAAAACGAGATGCCGGCGCAGTTTTGCGAATTTTTCGCCGTTTCGCGAATTTCGCGCGAAATTCGCGAATTTTCCGGCGAAGCGAAACGGCGAAAATTCACCCATCACTACATATTATATAAAAGTGCAAGATACAAGTCATTTTAGACAAACATTATAATTGGTTCATGGTAAGTGTAAGCTTTATATGCTTCAGCCAATTCCGGCGCTGCCCTGTTGCCCTTCCGACCACAACCAAGTAAATGACCTTCAAAAGCACTGACTGCTACTAGAATCTATCCATGTATGTATTCACCAGTATAAGAATGGCCAATTGCTAGCAACTTTGCAATTGGTTCTCATTGTTTATTTTTTTATGGGTTTTGAATTATTTGCCTCCTTTTTCTGCATGGGGGGGTGGTCACTGATCCCGTCAGCCAAAAATGATTTCTCTGTGAGGCTAAAATTGTATTGTCTTGTTCATTTCTATTACTTATCTTTCTTTTCAGGTCTTTCCTCATTCAAACCACTGCCTAGTTTTAGGGTAACTAAGACCTTAGAAACCAGGTAGCTGCTAATATAACAAACTGGACAGCTGCTGAATAACTGAAAAAATAATTTAAAATATAAGACCAATTGCATAGTCTAAGAATATCAATGTCTAAATGATACTTAATGTGTTTATCCCTTTATTTGTTTGTATGTTTTTGGCATGTGGGAGGAACCCATGATACCCTGTAAAAACCCTTGCAGGCAGTACCCTGATTGACACTGAATGGTGGACCATTGTTAAAGGAAAGCAATGGTAAGCACAGTCAGTACAGATATAGATTTACAGTTATGGCTTTGCAGATTAAAACTTCTAAATATATTGTGCTTATTATTATAGTAAATGTTTGTTAAACTATTTTTATGTTCACCATACCATACTTTCCATACTTACAGTCTAAGGGAAAATTTAAATACTATACATTTTCTAAAAAATAGAGCAAATAAGGGGACAGTCAGAAACAGAGATGTATAAATTAGCTATTTACAGTTTAAGGGGGCATGAGCATAAACACAGCATACAAACAGCTGGTGGGGAAGCAGCTGGAAATGTATGGCATTAAAACAGACATTTCTAACATCCATGATAGCTTTTCCATTACGTTAGTGGAACTATTGTTTGCTTCAACATTAATGTCACATAGAAAACTAAGTGAAGCAATTTCTTCCTGTCAACAAAAATTGAGCTATGGTTGTTAAATTTGCTAATATTTGCAAATAGTACTTTCCTGAAGTCAGAAAATATTGTGATTCAAGGGAAAAACAGCATGTTATAAACATTACCACAATGCTGTCAGTAGCCTGATTACCCCATATTTCTTAGTTACAGCAAATTGTCATATGCATTAAGTCTAAATGTCTCACTTTTATAGACCAGCAACAAAATATTATGTACTGTCTAAGGAACAGATAGAACTGTTGCTGTAAAAAGTGTCTCATATCATGGGATGCTTTAGTTACAAAGGGCTATGTATAACAAAAGAAGAGGTAAGGGTCACATAGCAGTCAAGGTTTATGCCTATCCCTTTAGGTACTGCTACTGTGCTCTGTGCCTTATCTGAGTAAAAGCATATAAAGCAATAATATAAGGTACCACTGAGCCCCATACTTAACACCAATCAACAGGCATATAGTACAGAACCTTGTGTACCCCAGTGCTCCCCAGCTTAAGAAAAGAGACACAAGATGATTGCCTATTGCCCCTTAGTGAGTGCAAGAGGGTTTTTACAGTGGCATTAAGTGACATCAGGAGAATTTGCATGGTTGCCTACCCACATTAAGTAATTGCAGGAGATTAGCTCAATTTCTATGAGTTCAAGGCTGAAAAATCATCTCACAGGGAATTGTCTCATCAGAAATTATACAACTTTCTGACGTGTGACAATCTGGCTTGCTGATAGGCATACATTGTTTACAGTCTGTACTTTGCAAGTTTGTAAGTCCCACTAGTAGTGCATGGTATCTGTATATTATATACACCTTTGAATCCTAGTTTGTATTTTACTGTTTGTTGCTATTGTCATGTGCCCTTACTCCTGTCTGGATTTATGGATCCTGACAATGGGAAATTCCATGTGGAGCTCTGTCTATTATCTGTGAGACATAAACAGGATAATACTGGCACTTTTTTCATGAAAGGGTTACCACTGGATCTCTAATTCCAAATACATGGATGGATCCTTGGTTACCTTTTGTGAAGCATGCATTACATCACCAGCAACATGTATAAATGGTACAGCACTTCCGTTTACAAATCTAAAACTTGTGCAAGCTCTGTGAATTGTACTGGAGAAAATCTAATGGTGCTGTAATGGGACCAGAAAACATACCCCTCTGTTTGACATTGGGCTATTGTGAAAAGGTGCATAAACATTAACTGACCTGATATATATATATATATATATATATATATATATATATATATATATATATATATATATATATATCTATATATTGAGGACATTGAGTCATTTTGTGCCTAAAGATCCTAAAAATGCCTTACCCTTTAAAAAAAGGGATTGTTTGTCCATAAATTGCAATATATTTAAGTTGCCAACTACGTCAAAATCATCCCCGATGTGGCCAGTTCCTACACTCAACTTGCATATGTTTCATTAAGAATTTGTCCATAAATTGCAATATATTTAAGTAGCCAACTACGTCAAAGTCATCCCCGATGTGGCCAGTTCCTACACTCAACTTGCATCTGTTTCATTAAGAATTCTATTGCTTCATTATACATTTTATAAAGGGCCTAACTTTTACCTGCAACTTACTTGCTGCTTTCAAAGTAAAACTTGGTTGCCCTATTATTGGCCACCAGTAGTGACGGCTGAATTTGTCCAGTTTTGCTTCACCGAAAAATGTGCAAATTTCCTGTGAAATTCGGAAAACACCGGAAAGATTACGAGACACTTTGAAGTCAATGGGAGACAAAATTATTTTGATGCGCAGCAATTTAGATGCCCGCAACAATTTTTATATATGTGCCTTTTTTTGTCCAAATGCATTAAAGTCAATGGGCGTCTGAATAATTTTGACACCCATCAATTTGTATGCAGGCAACTATTCTCACACGGGCCCAAATGTTTTTGGTGTTGCTGATTTTTCGCCAGCGAATTTGTGTGAATTTATTCTCTGGTGGCAAAATGCGAATTCGCTGTGAATTTGCGCTTGGTGAATCACTAGCCACCAGCATTTGTGTATTTGCATATGTATATTTATATATAGGGTCTTGACAAAGGTCTTAGACAAAGAACGAAACGTTGGTCAGTTCTTTTTAAATGCCATTAAGTATTGATTTTTAAATTTCATCAATCCCAGTGTGCACTGAAGTTCTACAAAGCTTAATTTAAAAGTTAATAATTCAGTCCCATATTGTACTATATTTATACCTATATAGCAATTATTGGTAAGGTTTCATAATGACCATAAATCCTCCATTTTCACCTTTATACATTACCCTATATAATTGACTTTACTAAATGTGTTGTGTAGTATGAATTAATTGTAAGGTTTTAAACTTAAATATATTATGAGAATATGAAAATATACAGGCAGGTTTGATCAATTTCTAGAAATGGTTCCATCAAATACACACTGTGAATGCGAAGAGAGCTATAAAAAAGCAATTTTGTAGTGTTACTATTACAGACCATTATAGACTTAACACATTTAGCATCTGGCTTTTTGGCACAAGAATAACAGCAAGGATTGTTATTTTCTTCTAACAATTTGTTCTGCATTGTGACACTAATTAATCAATTTTTTTCATTAACTTGTTTGACTTTCTAACTCAATACATTTGTATAATATGCTAGTAAAAGCCAAATTGATTTCATAAAATAGAATTTACCATTGTAGGTCACTTCCAAGCTCTCAAGTTGCTTGACCCACAGTTTCAAAGCTTTCTTTGATTTTAATACAATTTGTTAATAATACAGTATCAGACACATAATTCATCTACAGCAAATGTTTTAAATAGAACTTTGAAAGGTTAAATGCATTCCATTTTCAAAGGATATACAAAAACTTTAATCATAAGAAACTGGCTGTAAAACATAAGTCTTGGAAAAATATTATACACTGTAGAACTCTGAAGCTGGTAGGAAAAGCTTTTTTCAAATCATTCAAAATTATTATTGTGTCTAAATTACAAGTAAGAATTTAGCATTGTTTGTCTATGGTACAACAGTCAGATACTGGCTAAGGAAGGTTAATTTGCCTCCTACTTAAGTAAAAATATAACTCTACAAAAGCATGTGTTTTTTCCTGTCATGATGATTTAAATTCACATAGAGGGTTTAAGGTAATTTTGAGTGAGAAATTGAAAATTTCTCTTAATTTTCCATAATGAAGGTTGCTTTTGATTCTATATAAATGATCTATCCACCTATAAACTATTCAAGTATAAATAAAACAGGCTAGATAAAAAAAAGAAAGAATAGGAGAAGAGAGCTCATTCATTATCAAACTAGTATGGAACCTAAAGGTACACAGGGTTCATAAAGTACTTTAGTGATGCTAATTAACAGTATCTCCTAAGTAAGAAATGGAAAATATACAGTACCTCTCTAGTTAACATAAACTGATCAGTTGGCTGTTAGGAAATTAGGATAAGAGGCTCTTATTCTTTTATATAGTAACATCATTAATAAAACTAAACAAGGGTACATCATCAATCACTTAATTATCTTCAATTAAGCTTATTATGTTTTATACCTCATCCTCTAATAATAGTCATGCATGCATCTAGTTTCCCCCCATTAAAATTTAGGAGATGCGGTCATGCAATAAAAATAGCTACATACTAAGTACCACATTACATAAGCTAATGAAGCCTCAGCGTCATGTGCCATATATTTCTGAAAATGGAATGTTTTTCTCAAGAACATTTGAATCATAGCTGCAAAATGTGACACTGTTACTTGTTTCTGCATTAAAGGACATTGGTCCTTGTTTCGGCATTAAACAGGCATGATAATTGAACATGTGAGTGTTTTTAAAGAAACATGTTTTAATCTTGTGACCCCTGAACACCGCTTATTAACACAATGCACTGGTGAAATTATTATTATATTCATTGAAGAAGAGGAGTAAATGTAACAAGAAGACTCAATGACATTGAAATTAGATAAGAGTCATCACTAGCATATAAAATGATAAAGATTATATTAATTTACGCCTCAAAAGAGAGCCATAGTTCAAGCAATAATTGGCACAAGAGAGACTTGAGTCACTCAAAGCAACTCCTAATTAGAACACATCTGTATCATGCAATTTAGTCATGGTCTGATGTGATTTGCAAACAACATTACATGAGGTTATCAGGTCACATTCAACAATAATTGGAGTATAGTTATAGGATATTTGTAAAATGTTTTTATTGGCAAAATGCACACTATGATATAATTTATGTATATTTATTCAGGCAGTTTTAGATTTTTAGATGAAAGGTCCCTGAATAACTTAATTGATATAAATGCATAGACTACCACTGGAGATGTGTTTGATCCACTAAATGATGTTGCCCATTTAACCTTGAAGCAATGAAACAGAGAAATATTCTATATTCTCTTATATTTATTCAGTTTGCATTGTACATATGTATTCCACTTGGGACATTAAAAAGTCTTCCTTCAAACTATATAAAGTAGCACTTTATTTACAGTAGTGTGTTTGGCTAAACTGGTCTAGTTTTCAGACATCAATGTGTGACCAGCAATGGACAGAGGCGAGTAATTTACTATATTTTCTTTTTACATGTTATTAACACAGTTGATAAATGTATAATAATATTTTGGAGTACTTACTATTCTATTATTGTAATAAAATATTCTGCAGTCTGTTGGGAATCATCATGTAAAGAGAATTGTTGTCCATTTTGTCATGTAGGTTGTAGCTGTCTTGACGTTCTCTTGTAGCTTTTAAAGCTGCCATGCACATGCCTGTAAGGCTTTACAGGCAAGATTGATGGGGTTAATTATTAATGATGTAGTCTGTTTTCGAGGGTATTTTTCAGTCAAACCTTGAATTGTTGGGTTAAAAAAAATGAAAATTTTTGAAGTTTTTTTTTTAAAGAAACTCAATATTTTTGAGATTTATTAAATTTTTCTAGATTTATTAAACCCTGAACCTGGAAAGAGCTTGAATATGAAAATACTCCAGCAAAAACCTGTTGAGGTAATGTAGAAGTCAATAGCAGAGGTGTCTTCAACCATTTGGAGATGTTTGTAGCCTTAATGGTGTTCAGGTTTTTTTTTCGAAAACTCAATTAATTGGGGCGATTAAAGTTTTTTTCTGCCGAAAACTTGATTGATTTGAGTTTTTGGATTGTTCACCATGAATTTACTGATTTGAGTTTTTTTCCATTCGAGTTCTTTCTTAAATTAGAAAACATTTGAATTGTCGCCAGCATCAAAATTCATGTTTTGCTAATTTCATGGCAAAGATGCATGTATTTGCAAAGACAGGGTTTTTTTTAGTTACAAAATTATGATCATAAAATTGAAAAGCCACCATACCACTTCAAGGTAAAACCCATATGGTGGTCCCATAACTATTTACCTCTGGTTATAATACACAAATGCTAAAGCCTCCCGGCATAAAAGCATTACCTGAAATAAAGGTCTCCCGACCTGGGCATTGGTTTCAATCATAGGGTTTAGTCCTTCCCCACCATTAGCTTTCAAAGGCGAAAGATAACATAGACCACAGCATTGGTTTCATGAGATTAATCCCCCCCCCGCCACTTGCGGCTTTTAAGAGAGAGAGACTGACTGCCCAAAACAACACCCATTTCCAAAGGCATGGGGCCACCATTTAAAGGGAATAAAGGGAATAACAGGAATAATGTCTCAATAGCCATAAAGTCATTTCCATTGCAATTGTTTAATGAGACATCACAGAGGTAGTAAGAAATACTTTTGTATTTGTGGGAAATAAGAGTTTTTAGGAACTTCTGTGTGGCGCATTCTTAAATTAGTCCCTATAAGTGAGCAATTGTTTAAATCCGCCACATGGCAATTCAATTTCATAAAAATGGTGTTTTATTCAACTGAGAAATCTGTAATAATGCAGTTGCTGTGATTTTCTAGTAAATTCAGGAAAATGTAATAGGTGTGCTAAAATTTCAAATTGCTAGGAATTATGAAAAAAATCTTCATAATCCCAAGTGTGATCCAATCACAGCGGTACCATGGTCCTTATTGAGTCGTACATGACTGGAAGTGAGATTTGGGACTGGATCACAGGGCAAAGACACAAGGGACACGCTGTCTCCCACAAAAAATCTTGGCTACCACAGGAGACAAAATGTCCCTTGCTTCCTTCCCAATGACTAAAATGAAAGACACCTGTGGGGAAAACATAAAGGGCATACAATTTGTATGTAGTTTTCATAGGAGACACACTGGGGCAACAAAAAACATGAATTTCAGAAAAGCTAATTTTAGTGCCTTGAGGGCTGCCCTTCAGAGCATTGATTGGGGCATTAAGTTTTCAGCTAAAAACACAGAACAGAAATGGTTGTCATTTAAAATGTTATTAAATCATTACTGTTCTCAATTTATTTCCTTATGGAGTAAATGTAGAAGTTCTAAGAATCAGCCTATGTGGCTTAATGTAGGAGTAAAAAAGTTAATAGGAAAGAAGAGAAAGGCATTTAGAAACTACAAATCTGTTGGGACAGAAGCTGCATTTAATGGATGGTACTAGTATGGATGTAACAGATACAGAAAAGGCAAATGTGCTAAATCAGTTCTTTTCATCAGTGAATACAATTAGGGATGTAGCGAACTGTTCGCCGGCGAACTAGTTCGCGCGAACTTTGACTGTTCGCGTCCGCCGCAAGTTCGCGAACGTCGCGCGACGTTCGCCAATAGGCGTTCGCGTCAAAATCATTCGACCATTCGACCATTCGATCGCTAAAATCGAACGATTTTCGTTCGAATCGAACGATCGAAGCCATTGGATTGAATGAAATCATTCGATCCAATGGCTTCGATCGTTCGATTCGAACGGAAATCATTCGATCGAACGATTAAAATCCTTCGATCGTTCGAATCGAACGATTTTCGGATGTTCGAAGTTCGCGAACTGTTCGCGAACTGTTCGCATTTTTTGCCGGAGTTCGCGAACGGCGTTCGCGAACACATTGTCGGCGGTTCGCTACATCCCTAAATACAATAGAAGAAGTCTGAGTTCCCAGGTTTACTTCATAGCTGCACTAATGGCTCAGCTCAATCTAGTCAGTGGCTGACTCAGGATTTGATTAATAAAAATTAATGTAAACAATGCTCCAGGGCCTGATGGCATACACCCTAAGAGAGCTTAGTTCAGTTTTAGACCAGCCCCTATTTCTGATTTTCTCAGATTCGCTTTTATCTAGTATGGTACCTATGGATTGGAGAAAAGCTGATGTCATTTTAACATTTAAAAAAGGATAACAATCTCAGCCTGTCAATTATAAGCCAGTAAGTTTAACATTGGGGGTCAGTGATCTATTTTGGATTTTGCCAAAGCTTTTGATACCGTGCCCCACAAATGACTTGTTTCTAAACTAAGTTCTGTTGGGCTTAATGAAGCCGTTTGCACAAGGATAGGAAACTGGCTACAGGATCGGATACAGAGGGTGGTTGTTAATGGTACATTCTCTACTTGGAGCAAGGTTCTTAGTGGGGTCCCTCAGGGCTCGGTATTGGGTCCACTTTTATTTAACCTGTTCATTAATGACTTGGGGGAGTGTTTTGTAAGTAATGTATCAGTTTTTGCAGACGACACAAAACTATCCAACCCAATTAATTCCATCCAGGACGTGTCATCCTTGCAACAGGATCTTGACAAACTGGCAATCTGGGCAGCTAAGTGGCAAATGAGATTCAATGTTGATAAATGTAAAGTCATGCACCGGGATGTAAAAATATCCAAGACACTTATACCCTTAATGGGACTGCACTAGGCAAATCCATTATGGAAAAGGACCTTGGAGTCATTTTTGATGATAAATTTGGCTGTAGCAAGCAATGCCAGTCAGTAGCATCAAGGGCAAATAAGGTCTTGAGCTGTATTAAAAGGGGCATAAATTCACGGAAGGAGGGGGTCATTCTTCCACTTTATAGAACACTGGTAAGGCCCCATCTAGAATTGTAACTGTATTAGAGAGGGTGCAGAGAAGGGCAACTAAGCTGGTAAAAGGTTTGGAAAATCTTAGCTATGAGGAAAGACTGGCCAAATTGGGGATGTTCACGCTGGAGAATATTCGTAAGGGGTTTTTTACAGTGAGAACTGTGAAGATGTGGAATTCTCTCCCTGAACCAGTTGAACTGGCTGATACATTAGATAGCTTTAAGAAGGGTTTGGATGGCTTTTTAGCAAGTGAAGGAATACAGGGTTATTATCAAAGTACAAGTTGATCCAGGGACTAGTCTGATTACCATTTTGGAGTCAGGAAGGATTTTTTTCCCCCTCTGGACAAATTGGAGAAGCTTCAGATGGGGTTTTTTGCCTTCCTCTTCATCAACTGGCAAATAGGCAGGTTAAAAAAAGTAAAAAGGTTGAACTTGATGGACGTGTGTCTTTTTTCAACCTAACTTACTATGTAGTCACCAGCTCAGCTATATTCAAGTTTCCTACACTTTGGTAAGTTAAACATAATAAATATATGGTATATTTGACCCCTACATAAATATAACAAGCTAAATTATACTTATTTAATTTAATAATCTTTATTTCTTTCTTTGTTTTGATATGGATGCCTGATTGAATGAAAATAAAGTAATGCAAATTCTCTTTTGCCATTGGAGACACAAAAAAGGGTATTCACCCTATTTTTGAAAGATTTAAAAGAAGGGAAGAATTTGCTATCATTTTAATAAAAAAGCTGTATCCTCCTGTTTACAAAATTATTCTAAAGGGATGGAATATTTAAACTATCAGGCCGATGTAGATCTCTCTGGACTAAAATGTGCTTGTGATTATGCTTTACAAGTACATTAGAGCAGGGGATCTTTTTTCCCCATGGAAAAGATCAACATGCAACAGGTTACCTCTTTAGATTTAAGGAAGAGGACTTTCATTTGAAACAGTGTAGAGGTTCTTCACAGTGAGGCTGTGGAATGCCTTGATGGGTGATGTTGTGATGGCAGATTTTATTAATGCCTTTAAGAGGGGCTTAGATGTTTTTGGCCAAAAAAACCCTCTAGTTTTTATGAAAAATCAACTTGATTCTTAATAAATCTGCCACTATAAGTCACTGAGGAGTTCCATGGCAATATAAAAGGAACTCCGAGGTTACTTCTAATATCCTCATATTTTCCAATAAGGGGTACTTTATTTATTATAGTACACATGTTTTAGTGAGTCATGTGACAAAAAATACATCACTAAGCTCTGTTTATAACTGATGACATCACTAAGAGCTGTTCATAAGGATATCATTTACACAGGAAATTCATATCTTTTGTGTATTATAATGCAATCATTACACTTTCCATTCCTTTACTTTACAAAATAACTCTTCCTATGTGCTTCAAAATGAGCTTTATAGCACTTGACAAAAATTGTTTGACAAGGTGACCAAATCATGTTAAAAATAGCTTAAAATATATATTTATATGTATAGTAATAAAACCCATTGCTGAGCACATGTACAAAATAGATCTAATAAAAATTTAAAATTTCTTTCCTGGAGTAGGACACAATGGACACACCAGGACTGAACTAGTGAAATCTGATTGCAATATTCCCTTTCTAGTAATTATCCCCCTATTTTATTGATATAGTTCATCTTCCATAAAGTTTTGGGATGAGCAAAGTTTATCGCAGGCAAAAAATGCAGTTTTACCAGTGGGGGGAATTTTCTAAAATTGTTCTAATTTTCTCTACCGAGGTAGGACCATATGCTATTACAGAGCTAAAAACACCATAACTGAAATGTCATTTTGATTTCCCATTAATTGCAATGCATTTTGGTGGTTTTGTTCAAATTTTAGCAAAGAAAATGATGCCAGTTATACTTATTACTAATAAACTATGTATTTGAGCAACTGTAAGAAATTGTCTTTGAAGAGGTTGGATAGAAATATTCTCTGTAATGTTATCTGCTATATGATGAAGGTACAAATGTTTTCTATTATTTCATATAATATGTTTAATTTTGCAATGTTAATTTATCCCCAGTTTCTATTCAAATTCTATATTTTTGCTTTGTTTGTGGAAAAGCTATATGAGGCAGCTGGATCACAAACAGCATGGGTTTGTTTGGTATATTCCCATCGTTTCTGGAAGGAAAACAGTTCATTATTCAGTTATATAATTATTGCAAGGACTACAGGCATAGCTCCGTTGTAAGCGGTAGTTTGGCAAGCTGACAAATTACCTACTAGGCCACTTTACAAGATTCCATCTCACAGGCATTCAGTTCACCACGTGACGTCTTTTGGTTGTAGCTCGAAACTACTCTTTGATAGAGTCTTTTTTCCCCCACAATATTACCAAGAAGACACAAATGTACATAACAGTGGCAACTTAAGTTACAAATAAAGGGGAAAAAAGATATTCAGTGCTGTGTTTTATTAGTATAATGGCAAGAAGAAAAAGAAAATATGAAAAAGAGTTAGAAGCAATTTTTTTTAAAACAGACTGTCGTTTACTTATTTTCAGCATTTTAAGATTTGAAGGAATGGATTAAAATAGAGTGTTTCCAGGCTTAGGGGAATCTTATTGAGAAGGTTATAAGTATGATGGAAATAGAATAATAATCTAGTTGTAGACATTTACGCATTCTCAGTGGCATAACATTTTCTAGGCATTGTTGTGCAAGACACTGTATTTTTAACCTGCATAAACTGGATACGCAAAGATGATAAAAATTAATCAGAATATAGAAAATGTTGTTTCCTGACTGAAAGTTATTAAATTGATTCACAGAGAATGTGACTGTCTGTCATTTACATTTTTGCAGTTTCAGTGAAATCTGTAGAAACGGTTGCTTTCTTAACGGAAGAGTGAAAAGATAACTATTTATTCTCACCATTAATAGCTAAAGTGCCTGGATTTTTCCTGGCAACTGGATTATATTGAAGCAATAATTAAAAGCCACACAACTCATTGTAATAATTCTTGTTTTGAGGTACTAGATAACAGTACTTTATTATGATACACTAACATTTTGAAAACTGTATTGCTTTCATAATGGTGGCATAAATTGACAAAATAGCAAATGTACAGTACTTTTAAGACTGACTGCATTAGTGGGTTGACTAACTTATGGTACTGCATCTGGCAAAACAGACATACCTTGCACCAATCATCAGATGGAAATACAGAAATTTGTCATAAAAGCTTTTGCTGCTTCCTTACATTAACTTCATTAGTGCCTGGCACAGTTGGTACAGATGACCAAAACTGTTCATCCGCTTGCACTAGCAAAGTTAGCTTTTTTCAGTTAAGCAGTCATGATAATATTCCATGTGCAGTGTGTGTGGGTTGGTGACAGGCCGTGCTAGGACGTGGGTATAGGGTGAGGCCAGGTTTTGGAGCTGATAATGCACTGGAACCTCTTGGTACAGCTGTGATCGGTACAGCTGTGATCGGTACAGCTGAGCAGTCTCAATCTGTGATCTTCCATGTGTATAAAAAAGATGGATTCTGGAATTCTTGGCAGGGCTAGTGATGGATGAATAAATCCACCAGGTGCCAATTTGCACGAATTTCCGCGTTTTGCCAACAGCGAATAAATTCACGAAACTGTGGCAAAAATTTGGCGCTTAAAAATATTGTTGTGGGTGTTGAAGTTGATGAGCTTCAAAATTATTTTGACGCCCATTGACTTCAATGTGTTTTGCAAATGTTTGCGATTTTGTGGTAAATGGGACAAATTCACCCATCACTAGCAGCCAACTTTGTAAGCCAGAAAGGAAACACACCCTGTGGTAAATACAGAACAGGGTTTAATTCTTTCTGCCAACCACAAAGGCAGATTCCAGAACGGCCCAACTCGTGATATTCTGAGTTGACCTTTGCACAGACCAATTCAAACCTGAATTGTGATTTGGCCAGTCACATTTTATACTGCTGGGCTACCGGTGTGCCATTTGGTGAGTATGTCCAATTTAGTCCGAATATAGGATTCAGACAGTGCACAGCTCTTACAAAGGGACATGGGGCAAATTATGTGTATTATTTTTTTTATATATATTCTCTTTTTATTGAATAAGAAAGCATATTAAGACAGATCATAAACATAGGTATCAGGGTTATAATAATATCACAACAAAGATATAGAGTTGGACAGTTCTCAGAAAATCACAGTTAACAATATAACACTACACTGTCATATTTATCATGATACAAAATACGTCCCATACCGGATTGCGATTCTTGACTGCTACAGCAATCTAGGGGCCATTTGTTTTCAAAGTACACTCATATCTTGTTGAAAAACAAACAGTTTAGAAGCATAACAATAGGATACCAAAATCAAGTAGATAACATAATAAAAAGGAGATATACAAAGATTGCAGCACTCCAGATGAATAATAAAACCGCCTTTATTCCAAATATAGCATAGCGACGTTTCAGACCCACACGGTCCTTTTTCAAGCTAACAAAGCATCATTAGCACCTCCCTTTTTATACCCAAATCGACTAGTGGTCACCACCCATAGCTGCATATATTAGAATTTAAACATCCATATCTCAGGGTTTGTATATAATTTATACACATTACTATAATAATCACCCACAGTTGGGATTTCATGTATTTCATCATAGTATGTAATAGTACACAGATATATATACAACCATCTATTCTTTTGTTCCTGTATGGTCAATGAGATGATGTTTTCTAGAAGATAAAGAGTATAACACAATTAAAACCGATTTTTTTTAAAAAAATTTAAAAAGAGTTAAAAACAACCTGTATCGTATTTTATAACACTGCACTTAGTTCATATTCTTTATTCATTCCTCTAGGGGCTAAAGTATCCAATCTATGAATCCAACCTGCTTCACATTTTAATAATGATTTCACTCTATCACCACCTCTCCTGAGTTTAGGGATGTGTTGTAGTACTTGGAAGCGTAATTGTGATACAGAATGGCCAACATCTGAAAAATGGCTGGCTACAGGGCTTTGTTTGACTTTCCGTCTAATATCAGATTTATGTTCCCCTATCCTGTCCTTAAGTTGCCTTGTGGTTTGGCCCACATACATAAGTCCACAGGGGCACTTAAGGGCATATACTACATATGTAGATAAACAGGTGTGATACCCCTTAATCTTTATAGTTGTACCCTTTTAAGGATGATAAATAATTAATGTCCCCTTTTAAACAACTATTACAATGTTTACAGGACAGACAGGGAAAGGTACTGTTTCTCCTTGTGCCTATAGTATCTTGTCGCAATATTCTCTCAGGACCCACATCTGCCCTAACTAGTCTATCCCTTAGAGATTGAGCCTTCTTATAGGCTATCCTGGGTGGTTTTTGAAATACATTCACACCAGGGAACTCTACCCCTAATATATTCCAATGTTTACACACAATTTTTCCTATATATCTGGATAGGCTGTTATATTCACTAATAAAGGCTACTCTTTCCTCAGTGTCCTTCCTCTTCTTTGTGTTATTTCCTAACATCACTTCCCTTTTACACTTTTCTAGAGTTTTCTTCGGATAACCCCTTGTCAGAAATCTATTTTCCATCTCATCCAACCTTTCGACTAAATTCTCCTTTTCTGACACTATCCTCCTCACTCTGGAGAATTGTGATTTGGGTACTGCATGTTTTATATGGGGTGGGTGAAATGAAGAATAAAGTAACAGCGTATTCTTATCAGTTGGTTTCACATATAAATCTGTCGCTAAAAAAGAAGAGTCAAAAAAGAAAGAGAGTCGCTCTAACTCTAACGATATACAGGTAAGTCTCAACATAGATATATCAAGAAAATTATGACACGCATCTAGAGCAGATAAGCTCCTAGTCCGAATACAAAAGTTTATATTGATTGGATTCCAAAAATACAACCCATGTCGTCCAGGTTTTAATATATACCTCATGTTTCTCATATACATAACTAAGTAATTCTTCCATACGCTGAATCTCACCCATTTTGAACCATTCCTGTAATGTAGGAGGAATCATGGATTTCCAGTGACGGGGAATTATAGTTCTCGCAGCACTCAGACAGAAACCTACTAACGACCGTTTATATTTAAACATATTTCCTGGTAGCATAGAAAGAATACCTATTGAAGGAATCATTGGAAAATCCAGACCCGTTACTATGTTAATAACTTTAAACACTCCTTCCCAGAAGGGTTGTAACAGCAAACATGACCACCATATGTGTGTGGGGGAACCTAATGCTATTTCACACCTCCAGCAAAGAGCAGAGACCTTAGGATACATTTTGTGCAAAAGCTCAGGACATCTATACCATCTAGAGACAATTTTATAATTTGTTTCCTGAGGTTTACATGCTATGGAGAATTTATGGGAAAGGAAAAAGCACGATTTCCATTGTTCATCACTAAATGTGGTTAATAATTCCTTTTCCCAACTAACAATATATTTAGGAAGCGCATCCACCGCTCCGGGACCTGACAACTTATACAGTATAGAGATCCCGTGCCTAGGAGGATCTATTTGTAAACAGAGATCTTTGAAAGTAGTAGGGGTGTAATCATAATCTGTCGATTCACTGAATTCCTTAGCCAGTGTTGCAATTGAGAAAATTTCAATTGAGATAAAAAAGTTACTGGAATACCAGGGCAAACAGTCTCAAATGGCAACATTAGCTTATCTTGCACAATCTGTCCACATATAAAATTGTCATTAAACCGTCTACCTAGGAATAAACCCTTGGTCATACCCGGAGGGAAATCAGGGTTACCAATAATTGGTGTCATTAAACCAATCCGGGAGATTAAATATGGAGCAGTTTTTAGGAAACAATCTGCCTGTGAGAGGGTTTCTCTGCATATTTTAGGCAATGTGTGTTTGTCAGGTCTGAGAGCGCGTAGCCACCACAGAGCTTGTATAGGTCTGTCGAGTAGTGATTGTTCAATTTGAATCCACTTTTTTTGATCCTTATAATGAAACCACTCAATAATTCTGTTCAGAATCGAAGCTCTTAAATAACCCCTTATGTTAGGGAGGCCTAGGCCCCCGATGGATTTATGCATCCTCAATACATTCCTACTGATTCTAGGGTTTTTCTTAGCCCAAATAAACTTAGTGAACGATGAGTGCAAAATGTTAAAGAAGCGAGTAGGGGGTTGGACTGGGATAGCCTGAAATTGATACAAAAGTCGAGGTAGAACATTCATCTTTATCAGACTAAGCCGGCCGAACCATGAAATGTGAGGTAACTGCCAATGATTCAGGTCTTTTACAACTTGAGAGAGGAGAGACATATGGTTGAGTTGAGATAATTTCCCCAGGTCTGATGGAATATATATACCCAGATATTTTATGGCTTCAGATTTCCATTTAAATGGGAAATTGGTTTACAACAATTGTTGCGAGTTTGGGGGTAAAGAGATATTCAAAGTTTCAGACTTATCCATATTAATCTTAAAGTTACTAAATTTCCTGTAAGTTTTGAATTCAGTCATTAATGAGGGCAAAGAGGTATGGGGGTTGGTAATGTATGTTAAGAGGTCATCTGCATATAGTGCTACCTTATGATGTTTTCCTTGTATCAATATCCCGGGTATATTTGGATTATTCCTTATAGCTATTGCCAAATGCTCCATAACTAGAGTGTATAACAGTGGGGACAAGGGGCATCCCTGCCGAGTCCCATTGCTGATATGTATATAGTCAGTAAAATGGCCATTAATCTTAATTCGAGCCCGAGGTGAGTTATATAATGCCATTATCCTTTGTTGGGCTTTGGGGCCTAGTCCTATTTGAGAAAGAGTTTTGGATAAGAAAACCCAGCTGACCCTGTCAAAGGCCTTCTCCGCATCAGTCGACAGGGCCAGCAAGGGAATCCTGTGGCGTTTAGCATAATCAATAATAGTAATGGTTTTTAAAATATTATCTTTGGCCTCCCTGCCCATCATAAAACCTACTTGATCTGATCCAATTAGATATGGCAAATGAAGTTTGAGACGTTCAGATAAAATTTTGGCGTATAATTTAATGTCGCTATTCAACAGAGAAATGGGTCTATAACTTTTACAAGAAAGCGGGTCTTTACCAGGTTTATGAATTAATGAAATGTGAGCTTCTAGTAATGAACATGAGGGAATTCGGTATGTATCTATATTGTTAAAGGCAGCGAGCAAAGGATCTGAGAGATCGGATTTCAGAACCTTATAGAAAAGGGAAGAAAACCCATCTGGGCCCGGGGCCTTACTGGGAGGGGAGTTTGTTATCACCTTATGAAGTTCTGCAAGTGTTAACGGATCCTCAAGAGACTCTGCATCATCCTGTTTAAGGCAAGGAAGTGCCATGTCATTAATATAATTATCCATTTCTTGGGAGAAACGAACATCCGTCCCCACCTGCGAACCGGGGATATTATATAATTCAGTATAGTATTTTTGTAGCACCTTCGCAATCTCCTGAGTACTATAAACTATTCGGTCATTCTTTGATTCAATAGCCGAATAAATGAAGTCCCTAATTTAGATTTAACAGCTCTTGCTAAACATCTACCCGGTTTATTACTATGTTCGTAAAAGTAGCTTTTACATTTCTGTAAAGAGTAAATGGATTTCCTATTAAGTTCAGATTCTCTAGTTAAAGTGAGCTCCTCGAGAGTATACCCAGAAAGTGAGTTTTTATGCGATTGTTCTAGGTTCATGATTTTCTTAGTTAAATCAAGAATAAGCTGGGATCGTGCCTTTTTAAGTCTGGTGCCGTGTTTGATGAGGATACCCCGTAATACCGCCTTAAGTGCTTCCCACTTTATCACTGGATGAGTAACATCTGTGACATAAACTTCCTTAAAAGCTGCTATTTCTTTTTTCAATTCCTCAAGGCAATCCCTATCCCTTAGCAGAGATTCATTCAATCTCCAGGTCCAAGATTTACGTTCCACCAAGGGAAGGGATAAATTAACAAATATTGGGGCATGATCAGACAAAAGTTGAATACCTATAGTACAGTTCGAAACCCAATCTAATGCAACATGGGAGAGAAATAGGTAATCAATTCTGCTATAGGTTTGATGAACCTGTGAGAAGAACGTATAATCTTTATCTTTGGGATGGGCGATTCTCCAGCAGTCCATCAAATGGTTACTATGGAGGTGGGCCTTAACTTTCTTCAATGTGGTATAGGGGACGCTCGTCTTACCCGAGGATGCATCTAGTCTGGGGTCTAAAACCAAATTGAAATCACCTCCTAACATCAGTACACCTTGAGAGAAACTTTCAAGCTGGGCCATCATAGAGTCCACAAATTTGTGTTGGTTTAAATTAGGAGCATAACAATTTACTAGAGTCATAATGTGACTCCCTTTCGAGTCTGCCTTCGAATCCAGTATTGATACATTAAGATTTTTATGAAACGCAATAGCAACACCTTTGCTTTTGGAATCCGGAGTGTCACTAAAAAACCAAGTTTGATAGAATTTGTTACTAAATTGTGGTCGGTGGCCCAACTTAAAATGAGTCTCTTGCAAAAACAACACCATAGCTTTTTGTTTATGCAAACCTGACAAGATTTGAGATCTTTTCGTAGGAGAGTTGAAACTTTGGACATTATAGGAGCAAACCAGGAGATCATGCATGGCCATATCTACGTGAGCGGAGCTGCTTAAAAGAACGGCTGAGCGACTGGAAGAAAAGAACAGGCATTAACATTGAGAGCAATGCTTTCCTAAGTGGAGATAAAACAATAGAATGACAATTCTGAACAAGGACCTTGCTGTAAACCAGAGTAACAGTCTCGGAGACAGACAAAGTGTGTCTTGATTCAGTGGACCTATGTGGGGGCATAGGTTGCAACACAAATATATTATAGTGTTGAGCACAAAAAAAGGAAGTGATTGTTAGAAAACACTAAATGAGAGCACCATGGGTGCAACAGAGAAATCTGAATGAAATCAAACGATAAACATTTCGGGCCGATTTGTAACTAAGGGCTGTCGCAAGGGCGCTAAAATGCACAGAATAATTGAAACATAAGCATGAATGAAAAGACCCTTATCATGTAGTAACCAGACTTTTCTTGGTTGGCGTACTCTGGCCACTTCTTGAAATTTGCTCTTTTGTCTGACGGTTGTTGCAGTTAGATGGACCTTTCTGTGCATAGGTAGATGAGGATATCCAGTCCCATGTGTTCCAGTCAGGAATTTGTACCTGTGGCAGATCAAAACAGTCCAAGAAAGAGGCGATATCTCTGTGCGACTTGACCGTGATCGCTTTCTCATCCTTCATAGCGATCAGCGCGAAGGGAAAGCCCCATTTATATCTAATTCCATGTTCTGTAAGCAGATCAAGAACTGGTTTAAGGGATCGTCGCAGCCGCAATGAATGTCTGGATAGATCTTGGTATAATCGCAATTTCCCATTTGCGAAATCTATGACTCCTTTGTCCCTGGCCTTGAGCATAATCATTTCCTTCACTTTGTAAAAATGTATCCTGCATATAACATCTCTGGGGGTAGTCGAAGTTGGATCCTTAGGCCTCAATTCCCTATGAGCTCTGTCTATGATTATAGGGTTATCAGGCTGTTCTCCAAGTAAGTCGTTGAATAATGTGAGCAGGGTACGGCCAAGGTCTGCATGATTTATAGACTCTGGAATGCCCTTAATCCTGATATTATTGCGCCTAGAGCGATTTTCTTGATCATCAAGAAGGTTCTGAAGATACAAAAATCTGTCTTCATAATGCGTCATGGTCTTTCTCATTTGTTTCAGCTTATCGGTATTTTTGTTAACAGATATCTCCAACTGCGTGTGTTTTTCTCCAATTTCTGACAATTTATTGTAAATCGTAGAGATCTCAGATTTTAGTGTAGTTTCGGTCTTTATTACCAGGATTTCGATGTCCTGGTGTGAAGGTAGTGAGAGGATATGGGCCCTTAGGTCTGCATCCAAGGCAGGGGTTGTACATGACTCTCCCAAACAGTCTTGACTCCGGGCTATTTGGCTCCGAAAGGGGAGGTCCTCTTTAAGAGTAGTATGGTGAAGACTACTAGGTGACTTGGTCTTATCCAGACCATTTTGAGTGTCTATAGTGGGATTGGAAACCGAATTTTCCAAGATGGCGCCTGTGGCGCAGTTAAGCGGTATGCATGGAGAGGAAGGGGAGACCTGACAGTCATCGCCACTTTCCACTGAGGCGAGTCTCTTGGGCGAACTGCGTGTGTGGCATTAGAGTGGGATAACAAAGGGTTACTTGCCGGTATTTCCTGTCCATCCGACTGGTCTCCCACTTCCATTCCGCCGTCTATGCGATCAACAGAATCGCTGCGGAGATGCGGCGCTTCCCAAGATGGTGCCTGAGCTTCCGCCTCAGCTTGCATGTCCGAGCATGAAGCTGAGCGTCTTTGAAAAAACTTGGTAAGATGGGACTTCTGCGGGATAACTTGTTTGTCTGGACTCTTACAGCTTTTCTTTGTCCTGCCCATATCAAGAAATTGTCTTAGAAGCCCGAAATATAGCGAATATCGTCTCTGTGCACGGAGCTCTGCAATTCAGCGTCTGCTCTCCGTCATGTCCAAGCCACGCCCCTAAATTATGTGTATTATGTTACAGAGGGTCCTGGCTTTATTTGCCCTCACAGTAGGGGTAAATTACCTGGGAAGAATAGGAATTTAAGATGGCTACACAACATTAAACAAATGGAGCAATGGTTATCAGCTACATACCATTTGGTGCAATAGTTCATGAGCGGGTGTTGAGATACTTTTAAGCACTGATATAATATTTATAATTTTTCCCTCCAGATTATAAAAGTTGTTTCATTACAACGTGGGTGCCCAGATGGTTCTCTACTATAATGCATAGCATTTATGACATATAATCAAGGGTTAAAACTTGCTTGCTTTTTTAATTCAAAAATACCACAGGGTCAATGGTTAAGAAACAGGGATTTAAGTAATCTCACTGTCTCAACAAAAAGTTCTTCATGATACGTTTAATTAAAATGAAATTGGACATTAATAAAAAAGGCTTTGGGTACACTGTTAAAATTTAAGCTTAAGACAGACATAAGTGGTGGCTGGCAACATGCTGTTCAAGTGAAGTGTTATTTCCATCATAAAAATGCTGATAGTAGTAGATGGTGCTCAAAACAACAGGATGATTTTGGATTACCATGCATGACATAGATGATGGTAAATTCAGTCTAAATGTTCAGTCATAAATTTCTCAGTTATTTTAACAAAATATTTATTTCCGTGTGCAATGGGTATTCCAATATATTTGGCATATTAGTGATCACATCCTTGACTGGATTCCAGTTTCTGGAGTATAAAGAATCCAATTAGATTTTAGTGGCTATTTTTGTGACCTTTAATATATCAGTTTAATATCTACTTTCCTTATGGCTTCAATGACTTTATTGAGACAGGTAAAAGGATTCCAGAAAGTAATGTACATGATTGTGATAAAGATTTTTATGAGCATCTTTTTCCAAAGGGGTTTCTGTGTACAAGGGACATTAACACGTGAAAGTACAACACATTAAACAAAATCACTTCTGATATTCCTTCCTATATTAAATGTGTTTGGGTTAATTATTCAGACTCTTTCCACATCATGTGAAATTATGGCTCTAGAAACGCAGGGCTTATTCTATATTTAACATGGATCATTTACCATCACTTTCTAATTTAGTACTCTAGTAGTAATTGAAGGATGAGCGAATGAGGCCATTACGTCCCTCAAATGGGCTGTAGGGACTTTATATATCTCCAACAGCTGGCCACAAGCTGGAAAAGCATATTTAACACTATCCATATTTTACAAAGGATCAAGAGTAAATGCTTGTTATGCAGTTTACCACTTTGCAGATAAAGGAAATGGCACAACTTTTCAGATATAAAATTTAAATAACAGTCAATTTTATAATTAATAGTTACATAGTTAAATCAGGTTATCAGGTTGAAAAAAGGCAAAGTCCATCAAGTTCAACCCCCCCAAATGAAAACCCAGCATCCAGACACACACCCCTCCCTGCTTTCACATAAATTATATATACCCATATCTATACTAACTATAGAGTTTAGTATCACAATAGCCATATAGCCACAATACAATGTCTGTCCAAGAAATCATCCAAGCCATTAAAAACATTAACACCCAAATCACCCTTCACAACATCACCTGGCAGTGCATTCCACAACCTCGCTGTCCTCACTTTGAAGAACCACCTACGTTCTTTCCTTCTAGTCTGAAGGGGTGGCCTCTGGTATGGTGATCCTCTTTATGGGTAAAAAAGTCCCCTGTTATTAGTCTATAATGTCCTCTAATGTACTTGTAAAGCGCTTTTTTCCAGAGAAAACAACCCCTACCTTGACAGTCTACCCTCATAACTTAAGTCTTCCATCCCTCTAACCAGTTTAGTTGTATTTCTCTGCACTCTCTCCACCTCATTTGGAGCCCAAAACTGCCCTGCATACACCAGATGAGGCCTTACCAGGGACCTATAAAGAGGCATAATTAAGTTTTCATCCCTTGAGTTAATGCCTTTTTTATGCAAGAAAGAACTTTATTTGCTTTAGTAGCCAAAGAATGACACTGCCCAGAATTAGACAACTTGCTATCTACAAAAACGCTTAGATCTTTCTCAGTTGAGGAAACTCCCAACACACTGCCATTTAATGTATAACATGCAATTATATTATTTTTGCCAACGTGCATAGCCTTGCATAATGTTTTGTAATTCATTTCCAGAAACCATTATCCTCAACTAAAACATGAATTGTACCTAAAATGATGAACTGCTGTTTAAAAAGCATTTAATAAGGGGTTATTTATTAAAGTCTGAATGCCAAAAACTATAAAATCTTTTTAGTGAAAAAAAAACTTGAATCTTTCAGAATTTATTATACCCCAAGGATGGAAAAAGTCTGAATCTTATAGGGGTGGTTACCTTTAAAGTGGACCTGTCACCTAGACACAAAAATCTGTATTATAAAAGTCTTTTTCAAATTAAACATGAAATCCAATTTCTATTTTTATTAAAGCATTCATAGCTGTTGTAAACTCATTTAAACATCTCTGCTGTCAATCAAATATTGTCTGCCCTTCCTCTATGCCATGGGCATAGAGGTGGGGCAGACAATTACTTTCACTTTCCATTCAGCACTTCCTAGATGTCACTGCTCTCCACACATTCCCCCATTCCCTTTACCATTTAATTGTGTAGCCAGGGCATGGGAATGGACATCGGGTCCCCCATTCTGGTGCACAAACAAGATTCTGAGATGATGCAAGGCTTTCCTTAAAAACAGTGTCCACAAAATAGCTGCTGCCTGCTTGCTATCATTTTGAATTCCCAGACTGAAGGAAACAAGATTCAAATAATTTATACAGTGTAATTAAAGTTCATTTTGCTTGACTAATGTGATAAAATAGGATTTTGAATTTTTTTTTTGGGTGACAGGTCCCCTTTAAGGTAACTTTTACTATGTTATAGACGACCAATTCTAAGCAATTTTTCAATTGGTTTTCATTATTTATTTTTTATAGTTTTATAGCTATCTGCCTTTTTCTTCTGACTCTTTGCAGCTCTCAAATGCCTCCCATAAGCTGGCCATAGACGCAAAGATCCGATCGTATGAATAAACGTACGATCGGATTTTCCCATCTCCGGACCCTCCACTAACCATTCAGATCAAAGTCTTACCATTCCAATCAAATAAAGTAGTAAAAGAACAGATCAGCCGATGTTCTGCCCCTGAAAGCAATAGTACAATAGTTATGTCTGACAAAGCTAGTGACAGTCTCCCTCTGAAAATCGTACAATCGGCAATATATGCAGAGATATTATCGGCAGGCAACAGAAATTTTCTAACCTGTCCGATCGACCAAATGACGATCTCCGCTGGGCGAAAAATGTCGGGATTCTCCACACACGGTCCGAAAATCGTACGGATCCACGATTCGTACGATCGGATTGTTGCGTCTATGGCCAGCTTTAGAGTCCATTATAAAAAACAAATGCTCTGTATGGCTACAAATGTATTGTTCTTGTAACTTTTTATTACTGATCCTTCTATTCAGGCTCTCTCATATTCATATTCCAGTCTCTTATTCAAATAAATGCATGGTTGCTAGGGTAATTTGGACCCTAGATAGCAGATTAGTTAAGATGCAAATTGAAGAGCTGCTGAATAAAAAGCTAAATAACTCAAAAACCACAAATAATAAAAAATGAAAACCAACTGTGCATTGTGTCAGAATATCACTCTTTACATCATACTAAAATTTAATTTAAGGTGAACAACCCCTAAAATAAAATATGGCATCTCAGACCTGCTGAGGATGTATATACAGTAAGTCAATTGGAGAAGTCCCAAAGATATCAAGATCTACACTGGGTTTTATGCAATAACACAAAGATTTTTTGGGTTTTCGGGCTAAACTATGAAAAATCTGAGTTTTTGGGAGGAAAATCTGAAAAATTTGTAGGATTCGCATTTTTATGCCATTTTTTGGAGTTTTTTCCCACACTGGATATTTTCAGGAAAATGTATTGATTAATAAGGGGAAATAACCCATGCAGATTTGCTCTGAGTATATTTGAAAAAATAAAGAGATCATTTTGAATTTTGATAATCCCCTAAAAGTAGAAAAACTACTTTTAATGCCATTCCCATTCTCATAGGTCAATTGGGTTATAAGTAATGCCTAAACATTAACCTCAACTTTGCACGGAGGCTTACAAAAAAAGCAATTAAAATGAAGTGCAATTCTCATTTCCATTTGAATTCATTCCCACCATAAGCTCTAAATTTGGTAATGTATTCCCTAATATAAGTATATTTCTATACAAGTATGTGGATTTTGTGTCAATGATGTTTTAAAAAATAACTGACCTTGCCAGGCAGGTAAAAAAAAATAAAATGAAAAATCTGCACTTGACTTAGAGGAATAAGCAGTCTCTCTAATCTGTAAATGTTCTGAGGCTTTGTTCAGCACATCCGCAGAAAAATGCATCAACATCAGCAGAGTGAGCGGAAAATCAAACATGACCCATTTTTTGCTGTATGTATAAGTGAATTAATGTATCTTTTTATTTGTACAGTGCCAGGATACAAAATGCTTTATATGCTGTAACAGGGAGAGGGTTAAGCTGCTCAAAAATGGATAGGAATGTGAAGTTTTATTCAATGAATGTGCTGAAACTGGTCTAAAATCTGGTTTTAGTGGTCTGGATTTGTAGTCAGCATTAAGTAGGAAACTGTTGTCTCAGATCTGTTCTTAGTTGTTTCTGGCATGTATAAATGAAATTCTGATTAAAATGCAGGTGAAATTCAGAAGACAGACTGAGATTGTAAGCAAGCAGAGTGTGAATGAGATGTGCCTGGGTGTTCCTTTATAAACTGTCTTTCTTTACTATTACAGGGATAGAATCATTCAGAATGCTTGGGACAAGAGTTTATCGGCAAAGGGATCTTTACATAATTTGGATCACCATACCTTAAGGGGCATATTTATCAAGAGTCAAATTTGGAGTTTATGGGAGTTTATAAAAACTCCCATAAACTCCCATATGCCAAATGACTCCAAATTGATTGTAGGAGGTCCCCCATAGGCTAAAACATCAATTCAGCAGGTTTTAGATGGACAATAGTAGAATTTCAATTTTTTTAAAACTCAAATTGAATTTGGACTATTCCCTAGTCAAATTACACTAAAATAAACCTGAAATTTTAATAAAAATAAACCTGAAACCTTGATAAATCTGCCCCTTAGTCTGCTAAAAATCATTGAAACATTTAGTAAACCTAATAGCATTGTTTAGCCGTCAATATGAATTACTGTCATTAAATCTAAGTTGAGATCAAGTAAAGGGTAATGCTTTGTTATTACAGAGAGAAAGGAGACGATTATTAAAAATGAGAATTATTTGATTAAAACAGAGGTTGGAATCAAGTAAAAGGAACTGTTTTAAATGACAGAGAAAAAGTGAATCATTTTTAAAAATATGAATTGTTCAGTTAAAATTGAGTCTATGGGAGATGGCCTTCCCATAATTCCCGGAGCTTTCTGAATATAGGGTTTCCAGATAAGGGATCCCATACCTATACTAAAATTGGAATTGAGTAATCTTTTACTGTCAGCAGCCACAGATATGTCACCCTCTTGGAGGGTCCATCCACCCCCACACTCCTGCTCATCTCGCTCACTTCTGCTCCCCTTCTGGGTTAAGTGCCACACAAAGGAGATTTTAATACAATATTCATAAAAAATGTATAATTGGCTGTGCGGCATGACACCCATTATTATGTGCCACCATGGCCTTTCTCTTGGTCAGGCCCCTAGTAAAGAATGAAAAAGTGGCTTATTGGTGAACTTGTTAAAGTCAGTACATATATTCCATTAATGAGCTGAACATGGAGTGGTCACCTGATGACCATGCCTCAGAATATAAGTATTCATACTTGTTTTTTTTGTGAGGTGGTAGTACTCTATATTATTCGTTTAAATAAAATAAAAACAAAGGAATAGTAGGTAATAGCAGGGAGGCATGCATGCAATTTTATATGAGCTCTTCTAGAGCTAGGGTAAAAGTTCAGATCAAAGTTTTATTTTAGTCTGATGAAGAAAGTGGTGTTGTAAAACAATTTGCAACTGGACTTCATTTTCATTGCTTTACTTTTTCCTGTCTAAATTGAAACCTGGCTGCTAAGTTGGAAAATTAGTGTAACAACATAAATACAATGACTCAGCATACCCTCTGCTGAAATGATTTAACCAAGGAACTGGTGTTTTCAGCTTTAGTTTAGAGAGTGGGATAATAGGAAAGCAAGAATATCAGTGTAGATATGTTTAGTTCAGGCATAGATAGTGAAAGGATAAACCTTATCTACCACATAACGAAAAACTACGTCTTTTGGAACAATTCATTTTTTAACAAGGGTATTTTCATTTCCAATGTATATATGTATTAAATATGTCATTACATTTTCATAATGGAGCATTTATGAACCTCTACACCAGCCCTTTTAGCTTAGAACAAGTTGGCAGGGTCGGACTGGGCCAGTGTTCCCCGGCCCTCATGGGCACCACCGGCCCAGACCCGCTCTTTTTGCTGCTGCTTTCGACCTCTCTACCTGGCCCCCAGTGTGGCCACATGAAGGAAAAGGGGAGGCCCGGGAGGGTGTGAGGGCCCTGAGGGAGCAGCCCGGTTGCCCAGGCCCGCCAATCCAACGCTAAACGTTGGAGTCATTTTGCAATGTTCAATTCACGGTGAAAGTGCAAAAAACCTGCCATGCACACTAAATGGATTGCTGCATGTTTCTGTGCTCCAAAATGAAACACAAAGACATGTGGCTGCCCCCATGGATAGTGATGGGCGAATTTATTCGGCAGGCACGAATTCGAGGCAAATTTGCGCGATTCACTGCCGGTGAATAAATTCACGAAATGGGCGTGAAAATTCACTGGCAAAAATTCAGTTTTTTGGACACCGGCGCATTTCCAAAAAAATGGATGCCGGTGTCCAAAAAGCAGACGCCGCTTTGCAAAGCGAAATGACGCAAATTTGCCCATCACTACCCATGGATATTGTGCTCCAATGTATTCATGATGGGCAGATGGGGGGAGGCATGTAAGTGCATGATGCCATACAACATGCATTACTCAGAGGCTAGGTGACTTGTAGGTGAAAAACATGGTGAGTTCTGGCTGTTTTTGCACCTAGTACCATTCCCATACTTGTAAATGAGCCATATTGTTTAAAAATATTTAATAATTGATTTTAAAAGATAATTTAGACAAAACATGCCTTTCATTTGTATTTTGAAACATATACTGCATCTCATTTTTTTTCCCGCATTACCAAGAATTGGTTTTCTCAAGTCTGCAAAGCTCATATCTTGTGTCACATTTTACATTACAGAAATGTCTGTGCATTTACTCCATTACATCCTCATAAATAGCACACATTCAAATTCACAAGTCATTTTAATGCTCAACAGAGTATCTGACAATGGTGCCCTTTTTCATTTTATATCCTCCCTGGCTTTGCCATAGAGAAATAATTAGAATATGTCAGAGTATTATATGTGATGGTGGCAAGTTAGTGAAATGACTGCAGCTGACCACCAATCATTTTTGTTGATGAGAAAATGTATCCCATGCAAAACCTAATCAGCAAAATAGGAACTTAAAGTAATTTAATAAAGTTTATGGCCTGCAAAAATTGTAATATGTTATAGCTGCTTCCAGCTGCCGAGGATCTTTAGAAGAACACGTTTGTACAGAACAAAAGTTGTCATTGAAGGAACAACTTAGCTGGAATGCAATGATATTCTAAAATCTAAAATCTAAAAAAAAAAAGAAAAAAATGAACGCAACAAGTACATGTATTATATCACAACTTACACAACGTGTGTATCAGTCTTGAAATATAATGTGTAGAAAGTTCCATTATGATCATTTGCATTCAGAATATTTCAAACATGACATGATTGGTATTTGTAATATTTTTTGGTGTTTGAATATTCATTTAAACATGATAAGTCAGGATTTTTTTTCCATAAAATATGTTTTTATTTAATTTAAAAAATAATGTTAAAATTACTTATTTTACTTACAATAAGTAGTTTTATATAACCATTTTTTTAAGCCCTCAAGCCATGCTAGTTAGAAGTTTAGGCTGTGCTACGTTACAATCACTTTCATTTCTAATCAGGGCAACCACATGGCTGTGACTAAGTGAAGCATATTTCTCTATTTCATATAGCATCCTGTCATCTGGCAGTTAACTAGGGGGACTGTGCAATGGCCGCCAATGTCAAGAGACATTCAATATCACTGCTGTGATACATTTATTGCTAAAGGCATGCCTTGGGTAGTGAAGGCATTCAGATATATCTCTATGTATTATCACTTATAAATCAAGCATCAAATGTAAATGACTTTCAAAATAAACTAATAAATCTTCATGAATGTGACCATACACTTTGGAGGGATAGTAATGAAAAGAATCAAAAATAATGAGCAAAATATAAAAATATGCATGTGTGAAAGAGCAAGAGATTAAATATGTCTTTAATGTAATACTCTTATAAAATATTTTATTTTAAATACATTTTAAATATATTACATGTGAAATGATACAGGACACTATTGCACTTTATGCAGAGTAATGACAAATCATTGTTTAATATTTTCTAAACAGAAACCGTACATTTTGTAAAATACATTTCTTTTATTAAATAATTTACTGAGTCTTCAACATCAGACAGATTACTATTTACTTACTGTACTTATAACACCACAGATATGAAACCCCAAATTGCAGCATCTTGCGTTATATTCCTGTAGGTATTTTCTTCAGAGGAATTTCATCCAGTCTGGAGATAAATTGAGAAAGAAACCCCTAATCAGGCCTATTAAGTAAAATGCTGCCTTATTTTGCTACAAGAAATAAGGTACAAGAGGAGGGTTGTGGGTGCACTCCTAAGGCCATATAAAAACATATTTAAATACAATAATCTACTGTCTAAAAAAACAGGGTTTTTTGTTACAAAGTTATGATCATAAAATTGGTAAGCCTCCATACCACATCAAGGTAAACCCCATATGGCGGTCCCTAACCTGTTTACCTGTGATCAAAATATAAAACCTTGGTTTCATTCTGTGGACTAGATCCTCCCCCGCCACCTGCATATGCGGCTTTTGAAGGGGAGACTGCCAAGACCAACGCCCATTTAAAAAAAAAAAAAGGTGATTGTGAAGAGTCTACAATGAAGGAAAAGTGTGCACTTATATATACAACTTTACTTTGCCTTCATTATAGTCTCTTCACAATCACCTTTTTTTCAAAAATGGGCATTGGTCTGGGCAGTCTCCCCTTCAAAAGCTGCATATGCAGGTGGCGGGGGAGGATCTAGTCCACAGATTGAAACCAAGGTTTTATATTTTTATCACAGGTTAGGGACCGCCATATGGGGTTTACCTTGATGTAGTATGACGGCTTACCAATTTTATGATCTTATGATTTTCTTTTTTTAGACAGGGAATTATTGTATTTAAATATGTTTTTATATGGCCTTAGGAGTGCACCCGCAACCCTGCTCTTGTACCTACAAGAAATAAGGGGTGATTTTGAAACACAGCCTCAAGTGCTTATGTGTTAGAATAGACTCTATGTTTGCATGGGTTATTTATTAAAGGAAAATTATACCCCCAAAATGAACACTTAAGCAACAGATAGTTCATATCATATTAAGTGGCATATTAAAGAATCTTACCAAACTGGAATATATATTTAAGTAAATATTGCCCTTTTACATCTCTTGCCTTGAGCCACCATTTTGTGATGGTCTCTGTGCTGTCTCAGAGATCACCTGACCAGAAATACTTCAACTCTAACTGTAACAGGAAGAAGTGTGGAAGCAAAAGACACAGCTCTGTCTGTTAATTGGCTCATGTGACCTAACATGTATGGTTTGTTGGTATGTTTGTGAATACAGTGAATTCTACGATCCCAGGGGGCGGCCCTTATTTTTTAAAATGGCAATTTTCTATTTATGATTACCCAATGGCACACACTACTAGAAAAGTATATTATTATGAAAATGGTTTATTTACATGAAGCAGGATTTTACATATGCACTGTTTTATGCAATATCTTTTTATACAGACCTACATTGTTTGGAGGGTATAGTTTTCCTTTAAAGGTACATACTGTACATCCAAACATGTTCCTTGTACTTTTTCACAGTTGCATGAAGGACATTTACACCTGCCTAGCCTCAGTTGTGTGCAAGTATACTTATTGTTGCAAGGGAACCCTGGAGCAACCCCCATCCTGATGGTTGCAGTAATTCCAGGGTTAACACAGCGGCCTAAATCAACAGGTGCAATAATCTCAAAGGCTTAAATAATCTCATACAGATGTAATTTTACTTGTATGCATTGGAAGTGAAAGTATCCTGACCCTAAAAAAGTTTACAATAACTCCAACGTGATTGCATTTTGACTACATGGAACACAATGGTGGGGATGCAGCTCTCTGTGCAGCTGTATTTAAGATGGAAATATTTGGTGATTTGTGTTCAAAAATAGCTCTTTGCACACTGCACTTGGAAATGACCCTTAAGAGTTAATGTACTATGGAACATGGAACATATATATTGCTACTTTGAAAGGGAAATGTGTCAAAATGTTGTAAGTGATTTAAATGGCTTTCTCCTTGCTGACCAGGGAGAAGTTTCAAGAGTAGAAAATGACCATGATTATTGCCAGAAAACAAATTCAGTCATCTTTCAAAATATTAATGGACTTCATTATTTTTATTATCAACTAGCATTTACCCAATCTCACTGCTGGAATTATCTCTCTTTTCCTTGGAGATAACCATAGCTGAAATGTTGCTTAACGGTTTCCTAAATTATGAGCTCTATAATTGAGGAGGAGGCTTTGTAAAATTCAGAAATTAAATTAAAATTTCCTAACCATCTGGAAAAACTGAACTGATAAAGTGAACACTATGCAAGTTAATCGGAAGACCACTGCCATGCCATCAAATTATGGAAAGCCCCTCTATTGCAACAGGTCATACAGTAAATAGTGATGGGCGAATCTGACCTGTTTCGGTTCACCAAATATTCGCAAATCATAACTTCAGAAATCCAATACCATGCATAGATAGAGAGAAAGCTCAAGTGGGGATTGAAAGGCCAGCTAAAATGTGTCAGTTTAATAAAATAAATCCTTTATTGTGGCAGCTAGTTTCTGCAAATATGAGGCAGATTTTGTCTAAAATATGGATACATGACCCTAGTCCAGTGCGCACAGTGACAAGCAGATACTGTGGCTGCTACTACACACCGGTGGAATCAGTGTTTTCTTCCCACCAGCAGAAAATGAATTACATGGCTGTCTTAGATTAATTATTGTTTGGAATTGAAAAATTTATTGAAAACAGAATCAGATTTTGTCATTTTGTACTTGATTTGTATAAAAGAGATCTAAAGAAAATTGTAGTTTTTTTTAGATTTAAGAGTCAGTACCTTTACACATTAACTTAAAACATCTCAGGACATGGGAATCAATCTTGAATATGTAAGGTATGTACGCTGATGTGTGCAATTGACAAGCACAAAAGCCAGTAAGGGAATTTTCATCAAGAAGGCAAAAGTCTAATAACGTAGTATTAGGATCAGAGTTGTGTATTTCACTACAAAGGTTAAACGACTTGCTAAATTCTACCCATGAATATGAATTTGACCTTACATGGTTCCAAGTTTTTCTCTTCCTATAATCATTATTGTGACAGACATAATAATTCAGTGAGACTGTGATTGCGAGTATGCAAATGATACTGACTGCCAGGCATTGGTTGATATATGGATTTATTCAAGTGTTATGCACATATCATCCAAATGAGTTCAGCAGCAATAAAACAAAGTATTCACCAGAAAATGTTACATTTGCTAGTGAGACCTTTAAAAACAAACATCTGATGGGGAATTAGACATGGGCAAAGTTTTATTACTTATGGGGGTTACATCTAACGGGGGGACAACTGAGTTTACTTTAAATCTTAACATGAAATATATTCTTCAGGGGGCGTGGCCGCATGGCAAGAGAGTAAGACGTACTCCTGCTGAGCTCCCGCCACAAGTCGACATTTAGCCTGGTTATCGGCATCTTTCAGCAATAATGGGTAAACTTACCAAACCCAATCCCACAGGCAACACTGCCAAGAACAAAGAGACGTGTTCCGCGTGTGGCATTCAAAAGTTTTTCCCGAAATCACAGGAAAGACTGGACCCGCTGGAAGAATCCAAAATGGAGGACAGCCACGAGGAGACTGATAACCCGCAGGACTGATAACTCTGAGGTAAGCGGCAACCTGGAGGGGATATTACAGCTTATGGCCCAACTACCCAGTAAGGATGATTTACAAACCTGGGGCAAAGAGCTTAAACAAGCTATACAGATGGAAACATCTGTTCTTAAACAAGAAATAACAGCAGTACGTGATACGCTAGAGGAGATAGAGGATAAGGTAGCACAAGCAGGGGCGGCCACAGAAAGTAACAGCTGGTTCTTATATAAGCATGACCAGGCCATTCTAGACCTCAGACGCCACACAGAGGACCTAGAAAATAGGAGCAGGCTGTGCAAGATCCGCATCAGGGGGGTCCCTGAGAATGTCCTGAATGAGGGACTAAGAGAGCTTGCCACTAAGTCCTAGAGTCCTGGACTCTAAAGACCCTCCTCAAATTGAGATTGAGCGAATCCACAGAGTAGGCAGCCTGAGAGGTAATATGCCTAGGGATACCTTGTGCTGTCTAGTGCACTTTGAGATAAAGTAGCATATTCTGCAAAAACCATGCAGTGTAGACGGCATACACTTTGAGGACAATGTTATTAACCTCTACCAAGATCTGTCCGTCTCAACAGTCCTGCAAAGCAGACTACTCAAACCTCTAACCACGGTGCTCAGGGAACAAAGCATCTCGTATAAATGGGGATTCCCCTTCGCCCTACTGTCTCATAAAGGAGGGAAAACTTATGCATTACGCTACCCAACAGATGTTCTTTTTTTTGCCAACAGTTGGACATAAGGCCACTGGATCTACAGGGATGGCGTAATTATGTCTTGGGCACAATTGATGAGATTACCAACCCAATTTCGGGCACCGCTGCCAATCAAAACTCCAGAGGAGACTCCACTTCACCTAAGCAATGGAGGAAACGCTTCCCGGCCTATTCTCCGGTCAAGCCTACTCCACCCAGCAAGAGGCAACCCTAGCTCTGGAGCCAATCGTTTCCTGCATTCGGATACTCAGGAGAAACAACCCGTTTTCCTTTTCTTTTTCCTGTTTTGCAAGTTTGCCAACACTTTACTTATTCCCACAGGCTAAGTTCCTTTGGTTCTACACCTAACTGATTGCTTCTGGATTCAACATCTCTGAGCCACTAACTGTGTCCTACAGGATATTGAGGCCTGCCTTGCCTTAACCAGGAATAGCAATTTCGATATTTCTTGTTTCTAGTGGTTCCTGAGCCTTGTGCGTCTGATCTGTTCTGTATCTAGTCCGTTTGATTACCCGTGTTTGACCCAGCCTGTTCCTGACTATTCTGCATTCTGTATCCTGACCCTCGCCTGCCTACGACAACTCTTTGCTTAACCCCTTGATTGACAACCCGGTTTGACCCTTGCCTGCCTGACGATTCTTGATATCTGCCTGCCTCGACCCAGCCTGTCTGACGATTCTCTTGCCTGTTCCATTTGTACTGTGACCTTCGGCCCAAAAGACTCTGCTAACAGCCGAGCCGAGACCAGGGTGCTTGGCATTTGTTCTGGTATCGGGTGCCGGCCGTGACAATTACACTGGTAGTTTGGCCAGAGAATGGATGTTACATATGCCTCAACATCCATGAGACATTTATGTTAGCCCTATAAACAGTTGGGCAAAGATAATCTAAGACCCTAACAATAAACAATCTCACCGCAGTGCGCACAAATGAGACACTCGCGACGTGGCGGCTCTGCCCATAGGTCAATTTGTACATGAATGCAATGTTACTATGTTCAGGAGGGACAGCCTTCGGCCTACCCTCTCATTGCTATTTCTTAATATTGCTTTGAGATTTGCTAAGACCATGAGACAGAAGTACTGCTGACAGACTCCACTCCCCTTATACGAGACCCCTAACCCAGACTGTGCCAGACAAACATTGCTTTGCATATCATCAACAGACTTGTGGTGGAACAAAGGCATACTATCACCGTGACACTTTCCCACATCTCCCACCCCCTCCTAGAGGTAACACCTCACACCACATCACATTTTGAGTAATAAGTCGGAATGACATATTAGTGGTTGTTTCTACAAATTGAGCCGTAGCTCAATCTTTCCACTCCTTACCCCAGCCTGCGCCCTTTCTCATCTTACCCCCCTTTTTTTTCTTCCTTTTCTCTTCCCCCTCTTCCCCTCCTCTCTCTTTTCCTCACCTACAAGTGCAGACAGAACTTTAACATCCACCATGACACATTCACAATCCCAAGCACTGAATATTTACACTATTAATGTCAATGGTTTAAACTCTCCTTGGAAGAGGAAGACTTTACTGCAAGAAATTAAAGCTAAGAAAATTCATGTTGCCTTGATACAGGAGACACATTACAAGACTGATCATATTCCGAAATTTTACGACAAACATTTTTCAAACATAATTCACAGTGCACCACAGCCCACAAAAGTAAGAGGAACGGCCATACTGATAGCAAACACCCTAGAATTTGAACTGGAACACATCAAAAATGACACACATGGGAACTACACAATTGTCAAAGGAGAAATTCATTTGGAAAAATATACATTTGCCTCCATCTATCTACCAAATAATGAACAAAATAAAGTTATGGAACAGATTTGCACCCAACTATTGGCGTTTGCGGAAGGCACCTTCATTTTGGGAGGGGACCTCAATACCCCCCCCCGACCCCAAAATCGACTGCTCCTCAGGTACTGCTTCCATAACTTATAGGAAAATCAAACAAATTAAACTCCAAATACAACTGCTTCAGGTTATGGATTCATGGAGAATTCACCCCCCTACAGGGAAAGATTACAATCATTTTTCTCATAGCCACACATAACACACATAACAGAATCGATTATATCTTTCTTTCTCACAATAATCTAGATAATTTAAGAGACGCTACAATAGAGACCACAACCTGGTCGGATCACTCTCCGGTAATTCTATGACTACACACCCCCTTCACAATTCACTTGGAAATTAAACGACTGCTTACTGAAAGAGCCAGAAGTACTTAAAATGATTTCGACCTCCACTAAAGATTACTTGCAGACAAATGCCAATACTGCCAGCTCAGCTATTCCCGAGTGGGAAGCATATAAGTGCTTTATGCGAGGTATCCTTATTCAACAAGGAGCGAGAATTAAGAGAGATAGACAGAAACAAAAAACAAAATCTTATCTCTAAAATACAGCAACTTGACCAACACCATAAACTTACCAGAGCGGCGCACACATTATCTGATTTAACACAAGCCAGACAAGAACTTAAATTGCTGATACAGAAAGAGTCAGACAGAGCTACCTTTTTACTTAAGAAATTGTATTATGACCATGGGAATAAATGCGGCAAAATGCTAGCTAGGGCACTCAAAGCAAAGGAAAGAAAAAGTTACATATTCAAAATGAAAGATTCAAAGGGCAATATCCACATTTCACCTACTGGTATACAGACCACTTTAACTGATTTCTATAGACGCCTCTACTGACAACAATCAACTGACAATGTTACGACAGTTACAATGATTATGATTATGATATGATGACTATGTATAAATATATAAGGGGATCATATAATAATCTCTCTAATGCTTTATTTACCAGTAGGTCTTTCCAGCTGACACGAGGTCACCCATTCCGATTAGAAGAAAAGAGGTTCCGCCTAAATATTCGGAAGGGGTTTTTTACAGTGAGAGCTGTGAAGATGTGGAATTCTCTCCCTGAATCAGTTGTACAGGCTGATACATTAGATAGCTTTAAGAAGGGGTTGGATGGCTTTTTAGCAAGTAAGGGAATACAGGGTTATGGGAAATAGCTCATAGTCCAACTTGATCCAGGGACTAGTCCGATTGCCATTTTGGAGTCAGGAAGGAATTTTTCCCCCTCTAAGGCAAATTGGAGAGGCTTCAGATGGGTTTTTTGCCTTCCTCTGGATCAACTGGCAGATAGGTAGTTAATAAATAAAAAAAAAAAAAAAAAAGGTTGAACTCGATGGACATGTGTCTTTTTTCAACCTTACTTACAATGTTACTATGTTACTATGATTATTTGACTTCCTCTGGCATGCTCAGGGGAAACCCTGACTGGCTTCAATCATTAGAACAAGTTATAACTACTAGGGAAATTGAATGGGCCATAAAAGACTCTCCCTCAGGCAAATGCCCTGGCCCAGATGGGTTCTCCATGTCCTTCTTTAAGACCCTACAACCTCACCTGATCACAGGTCTGAGCAGAGCATATAATGAGATCCACCAGGGTCATCACTGGCCCCCATCCTCTTTAGAAGCCCACATCAGTTTAATACTTAAAAAAGACAAGGATCCCTCCCAGCCGGCCAGTTACAGACCGATTTCCTTAATCAATAATGACATGAAACTACTTGCAAAATACTGGCCTCCCAACTCATCCAGTTGGACCAGGCAGGCTTCCTCCCAGGACGGGAAATGAGAGATAACCTTAACAAACTCATAAACCTTATCACAGTAGCTCAACATAAGAACATCCCACTGTTCCTTTTGTCAACTGATGCTGAGAAAGCCTTCGACAGGGTACGATGGGATTTTATGTTTAGCTGCTTATCGCACATAGGGGTGGGCTCACATATGATGGCTTGGATTAAATCTCTGTATCAAAACCCTACTGCTAAGCTTAAAATTAATAACACACTTTCTGACCCTATCTCACTACAAAATGGAACGAGGCAAGGCTGGCCGCTCTCGCCCCTTCTCTTTGTTTTGACTCTAGAACCATTACTAGCTTAAATACGCAATAACGCAAATATTCAAGGTATAACAATCGGTAGAACGACACACAAAATATATGCTTATGCACATGACTCACTGTTCACTCTAACGCAACCCATAGTCACAATACCCAACCTGCTACAGGAGATTAGGGATTATAGCTGCCTGAGTGATTTTAAAGTAAACTATGGAAAGTTTAGTGCTTTGAATATCAGTTTACTTCCTTCCGTGGTTACAGCCTTAAGAGATAAGTTCCCCTTTAAATGGGAAACAGAGAAACTGATATATCTAGACATTACACTGGACATAAAGAACTGGGCATGTGTTAACTATTCTTCTATTCTACAGATGAGTAAACATGATTGCATAATGTGGTCTAACAAATCCCTATCCTGGTTTGGCAGAGTAAACTCTCTCAAAATGAACACACTACCAAAGCTCCTGTACGTCTTCCAGATGCTCCCACTTCAACCTCCCAGAGATTTCTTCACCACTCTCAACAGTCTGGTCAGTAAATTTGTTTGCTATGACAAACAACCACGTATAAAACTGGGGACACTAAGTTACTCTCGGTTGTCTGGGGGGATCGGCCTACTGGATTTTAAGCTATATCATTTACTTACTCCGGATAGTCTATTGGACTTATCGCACAAACTCCACGGCATGGATACAAATTGAACAAACTTTTGTGACACCCACACTTAAGGTGCTTCCCTGGCTCTCACCCAAATAGCCCCGACAACTAAGAGACTCTCATCCCCTTCTAACTTATTGTCTACGCCAGTGGGACTGTCAGCGCCCCCTTGGGTTTAACCACCAACCACTCACTTCTGTTGCTGTTAATAGACAACCAAGATTTTCCACCAGGTTTACAAACTGGATATTTCAATAAATGACAAGATGGAATAGTGCAACAGCTATTTCACATATGCCCCAAGGGCATCATGCCTTCATGGGAACAGGTACAGAATAAATATACGCTTCCGACCACTGAACGGTTTAAATATCAACAGATCACCAGCTTCACAAGAAGAGTGTTCAATAGACACTTACGTCGAAAAATTGTGCTGTCATGCTTCTCCACCTCTCAGAGCTATCTCTGATATTTACCAACTGCTAAATCGTCCAGCCGCAGCTAAATACTCTTCCCTACCGAGGTTTAAAAAATGGGAGACCATACTGAATGTCACACTATCTGAACAAGACTGGGAAAACATCTTGGCTAAATCACTTACTGGCCCCAGAAGTTGAAGAATACTGGAGAATAACTATAAAGTACTCTCCTTATGGTACAACACCCCTGCAAAACTACATGTTATGTTCCCTGGAACAACTGACAAATGCTGGAGATGCAAACAACACATAGGCACTATGCTCCACATATTCTGGGACTGCCTACTCATTAAGCAATTCTGGACACAGATATTGGACATCTGCACGAATAAACTTCTCCTTGATATCCCTTCTGATCCAGCTGCAACTCTCTTGCACCATAATATGGACTCTGTGTCTTTATACAGAAAGTCCTTGACTCAGATTGCTCTAAATGCAGCTAAAATATTGATCCTCCGCAACTGGAAAAGTGATGTTTCACCTACAATGCCCTAGTGGGTAAAGAAAATGGAAGAGATACAAACGGAAGAGAGCAAATTTGAGGAGACACACGCAGACTCTCCTAAGGGAATGCTGAAGCATTGGGTGACCTGGCGTCCTTGGCTACAATATCTTGACTCTACTTCATAAAAGAGACTGAGAGAGACCTCTGCCAAACACACTTTTTTAAAGATGGTCAACACTGTCCACGGTTGGATTGCTCTATCTGGGACACTACTTCGAATAATTTCACAATTTAAGATTGCTCGCTTATACCATCTTGTATGTGATGCAAATGTAATGCCCTTTTCTCTGATGAGATATGTGTAAGAAACAGTTTGGAACCTTATGCTGACGTTCATGTATTCCCCTTTTCTTTCCCCTTCCTCTTCACTTTCCTTTCTTCTCTGTCATTTTCATTAATACTCACTCTGTGACCCCCCCTTCTTTTTATAATTTGCTGATCCAGTACACACTTCCCGATTGACTGACCCCCACCTTGACTTGACTAGCTTCTTGACAGCGCACATTGGTTTACAGAGTTTTTTCAGAGTACATGTTCCACCCCTGGAAAGGAATATGTCTGAGAGACCGTTTACCCACAATATCTGTACTAGTTTCCACTGTCAGTGAATGTACATGGTGATATCCCTGTGTGTTGTGATCCTTTTTGATTTATGCTGAAAATAAAAATAATTTTTTTTTAAAAAAGTAATATATTCTTCATTCTAGAACCCCTCTGTGCTATACCAAAGGTATAATGAAATAGTTTTAGGTAGTATGTAGTTTTAGTTGCCAAATAAGTCCAAACATGGCTACCTTTATAATCGGTGTATCTGATTCAAATATCGGGAGGAAAAATGATGCTCCATGAATATATAATTATTTCTGAACATTTCTTATACTATTGCCATAATCCATACCTACAGGAGGTCATAAAAACTCACACTGTTTCTTACTAATGTGACTCCCCATTGCATTTGTGTGGGAGGGGTAGTGTCCAGTTACCTGATTCCCCAGGACATCTGATTAAATAGCTAGACCTTGAACAAGAATTTCATCTGGAAACTAATTTTTCCATTAAAAGTTTATCTGGTTTTCTCCTTGTCCCCAGGACTAGAAAAGTCTGTACAGTTTGGCTAACATATCGTTTTTCCATGTTTCTCCCTTTTTATCTTATGGACTATTTGCAATTGTACATTTAAAGGGGTGGTTCACTTTTAAGTTAACTTTCAGTATGTTATAGAATGGCCAGTTCTAATTAACTTTTCAATTGGTCTTCACTTTTTATTTTAATAGTGTTTTAATTATTTGCCTTCTTTTTCTTCTGACTCTTTTCAGCTTTCAAATGGGGGTCGCTACCACCTTCTAAAAATAAATGTTCTGTAAGGCTACAACTTTGTAGTTATTGCTACTTTGTATTACTCATCTTGCTATGCATGCTCTCTCCTATTAATATTCCAGTCTATTATTCAAATCAATGCTTGGTTACTACAGTAATTTGAACCCTAGCAGCCAGATTGGAGAAATTGCAAACCAGAGAGCTGCTGAATAAAAAGCTAAATAACTCAAAAACCTAAAAAAATAAAATATCAAAACCAATTGCAAATTCCCTCATAATATCACATAATATCAGTAACCCGTTTAATGTCTTTTTGTAATATCTTTTTGTCTCAATGCACTGTCATATTTTTTTAAACACAGTTAGGGGTAAATTTACTTACCTCCGAAGTTGCGATATGGCTTCGCCACACTTTGCTGCTCTCCACCAGGCGTAGATTCACCAGGGCTGTGCAAATTCACGAAGATCTGAAGTTATGCACAAGTTACCGATCATTTGCGAAGTTGTGCTAGAGATATTATGATCAGCGGTTTTAAGTTACGGTAGCGATGGCAAATTTGCATACGACAGTTAAAGTACAATGGCCGTATATGCAGCAGCAAATACATTACACTACACAAGGCCAGGGAACCTTAATGAATGTTTTCTAATGCCCTACACATGTACCAGTATAGTTCAGGTGCCATATGTTATCAAATGTAGGGGGGAAGGAGATTACCCTAAAAAAAATTCAATCTTTTTCAGCCTATCACCCTATAAAAAGTAAAAGACGCCAAAAAAAAAAAAGATGGTCCAACTTTTTTTGGACCAATCCCTATCTACTCTATTGCACTTCACTTGGTCTGAGGTGGTGAAGTAAAGTCTGGCGCAAGAGGTATTGTTCACGAAAATCCACAACTTAGTTAATTAGCGTAGTTACGTCCCTTCACGCACCCTTTACGCCTGTCGTAAGGGTGCGAAGTAGCGCTACTTCGCTAGCAAATTTACGCCATTTGTTGCAAAGACACACCAATGTTATTTTCTTCAAAATAGTGATTTTATTTAGTACATTAATCTGACGTTTCGGCCCACATTTGGGCCTTTTTCAAGGATAATATATATATTACATTTAACCCCAACACTCCAACATTTAGCCCCCTGGGAAAATCTGTTTTGCACAACTGAACTGTAACTATAATAAAAAAGAGACACTTTTAGTTGAACAAAGTTTGTACAAAGCATGCATAAGCTGACACGCCCCGTCAAGACAGTGTCCATGTGTCAGTCCTAGCAAAGTGATAAAAGTTTTATGTTTGGGTGGAGAAAGACCATACCTGCTTTTCTCTTTATTTGGCATGATCTCTTCCAAAGACATCGTAAAGCGGGGGTTGGGAGAGCAGGTATATATATATATATATATATATATATATATATATATATATATATATATATACAAATATTTAAAAAAGAGTTATGTCCATGTGTTATTAACATGTATTATAGAGGTGTATTGAGGAATACAGCATTTTATATTCATATAATGTTTTAGAAGAAGTTTTTGAATAAGTTTTACTAGGTAATTAGGCACAGTATATAAATGTTCTATATCAATGGTTAATTAGCAACACTGCACGAGGCAAAGAGAACCAATCATTGTTCATAATTTGTTCAGTTATATGCCAATTGTAAAACTAATTGACCTGATATCTAGATGCTGATGTTAATACTACTAATAATGAACATTTAAAGAGGCAGTTTTATATGTAGATGTTAGTTAATGTTTTTGAAGCGTTATCTAATTTTAACCCTTTATTAGTCTATTTCCTATTGAACCTAACTCTCAGGGGGTCATTTACTGACAATCAAATTGATTTTTTTCCCACAAATCTCTAAAAAGTAGTGTTTTATTATTATTTTTAAAAAAAGCTCTAAAAATGTGAGATTTATGAAGTGTAAAAACCACGAAAACCTCTAATTTACAATACTTTGCTCGGGAAATGTTGTTGAAGTCCTATATAAGTTAATGGGAGTGGCGCTGATCTTATTGAACCGGTCAGAATCAATTCAGACTTTTACAGGGTTTTGGATTTTTTTTCACTAGGAATTAGAATTGTTAGAGGTTTTCAAATTTTTTAGAGTATCGTTCAGCATAATTTTGTATTTGTTGTAGGATCCTTACTGTAGTATATTTATATCCCAGGGTTAAAAGTAGCGAGAGTGTTTAGGAAAACCACTCTACTGATACAATGCCCTGTGTGAGAATCTCTCTATAGTGTATCACTTGTTCAACGTCCATAAACTTCTATCTTTGACCCCTTGTGACTTATTCTTGTAAGTTGAAAGGCAGTTTACGAAGGTAAATTGTAAGGCTTTTTTTGTGAAAATTTGCTATTGGTTTTCTTATTTTTCTTTTTTGTATTTTGTTTTGAATGAGAGACTGGAATATGAAGAGGAGAGAGGGCATTACTAGAAAGATGAGTAATAAAAACAACAATAATATTAAATTTGTAGCCTTGCAAATCGTTTTGTTAATTGATGCCTCATATAAAAGCTGGAAAGAGTTTTAAGAAGTCAAATAATTAAAACAACTCTACAAAAAGAAAAAATTTAGGCCAATGGAAAAGTTCCAAACTTAAAGGTGAACCACCCCTTTAAAGAATGGGACATACAAAAAACTAAGTGGATGTTGAAAACTGTATAAACTCCTTGTGTTTTTGCATGTTCAGCTTGGGAAGGGAGTGATGGAGTTGTACACTGAGCATGGAGCTCACAGAAATGAGAAAAATAACTATTTGAAGTAAACCATGTTGAAAGTAGAAAATGCTAAAGCAGGTTTCCATCATAATGCATCGATGAATCAGTGCAATGAGCTATTGAAAAGCAGAGGATTAGCAAGAGTGAAAAAAGTAATCAAGGAACAAGGAAGCCTGACTGAAGAGTTGTATGTGAAATGTAAATGAGATAGACTGCCAAAAGCATAGATTAATTTTAAGCCATTGTCAAGTCAAGCTTCATTATTTCGTTTTATTTTCAGCCTATTAAAACCATAAATCATGACCATTGATAACCATTGATCATAATAATTCTCCACCTTCAGTTACATAAAAATCCACCGTATATACTGTAATTGCCTCACTGCATGACATAACAGCAGAAACGTTTTTGTGGATTTTGTGGATTCCTGTGCAAGGAAGCGCCTTGGGCCCATCATACTATACTAAATTATACAAGCTCTAATTTTCCCGAAATTAAGGCATAGCAATAACAAAACCATAACAATGTTTACCGTGCTTTTTTGTAAAAAAAAATAGAACACGTTCTTATTGTATTAGTCAATTATTTTAATACGGGAGGTTTCATTTACCTAAAAGGTTTCCTTGCAAATGATAATTTCTATTGTAATTTCCTAGATAATTTTTGTCTGTAAATATACTTTCCTATGGTACTTTATTTATAATGTGTATATATATAAATATATATATATATATTTATATATATATATATAGATATATACTGTATATATAAAACTAAAGAACCTTTCAGTTACATTTCATTCTATTTGAGTCAAAGTACTATGGAAAAATGTTTGTATAATAGCGCAAGATTGCTTTCTATAATGCAGAATCAACTAAGAGTAGCATTTAACACTGAGGTCAAGAGTTTAGAGGATGACAAATTGCTATTCTGAAATGCTTTATAAGGTCGTGGCCATTTAGAATTAACCTATGTAAAGTTTTTACTACTAAACTGTAGGAGGCAAAACACCATAGATAAGAGACAGCTTAGCCAGCATGTCCTTAGATAAATAACGTCTATGTACTTAACCTTTTTTTTGAATTACTTTTCTCCTGTATGCATAAAGGTGATGTTACCTTGTTAAAGGAGTGCATACAAAACATATATCAGAGATATGGTCTTGAAAATATGTTCCCCCCTTCAGTTAAAAATAATTTTCATTTACATTAAAGAGATGGCATTTTTTGTCAGGTTGTTGTTATCCAGAAAGGTCTAATATAATTCCCATACAGCAACATTTAAGCAAACAGTGCTTAGTTATCTTTTTAGGTAACTTGTACTTGATGTTACATAAACTTGTATAAACCTTGTTTAAAGGGATTCTAAAGTCAAAATGCCAAACTTTATATTAGCCTTCTGTATGGTATATGCACCTATTTTGCAATAGACATCTGTAAGGAGGTGGAAGAATGAGAGTGAGAAATGTATATATGTTCATGTGTAGAAATGTGATTGTATGTATGCCTTCACTGAATATTGATAATAAAATGGAAAGAGGGCAGTAGAGTAATTTTGTAGAATATATAGAGGTGTAATTCATGGTAATTATTTGGTGTTTTGATTCTTCGAAGGACAAACTTAGTGGAAGGTTGGCAAGTCCACTTGAGTATAGACAGTGTTAACTGCTATTGTTGCCTTTACTGCATGTCCCTCCATCACATCTAAAAATCTCAATAGTTTATTAGTATGGAGTCCCATGCCCCATGGACTTAGATGGCCACCAGCCATGTATTTCTCCTGCTTGTCCCAACTGGGTCTTTCTTCTGCTTTTTCCAGCCACTGATAATTCCCCTGGTATTGTTGAACCCACATTGCCACAGTGATCTATTATAAATACATGGCGCAAAAAAAGAGAAAAAAAAGAAAAAGTGGTATCACCTCACTGGTCAATGAGCCTCTCCACCTTCTAAATGTGAACCAACTGCTCTGTGATAGCTTTTGTCTATGTCTTTTAGCTGTCATTTGGTCCTAAAACCATTAACTATGCAGTAGCATTTTATCATCAAGCGGTGAAAAAAAGAGAGCAGGCTTAACATGGGATTGAACAAGTGGTCAGTGTGCAAGCAGCAGAAAATCATAGTCAGTATGGGTCAGAATGAAGCAGAAACCAGTATCAGACAGGCATATTTATCAAAGGTTGAGTGATAGAGTTTTTTTTATCTCGAATGAACTCAAGTGACCACGAAACTTGAATAGTATCTTATTTAAGAAAAAACTTGAACATCTAAAATTCAAACTAATGTTACCCACCCAAATCCGAAAAAAAACTCAAATGTCAGGAAGGCGATTAACATCTTCACATTGGTCAATGGAGCTCTGCCATTGACTTCTACATGAACTCAACAGGTTTTAGGTGGCGTACTATTGAATTTGAGATGTTCCCAGTATCATAAATCTCAAAATCGAGTTTAGATTTTTTCCAATTTGAATCTGTGGGTTTTGGCTAAAAATCCAACTAGAAAATTCAAATTTGAATTTACCATTCAAACCTTAATAAATCTGCCCCCGAGTAAGTACCCAGTGTCACAGCCAGATACAGAAGATGACTTATCATCAGATTTGTATTATTGGCATTCCTTTTTTAAGCAATGAGTATTTGTGAATTATCTCATCCTTGTTTTTTTCACACATCTCTAAAAAGCCATGGTTTTCCTATTTTTTTTTAAAAAAAAAAGCTCTAAAAATTTGAGATGTATAAAGTGTAAAAACCACGAAAACCAATAATGCAAAACTTTGCCAGGTAAAAGTTGTCAAGGTCCTATAGAAATCAATCGGACCTGCGCTGATCCTATTGGACAGTTTTAAATCAGTTTGGACTTTTAGAGGTTTTGTGATTTTTTTTCAGCTAGAAATTGTACGAAAAACACGTTTTTAGAGGTTTTTGAGTTATTTGGGTTTTAGAACATTTTTCATTAGTACTTTTTTTTATTCTGATCTTGGGTTTAGTCATGATTTCAAAAAACTCTAAAACCAATAAAATCAAATTTTGATAAATAGTCCTCCATATGTCTTGTTTTGTCTTGTGACCGATGCTTTGGTGTGTATGTGCAAGAATGTATAAGGACAAGTAATAGTATAGGTCATACATAGGTCATACAGTAGTATGATAAAACCATGCTGTTATAGGCCAATAACCAGTGATTCCACATTACACTAGTGCCATGTTAAGACATTGATACATCACATTGCAGCACCAAAATCATAAATAAAGGCACGCTGAGGTCCCAAGATCAACGCTGATTGTAGGCCTTACTGCACTTAGATTCTGGGTCTACTATAATTCATAATATTGCATTTTTTGGCTCTGATTCTTAGAGCCTAACCTGTGCCTAAATACTGACCTTTGTATGATTTAATATATAATATTAATAATAATAAAAAAATAATATTATTCACCGCTCTTACTAGGGTTACGGTTCTTTTGAGCAAGGAGACAAATAATCCAAACCAATAAGTGTATATTAAAATTAATATATTGAATGATAAATCAATGGATTGTTACAAGTAGATGATTAAATTAAAACAATATTTACACTATTTACAGTTACAGATAATTTATAAAGTCTACATTGTTACCACAAAACCCTTACTGCATCTCTCTGAGTCATCTGTTGGTTTAGTCTTCCATCTTCACTCCAGTCTGTCCAGCTCCTGCCATATTCACATCCTCTATCCTCAAAAGGCTCCCCCACTACTGTCTGGTGTCCTCATTTATGAAAGTATTTACAACCTGTCCCAAGCTCCCAACAGATCACATGTGACTAGTAACCCCCCAACTTGAGTTTTTTACATACAGAAAATAGTTTTATTGCAAACATACAGCCCAACTACCATTCACAGGAAATGGGTCAGGTAGTAACCTGTTTACGGCCCCATACATATATAACATAAATAAATGGCATACCCAAGATGTTGGTATCTTACACCTTGCTTTAAAGAGATTGTGACACCAGAAATTAAACTCTTTTTTACATCTGTCATAATATTGGCTTTGAAAGCTACTTATAACTTTGCCAAAAAGTATTTTCACAATTCTCTTACAATACCTGACTGATGCCTCATGTTCCTGTATGAGGGGGCATATTTGTGCAGCAGGAGTCCTCCGTTAGCATTAGAAACTTAAACTGATAGGCTGAGATGAGACAGTCAGGTTGGCAAAAAAGTCAGGTTTAGAAACTTTAACAATTACTTACAAAAACAAACCTCTCAGCAAAAAAATGATCAACATGACCTATAGGTAACATTGGGGGGGCCGATTCACTAAATTCGAGTGAAGGATTCGAAGTAAAAAAACTTCGAATTTCGAAGTATTTTTTGGGCTACTTCGACCATCAAATGGGCTACTTTGACCTTCGACTACGACTTTGAATCGAAGGATTCGAACTAAAAATCGTTCGACTATTCGACCATTTGATAGTCGAAGTACTGTCTCTTTAAAAAAAACTTTGACCCCCTAGTTCGGCAGCTAAAAGCTACCGAAGTCAATGTTAGCCTATGGGGAAGGTCCCCATAGGCTTTCCTAAGTTTTTTTGATCGAAGGATATTCCTTCGATCGTTGGATTAAAATCCTTCGAATCGTTCGATTCGAAGGATTTAATCGTTCGATCGAAGGAATAATCCTTCGATCATACGATCGCAGAATTTGCGCCAAATCCTTCGACTTCGATATTCGAAGTCAAAGGATTTCAATTCCTAGTCGAATATCGAGGGTTAATTAACCCTCGATATTCGACCCTTAATGAATCAGCCACTAAATGTACATTCATATTTTAAAGTAGTTTTTTGGTGTCAGTATCTCGTTAGGGAGAAGGAAAGCTACCAAGGCAGTTAATTGCGAATATATTAGGCCCTATAGTGCAAGCTAGAATACTATATTTATTCTGTAGAATGCTTTAGCATACCTGAGGAGTTAACAGCTCTAGAACCTCTCTCTGTTTTTTTTAGCTTTGTGTGACCACTTCCTGCCTGAGTTTCTCCCTGCTAATTCATACCTCTGGGCTCACATTACAGTAGGGAGAGGAGGAGGGAGGGGGGAAAAGGGGGGGGGAGAGGAGCAAACTGAACAAGCTCAAGCCCTAGCCCTGGAGGTTAATGCCGAAAACAGGAAGTCTAATACAGAAGCCCAGGTACACACAAGAGAAGGAAAGAAAGATGGTGTTTCTTTTGACAGAGGACTCAGAGCAGCATTAATTTGAGGGTTAACTGGTGTATTCATATATACCTTTCTGATAAAGCTTACTTAGTTTAACCTTTCCTACTCCTTTAAGTTTTTAGATGCCTTAGCTTCAGTTCCCATCTGTTCTTCATTGTCAGCTTCCTCCTAATCCTAAAGTCTACTCTAAACAGGAGGTTATAGAAGACCACTTCTGTCATAATGAAGATAATTATCTCATATACAATGATGACTGACTAATTGTTAAAAGTGAATTTTTAAATTCAATATTACACAGTACCTTGGAACTCAATAATTCCCTTTATACATTTACACGAAGTATATCCTTATGAATATATGTTCGTTCTTTACATTAACCATTGATCAAATGCAGTAACAGTAATAATTTCCTAGAAATAGCAACTTTCCCCAATTACTATGATAACATGCTAAGAGCACTAGCAAATGTTTTATCTCTGCTCAAAACTCAGTGTATCCAGTAGTTATATATTAGGATGAAGGATATATGGTATATATGGTAATTGCTGTCTCCAGATTAAATAAAATACTGATATCATAACAGATCTTGTAACACATAAATGTCCTGATGAATGCAGCAAACATCACACCACAGTTTTTGCTCTTAAATGTGATGAGGTCTGATATTTCCCATAGTATTATGATTAAATATTTTTAATCATAAGAAGTTCCCTTGTGTTTTTGTAAGATTTCTTGTCAGTTTTAATATTAATAAGCCAAAGTATTTTTTTTATTTTGCTTAAGAATTTAATGGAGACTCATACCCTGGATCATATAGTAATTATTTAAAAAAATCAAATGGTCACACTCCATTTGGATTCTGTCACAGTACGACATAACTGTAAGCTAAGTTGGCAGTGGATTAAAATAGGGACTTTAATATAAATATGATTTGTGGGGGGGAAAGCAAAATCATTTTGAAACACATCATTAAACTATATTCCCCCTAGAGCTCTATTGGATTTTTTTTAAAATATATCACTATACTATATGCCATGTTATTTTAATAATTTAAATGGGAACTGTGCTAGTTTCAAGTTAAAATTCAATATATATTTCTCTTTAATATATCAAATGATGGGGATATTTTAAAATATAATTAGCAAACTGTTATCTGGGAACTTTTAGATTTAGCTATTAAGAATACAGTTTCTTTTGACAAAGACACTGAGTTTTGAGCATGTGTTAATTTGCTACAGATTTCCTTTTGGTGGGCAGATAGAATAACAGGAACAGCAAGATATTATATATTAAATGAGGACAACAAACATTAAAAATTACATTAAATTACATAGGTTAAATATACCTAGATAGTGGTTATGTAATAACATACCATGGTGGTCTAGTGGGGGGATGGCAGTTCCTTAGGGCGACAACAGTTCCAGAATCATCAAAAAGCCAGGCAGGGGTCAAAACAGGAATCAGATCACAGAATTCAAATCACAGAATTGATCTGGTCCCAGCACATCTGCACATCTGCACTTTTAATTCACGTAGAGGCACACCGTGAATTAAATTCTACGTGAATTAAAAGTGGAGATGTGCAGATGTGCTGGCGTGATGACGCCAGCACGCATTTTTGCGAAATTCAAATATTTAAAAGGGACCAGATCAATTCTGTGATTTGATTTCTGTGATCTGATTCCTGTTTTGACCCCTGCCTGGCTTTTTGACGATTCTGACATTTGTATCCTGACCCCTGCCTGATATCCGAATTCGCTTATTCTGTATCCCTGCTGATTGATCTCCTGGTTTGATCCTTGCCTGCCTGACTCTGTTTTGTTCTCTGCCTGCCCTTACCCGGCCTGATCTGACTACAATTCTGTTTACACCTTGTGCCGTGACCATCTGCCCAAAAGACTCTGTACTACAGTTGTGCCCCTTTGCTTGTTCAGAACCCCTTGCTTTGCACCTCTCTTAATAAGACCTGGTGGCATCCAATTAGCCGAGGGCTCCTCCCGAGGTGAAAGGCGGCTGTTAAAGGCGGAAGCAAGAGCCGAGAACAGGGTGCTTAGCATTGGTTCTGAATTTAGGGTGCCAACCGTGACAGGTTAAAATGCAGATCCCTTACATTCAAAAGGGATCCCGCAAATATATATTTTGGGGCAAATGATAAAGCACTACTGTATGGGGTCTGGCTGTAGTATGCAACTGGTGGCAGATAAAAAATCCATAGGCAGGGCCAGGCCAAGCCAACCAGACACCCTAGGTAACCCTATTGGAAGGAAAACCAGCCTTTTAGGTTTATTTAATATTCACATGATTTTCTAGTAGACTTAGGGGCATATTTATCAAGGGTCAGATTTCGAATTGAAAAAACTTTGAGATTCGAATTTAAAAAGACCAACCGAAATTAAGTCAAAGTTTTTTTTGGTTCAATAGGTCCATTTTCAATCAAATAGGTCTGTATTTGAATCGTACGAATTGAAGGAATATTGCATTCGATCGATTTGATCCAAAGTCTTTCCCCAAAAAAACTTAGATTTCCACCAATTGACTCCAAATAGGTTCTAGGAGGTTCTCCAAAGGCGAATTGACGAAGTAACATTTTTAAAGAGACAGTACATGATAAATTTCAATGTTCGAATTTTTGAATTTCTTTCAAAATTTTCTCTCAAAATTCAATTTTTTTTTTCATTCGAAAATTCACCATGACTTTTGATAAATCTGCCCCAAAAAGTAAGAAAATCCAAATTACGGAAAGATCCTTTATCTGGAGAACCCCAGGTCCTGAGTATCCTGGATAACAGGTCCCATACCTGTATTCCCTTTAACGCAGGACATAATACAGCAATATCTACAGCAATGAGACTTTCTGCATAATCTTAAACACATTTCACTTCCTTTACAAGCTACTTATGTAGGGAGTGTGTGCCTGCTATTTTGACTGCTTCTTTAGTTAAAAAAAAAAAAGTGTAGCAAATACATTTCAAGTATATGTAAGCAATCAAGTTGCTTTAGATGTACCAATGTTAGATACCATGGCTTGGAACTTTCATTCATAGCTGTATTATATTTAAAGTATGTGATCTTTAAATAGTAGTGTTTATACAGATAGGTGAAATATAAAAATAAAATAATTCAGTTCAGGGCCACGAGCAACCCCAAAACTGAAATCCTGTGCTTCTTTAAGAGTAACAGAGTATACTTGCAAGCCATGAGATATACAGACCTTGTGCCTTTCAGTGGTTTTAAAGGATTACCATAATAAAAAGACATTTGAATGCATTTCAGTGAATTTACAACACTATAAAATTGATTTTTAAAGGTTAATTTATTTGTTTAAACCTTTTCAGTTCATCAGTTATTGATGAAATAGCAATGCAAGCCATAAGACTACAACGAGCATTTACAAATGCATCACAGTGTGGCAACTGCAATTTTTGGACGCAACTTGTAAGTTATTTACAATTCTGCATTTTCCTCCAAAATTCCAGAGACAGTGCAGCTGTGCAAATTGATTTGCACCCACCACAAATGAACTGGGTGCATCCAAAGAAAAATGGTATTTTGTGTGTGCGTTTTCGCAAACCCAATGGAAGTTGTGGTTTTTCATAGTGGTCATATCTGTTGTGTGTGTTTACACTGTGGAAACCCTGCAATTACCACCATGTTTAGGCTAACAGTGGCTACATATGCTCTTGCGCGTAGATCCTCTGGGCTTAGAGCATCTATATAGAAGGGCAAGGTGTTTGTTTGGACTCTATCTATGTATCTATGTTAGCAAACTCATAAACGACTGACTGGGAAAATAGATTTGCTACACAGTGAATTAGACCGCTAGAGGGTTAATCCTTTAGACACGAGGTTCTACATCCCACAGAAACAGCAATTAGATAGTAATTCAATTTGCATGTCATTTTTGTGTTTATTTATAAATAACATCTCCCTCTTCTTTCTGGGACTTTGATCTACTCAGATATCACAGTAAGAAATATCAGTACTGTCCTATCAAAGAATGGCTTTTTCTAGTATTGCTCGCTTTTTTCGTATTAAGTTGAATTATGTTAAAATCTGCATACTAATATTTCTCCTTGAAGGGAACTATAATATATTCAGCAACTGCAACCAGGCCTTTCTGGTTGTTCTTTGATACTTCCAGAGATGTAAATCCCATCTGAAGATCATCGCAGTTGCAGTTGATCTAGAGATGGCAAAAACACAATGAATTTTGAACATATCAAAATCGAATTTTCGGGTCATGACTATTCAATCGAATATCAGATGTTCAAATTTTTTCTTAAACAACCCCCATCCGAGTTGTGAGTATATATGAATTTATTAGAGTATTCCAAATTCGACCTTTGATAAATCTGCCCATTGGTGAAAGGGCCCTTTGTCATAATGGATTTTGCAAAGTACAAATAGAACTTTTGTTAGGATCATAGTTAAAAATAATTTTTAGACAAAGGTGAATCAATTAGGATCCTTTACTATGCTTAAAATTTAAAAAGTAAGTGTGCAATCTTTATTTTATACACTATGGGAGCTGTGAGAAGAACAGACTGCATAATGTAGATGTAGACAATAAAAAGTCATTAACAACATCTTATTATTTATCATATCACTATATAGTTAGTTACATAGTTACATAGTTACATAGTTAAATTGGGTTGAAAAAGACAAAGTCCATCAAGTTCAACCCCTCCAAATGAAAACCCAGCATCAATACACACCCCTCCATACTTTCACATAAATTATACATACCCATACCTATATTAACTATAGAGTTTAGTATCACAATAGCCTTTGATATTATGTCTGTCCAAAAAATCATCCAAGCCGTTCTTAAAGGCATTAACTGAATCAGCCATCACAACATCACCCGGCAATGCATTCCACAACCTCACTGTCCTGACTGAAGAACCCCCTACGTTGCTTCAAATGAAATTTATTTTCTCCTAGTCTAAAGGGGTGGCCTCTGGTACGGTGATCCACTTTATGGGTAAAAAGGTCCCCTGCTATTTGTCTATAATGTACTTGTAAAGTGTAATCATGTCCCCTCGCAAGTACCTTTTTTCCAGAGAAAACAACCCCAACCTTGACAGTCTACCCTCATAATTTAAGTCTTCCATTCCTCTATCCAGTTGTCACGAACGGCACCCAGAATCCAGAACAAATACTAAGCTCCCTGGTCATGGCTTCTGCCTTTAACAGGCCCCTTTCACCTCGGGAGGAGCCCTCAGCTAATCATATGCCACCAGATCTTATTAAGAGAGGAGCAAAGTGAAGGTTCTGGAAGAGCAATGGGGCACAATCGTTAGTGAGAATTAGGACGGCAAAGTTCTAGGAATAGACAAATCATAGTCAAAACCGGCCGGGTCGGTGGAGGCAAAGTTCAATCAGAGTCAGACAGGCAAGGGTCAGAAACCAGGAGATCAATCAGAATGGTCAGGCAAGCACGGGTCAGGATAATGGAGTTCAGAATAGTCAGACAGCAGGCAAGGGTCGGGATCACATAATACAGAATCATCAGGCAGGCAGGAGTCAAACACAGGAATCAAAGACAGAATATAGCACCCAGGAAACTAACAAGTAGAACCAAACAATGGGCAATCATCAAAATTACAAAGTCCCTTAAAATACCTTTAGATTCCTGTCAATGCGCAATGACGTCATGACTCCGGCGATGTTTGCGCACAAAACCCTGTGGCAAAAGAACACAGGCAGCCAAAGAAGAAGGATTGCGAGGTGGGTGTCCCCGCCAGCCCACTGGAACACCAGGGTAAGTCCTCACACCAGTTTAGTTGTATGTCTCTGCACTCTCTCAGCTCATTTAAATCCCTCTAAAGGACTGGAGTCCAAAACTGCACTGCATACTCCAGATGATGCCTCTCCAGGGACCTATAAAGAGGCATAATTATGTTTTTATCCCTTGAGTTAATGCCCTTTTTTATGCAAGACAGAACTTGATTTGCTTTAGTGGCCACAGAATGACACTGCCCAGAATTAGACAACTTGTTATCTACAAAACCCCCTAGATCCTTCTCATTTAAGGAAACTCCCAACACACTGCCATTTAGTGTATAACTTGCATTTATATTATTTTTGCCAAAGTGCATAACAACTTAACAACAACATAACAATATAAACATAAACAGATAATACTGTATAATTGTTTGGATCTGATTCTAGGTGCCAATTTGTAGGTATAATAAAGCATAATGACTATTTGCATGTTTGTTTTCTAATAGTTGACCTGTATATGCTACCTGCTGATCATTGCTATTGAGTACTAGACTTTTCTAGTACTTTTCACCCATTATTGCATTAACCACTTAAAAAGAAAGGTCCCAAAAATGAAGATGGTCCTAGGATAAACATACCTCATAAATAGAGTCCAAAAGTATCTCATTAAAATGCATTGTTTTGTGGTCATTGTGAATACTTTCCATTTGAATGGACGGTTGTTTTTTACTTTTGCCTTTAAGGGCTTAATTTTAGATATCACCATAATCAATAACAGCAAAATTGCATACAGAGTAAAGCATGTCTAATGACTGCTTCAGTCTGCATGTGGGTGTCTTTTAATTGCCAATCAAAACTCTAGTGTTTCAGGTTAAATGGTTGCCTCGTTATATCCATCTTTCCAGCAGGTTTTCTAATAGCCTCACAAATATATCAGCAGGAAATATGTTTCCTTCCTAAGTACTCTATCTATGGAAAAAATGTTACTTAACTCATTGTTACATTCAGATAGAAAGTTGATTATTTAGCTGTGTTTTCTTAAATGAAACTGTAATTTTCTCCTGAAATGAATCACTTCTGCATTTCTTTATGCATTTCTTTTTTTTTAATCATATCCAGATCTTATTTGTATCGTGTTAATGAGAAGTTAGAAAATGAATTCATTTACAGTATGAAAGAGACTTAATTTGTGAAGACACTAGGGCTCATATCTACATTGAGCAAGTTTGCACCTGGAAAGTAACCAATAATAACAAATCAGTGCTAGGCTTTTTTTCTAGCCAGCTGCAGGTAGAACAATGAAAGCAAACATTTCATTGGTTACCATGGGTACATCAAAGGTTTCACATTTGCCCAGTGTTGATTAATGAGCCCAAATGAGTTGTAAGTTGTTCTACTGAGGATAGATGCCCATTTGAGCAGACATTCTTGCTGTGTAGTTGCTGCGGTCCATGTATGGTGCTCCCTGAAATGAATCATTCTATATTCATACTTAAAAACCTTGTACTGATCCTAGATCAATGTATGGTAACCCATAAAGCACTGCTTTGTAACTCTATAACCTTAGCCAAAATATATCTCATGGTTTTACAACATGTTTTGGAAATCATATTATGATTTTGGATCTGTTATGGGTAGTGATGGGCCAAGAAATTTGGCAGGTGTGAATTCACTGCAAATTTCCACTTTTTACCGCCAGCAAATACATTTACGAAACTGTGGCAAAAATTCACCAGTGAAAAATCTGATGTGTCAAAAAAATTTTGGCTTGCATCAGAATAGTCACACGCATAAAAATTGTTGCACGTCAAAATTATTCGGACTCCCAATGCATTTGGACACAACAGGCACACATATAAAAATTGTTGCGCGCGTCAAAATAATTTTGACACCCATTGACTTCATTGTGCTTCACAAATTTTTCGTCGTTTTGCTAATTTCGAGGTACATTCGCAAATTATTAGGTGAATTTGGACAAATTCGCCCATCACTACACATGGGTACAGTTAGGTCCATAAATATTTGGACAGAGACAACTTTTTTTTCTGAAGCATACAGCCAAAGCAACCCAGGAATTTATTAAAGCAAAGAAGTGGAATATTCTTGAATGGCCAAGTCAGTCACCTGAACTGAACCCAATTGAGCATGTATTTCACTTGTTGAAGACTAAACTTCAGACAGAAAGGCCCACAAACAGCAACTGAAAGATGCTTTCAGTAAAGGCCCGGCAGAACATTAAAAAGGAGGAAACCCAGAATCTGGTGATGTCCATGAGTTCAAGACTTCAGGCTGTCATTGCAGGCAAAGAGAATAATTGACCAAAGAGAAACCTTTTGGATTTTTACTTTGAGAACTAGACATCCACGTGGCCTCAATAATGACTGGGAGGTAACATGCTTCTTTCAGCCTTAATGTGAGTACCATATTACATGAATGCTTATATTGGTTGTTTTGTAAATAATTGACTCTAATTAAGTGTAAAACAACGTGTCTTTTTCATAACATTATATAATGATATGTACATGCTGTAACCAACATGACTTGTAACAAACAGAACCATGAGTGTCTGTTTACATGTTTTTATATCTGAGATTTTTTTAATAAGCACAGGTATATAAGGCACAGGATATCCTGTGACCTCACCTCTGATGAAGTGCCAGAAAGAGGCATGAAACGCGTCAGGTGATCCAACAGGTCATAGAGTAGGAATACATCTGTAATTGATGCCTGTTTGTTGTTTTAATCATACAAAATAAAGCCGGACAATGATTTTATTCCAAGTTTGTGGATTGGTTTTCTCACCCACCCAAACCCTCTACATGATATGTCCACTGGATGGAGACCAGTATGAGGAAGCCACCGCACTGTTATGGACTGGACATGATGCAAGAGTGGCTGCAATAGGGGCATGTGAGTTTCTCTTTTGTCATTGCAGGCAAATGGTTTTCAACCAAGTATTAGAAATTAATTTTTTTTCAGTTTTTTAAATTTTTAGCCCCTGAAATCAAGTGATTGTGTTAAAAAAAGTCTTTGGTTCCTCAGATTTTTATGCAATCTTTTTATTAAACCCACTGAATTAAAGCTGAAAGTCTGCAGTTCCACTGCATCTGAGTTGGTTAATTTTAAATTCATTGCGATAATGTACAGAACCAAAATTAGAAAAAAAGTTTTCGCTGTCCAAATATTTATGGACCTAACTGTAGATGACTGAAAAGCTGTCCATTCATCATGAACTTTGTAACACTTTCAGCTTGGGTTGTGTTAGTAGGGTACAAAAAATATTTTAATAGTAGTAGCCATGAGAGCAGAATCAGATCTCTAGAGGGTTATGTAATAAAATACACTGTTACTGCCCAGGAGCAATAACCAAAACCAAACATCTTATTGGTTGCCATGGGTTACTGCTCCTGGAAAACTTAGTGCCTTTTGTTACATATGAGTGTTATTCTCTCATAATAAGCATTTTCTCAAATTTCCAAACTGCAGACATGGTTAACTGGTTAAATAGTTACTGCTCCAGTAAATCTTGGTAATATGTTTTAAACAACTTATGTACAAAGATTAAGAGTGTTGACAATACCCTTACCCCAACTCCTGCTACTATATAGTTATAATTCATATATCATATAATGACTATAATTTTACTGAAAATTAATTTCAAAATATGCTTAACAAATTTATCAAAATTTGAGGTTGAATTTTTTCAAATTTGAGTTTTACAAACTTGAACTTGCAGTTTTTTGACTATTTTTTAAATAGTAACATTTTTAAAAAAAATAATTGCAAAAATGCGATTAAGTTTTTTGTCCTCCAGATAACACAATTCAGATTTTCTGATTTGACTTTTTTGTAAATATGCTAGTCATTGAGAAGAAAACCTGATAAAAATTAATCTCAGTAGTGATGAGTACATTTTTTTCAGCAGCCATGGATTCACGCTGAAATTCCACATTTCGCAATCTGCAAATGTTTTTGCAAAACTAAGGCAGCAAAAATGTTGCAAAACAAATATGTCAACAAGACAAAAAAAGTTAGCATGAGAAACCATGCCAATTGACTTCAATGCATTTGGACAAAAAAGTTGCCATAAGAAAAAACGCCCATTGACTTTAATACATTTGGACTTAAAAGTTGCCACTAGAAAAAAACTCCCATTGACTTTAATGCATTTGGAGTGAGAAAATTGTTGCACACGTAAAAAATCGTCCAGCCTAAAAAAACATTTTTACGTTTATTGCTTTCAATGCGTTTCTCAAAGTTTTTGCTGCTTCGCAAATGTTTACACAACTTTCCAAATTTTTCTCTGAAACAGGACAGATTCGATTAGCAATAAAATGAATCTCAGTTTTTATTTTGCGATGAATAATAAAGACCATGAAACCCATCTATAAAGCCAGGATTTTAAGCCTCCATATGCAAAAAATAATTAAAATTACTTCCCTTGCTCACTTACAAATGCATGTGTACTCAACAAAATGAGGTAGTCTAATTTTGTGACAACCTCATTAATCTGAGAAAATCATTATCATTATCATTTGTGCATATGATGATATCTGGTCACGAGGAGCACTGTTGTATTAGGATGGGTGGGTCATTTACTTTAATCCCCTGAGAGCTAAAAAAGATTTCAGCACTTCAGTATAATGATACATTTTAAATACTGACTAACCCATGCAATCACATTTTTAAACAATTAAGAGAAATATAAAACATAATACAAAGCTGTCTTAAAAATAAGTCACATATCCCCCTTTAATTGTCATGAATTTGTCATAATGCTGTTTATTGGTAGCAAAGGAGACTCACTTTGAATGTATGCCATTAATCAAAATACTGTACCAAAGTCATAGCAGTGTAATTTTAATTATATAGGTTTATTGCGGACAAATAATATTGGTTTTAAAATAGCACTTCAGCTCGCATTTGAAATAAACTGTATTGTCAAAATATATCGCCGAATATACATTTCTAATTAAAGTCAATTGCAAAATATTTGAATCTAATAATTCAAACGGTATGATTATCCCCATCACTCATTTTAAGAAGATAAATATCTCGGCGCTGCCTAATGTTTTGAAAAACACAGAAAGTCATTACTGTTTTTATTCCAGTCCTCTGCATTATTGTCTCATGTTACTTTATTACTATAATAAACTTCAGAATCATTCAGCGAGGCTCCCATGGTGAATTTGTTTGAATAACCTTTTTATCTGTCATCCAGAAAGTTGTCAAATCAGCAGTTTTACAAGGCTTGTTGATGAAGCTTATTACTGTTATATTCTAAAGTCTGAACAGCTGTAATATAATGAAGTAGTAGAGTTCTAATTACACTTCTCCTAAAACTTCTAATGATTGTAAATTGGTGGTGTTAGTTTGGTAGATGTGTGATTGGATCATGTAGATGCAGCTTTCCACTGGACTGTGACCTGATTAAAAAGCAGAACAGTTTGTACTGCAAAGCATAGTATGTCAGCAGTAAGTACAATATAAAACTAATTAGCAGTCCTGAGAATTTAAGTAAAATATAAGAAAAATAATAACACAATGTCATGGTTTTACGCCTAAGAATAAACTAAATGTTAACATTGTATAAGAATGGAGCAAATTCCATTGTATTAACGGAATAAGATATGGTACAAATACCATTGACTTCAAGTCTGTTAAAGTATTTGTGTATAGAAATAAAGTCCTTACCTATTTTGTTTAATTTTAAAGATTTTACCCAGAAATATAAATCTACCAGACTGAATGTTTCATTAGAAAATAGAATTATACCAATTTTATACCAATCAGCAGTAAAATTTAATTTGGAGTCTTGCCTTGTACGATGAAATACCTGAACTACATATCTTAATCCCTTTTCTCAAACTCTTTTGCCTTTGTTACTGTTAACAGTAAGATAGAAGGGTTATCTTTCATATAAAATATTCCTATATGTTGCTTCAATACACTTCATATTTCCAATCCATGTTAGACCTTAAAAGCTGAAGTTCCTCCCAGAATAGTCAGTATGTTTCAAATTCTGCTTGATCATATCACAAGTTGTTACCATCAAGTATCTAAAATGTATGAGTATGTTATTAATTTGTGTTCACTGTATATGACCATTATATATTGTATTTTTTATTCAAAAGGGTTTTGTCACCAGTGTATCAATATGTACAATACCTCACATTATATGAATAGAACAGGGTCTGAATGGAAAGACAAGTAATGAATAGCAACAACAACAATAAAATTGCAGCCTCAATAAGCAATAGTTTTTTCAGAGCTGAGAGATCGCTCCTTTCTACCCAATACCAAAGACACAGCTGAACACTCCAAAATATTCCGCCAATTACTTGGCAAGCTAGATCTTAGGGACATTTGGAGGGTGCACCACCCCAATGAGAGGGCATATACGTTTTTCTCAGCTAGACATAATCTCTCCACTAGAATAGATTACTTTCTTCTTTCTAGAGACCTCCTACTAGTCCCAGCTACTTCCACCATCTTACCTACGTCTTGGACAGATCATTCAGCAGTGATGTTGGCATTAGATGTATTATGCCCACCTAAGAGGTTTACCCACTGGCAGCTAAATTAAGTACTCCTGAACAATCCAGAGATTAAAGGGAAGGTCCTAGAGACTATAACGGATTACTTTAGAGTTAACCAGGGCTCGGTGGATAATGTGGCATCTTTGTGGGAGGCCCATAAGGCAGTCCTTAGAGGCCATTTTATTTCAATCTCCTCTAAGCTTAAGAAACAGAGAACACGCCGCATATCAAGGCTAGAAAGCCAATTGACTTGTTGGGAGAGACTGTATGGCCATACTCCCTTTAGACTGATAAGACAGAAAATCTCCCAAACACACAGGGACCTTAAAACTACTCCTAGATGACACAGAAAAGGCCCTTAGATGGCTTAAGCAAAGGTATTACGAAAGTGGGGATAAAGCCCACACTTTATTGGCTAGGAAACTAAGGGAACAACTGGCCCAAACAGCTATACCATCTATAGATACTGGAAATAACCAAATAGTATATTCTCCGGAGGAAATAGCAGAGGCATTGAGAATTTACTATTCCAAGCTATATAACATAAATGCCCAATCTCAATTGCCACTGAGGTCCACAGACCAACAAAGAGAAACATTTCTCTGGGCCAATATTACAACTCAGCTTACTCAATCTGAATTAGAGACCCTCAATACCCCCATATCTAAAGAGGAAATCGCAGCAACAATAAAATCTTTTCCCACAATGAAAGCCCCATATGCATATTACATTTAGTAGTGGCCTTCTCCCCTATCTGACTCAGCTATTCAATTCTTTTCTCACAAGATCTCCTATTCCGCCAACAATGTTAACATCGTATATTACCCTATTACTTAAGGAGGGCAAAGACCCCAACCAATGTGGGAGCTATCGCCCTATTGCTCTACTAAATTCAGACCTTAAATTATTTACAAAAATTCTAGCTAATAGACTTGCCCCCTTAATGCCTAGACTTGTTCACCCTGACCACGTTGGGTTTATTCAGGGTAGACAGGCGGGCGACAACACCCAAAGAGCTATTGATCTGTTAGATTTGCTATGAAACATGGGATTTGAAGGCCCTTTCATGACAGCGATAAAAGCTCTGTATTCTACGCCCACAGCAACCCTTAAATTACCTGGAGCTTCTAGCCAACCCATCCCAATATCAAATGGAACCAGACAGGGCTGTCCGCTTTCCCCCCTTCTATATGCCCTTAGTATTGAGCCACTGGCTACGGATATCCGGGAACACAAAGACATTACAGGACCCATGTTGGGGGACAATGAATTTAGGGTTGCCCTGTTCGCAGATGATGTTATTCTATCCATCACTAATCCTATAGTTACCCTACCAAATTTACATAGACTACTTACTCAATACGTCAATCACTCAGGATATAAGCTGAATCTTCAAAAGTTGGAGGCTTTAAATATTCCTTGTCACACACGGGAATTGTTGAAAACTAATTTTAACTATAAATGGAGGGATCATTCCCTTCAATATCTTGGGGTACAGCTAACAAAATCTTATTTTCAACTTTATAAATTCAACTATAACCCATTACTGAAATCCATCTCTTCGCTCCTAGAGAAGTGGGGTGCTTTTACCATATCCTGGCTTGGTAGGATAACAGCTGTGAAGATGTCAATTCTCCCTAAACTGTTATACCTATTTGAGACTCACCCTGTAACTGTGCCAAATGCAGTTCTACAGAATATCCAAAAAACATTTTTTAAGTTTATTTGGGCAAAGTCGAGACACAGAGGGGCAACTTCACTAAGCGCAGAAGCGCCGAACGCTAGCGTCACTTTGCTAGCGTTACTTCGCTAGCGTTTGGCATTTTCGCTACTGCGCAAACGAACGCTGTCGTAGATTCGCTAGTGTTACTTCACACCCTTATGCCTGGCGAATTTTTTCGCTACGGACATAACTACTCAAATTCACTAACGCGCACAGTGTACTGAATGCTACCTTTTACGCTAGACTTCCTTCGCCACCTCAGACCAGGCGAAGCGCAATAGAGTAGATAGGGATTGCTTCAAAATCAAAGTCAAAATTTTTTCTAAGTCCCAAAAAACGCTGGCGTGTTGTCTACATTATGGGTGATAGGCTGAAAAAGATTGAAACATTTTTTGGGGCTCCCCTCCTTCCCCCCTACATTTCCTGACTCATAGCAACTTACCTATACAGTGGGCACATGTGTAGAGCAAAATAAAAATTTTATTTGATGTTTTGAAGGTTTCCCAGGCATTTGTAGTGATTCTACGTATTCCTCCATTGAAATTTGAATTTGGCGGCGTATGCAAATTAACCATCACTAGCGTAACTTCGCTTCGCTTAGCGAATCAACGCTAGCGCAACTTCGCAACCTTACGCTACCCTTGAGCGCAACTTCGGATTTTAGTGAATTTGTGAAGCGCTGCCGAAACTACGCCTGGCGAAGTGTGGCGAAGTGCGGCGAAGTTACGCCTGGCACAACTACGAATCTTAGTGAATTTGCCCCGGAGTATCCAAAAAAATAATGACTATGAACAGATTTCAGGGGGAATTGGCAGTGCCTAATATTCGCAGATATTATGAAGTGGCGCAAATACGCCAGGTATTAGGTTGGACTACCTATAACCCAATAACTAGATGGGCACTTATTGAATCTCTTTATCTAGCACCAACACACCCAAACACTCTTCTCTGGCAAACCCCCAAACCAGTTAAGCTACCACTCAATATTCTACAAGCAACTAAATTTACTCTTAGAATCTGGGAACACTGCTCCAAAAACAAATACCTTTGGCTAATTTCCCGTCCACAATGCAGTCAATTCTAGCTAACCCTCAGTTTATACCTGGAATGTCTCTTTCTTTTCAAAGACGTTGGGGTTCAAAAAATCTATTTAGAATACATGATTTCATCAGCCCATTGGAGAGTACAATATACTCATTTGCAGAACTTTATGAGAGACACCAAATCCCCCAAAGTTGGTACTATGATTATTTTCAAATTATGCATTTCATTAAAGGTGTATTCTGGGGACACCCTCTGTCCAGTCCACTGACATTTTTTGAAAAGAAATGCTTAGATGGCCTGCCACAGAAAGCATTAATTTCGACCATTTATTCCATCCTAAATACAGAAATGGAGGAACTATTTCCTAAGCATAAGTACATGCTACAATAGGAGAGAGAGCTCTCAACCACTATCACTATAGATCAATGGCAAGATATCTGGGAGAATGCCCGGAAAAGTGTTGCATGTGTGAGACAGAAGGAAAGCTAAATTTTGTTGGTACTATACCCCAGTGAAACTGAGTAAAATGTACCCAGCTACCATAGCAATGTGCTGGAGGGCATGTGGACAAGAGGGCTCTCTCTCTCATATTATGTGGTCTGTCCAAAACTATCTGAATTTTGGGGATATTGGGGCTGTGATCACAAAGCTTTTTTTCTATGAAATACCCATACAAGCATCCAATGCATTGTTGGGCCTAACCCATACAGATATTTCCCCCCCCCCAGAGCAGAAACTTCTGGATTTTATCTACCAGCAGCCAGACAGTCTATTACTTCTAACTGGAAAACAGCTCATGCTCCACAGATAGGCGAGACCATCTCTCACATTCGAGATATGAAATTAATGGAATAAATGACAGTTAAACATAACAGGTCTCTGCCTAAACATGAGAAAGTTTGGGCAAAATGGGATTACTATGTGTCTCAGACATCTGCACTGGGATAAGGGAAATAACACCTGTTGAAATAACGACCTATGCACAGTACCTCATTGTTAATCTCTGCTTTCTATCCACTCATGTGATGCTGTGAGTTTATTATTTCACTTGTGCAAGTTTGTATTCTCTTTTTTTTTGCCAACAGAGAACTTTGTAAAACAATAACCATGACCTGTTTTCACATGTATCTTGAGACATATTGTTATGCTTGGAAACTTAAATGCTAAAACCTAATAAAATTTAAGTTACAAAAAAAATAAGCAATTGTTTTTTTGGTTGCCAGGGTCAGTGACCCCCATTTGAAAGCTGGAAAGAGTCACAAAAGGAAGGGAAATAATGAAAAACTATAAAAAAATAAATAATGAAGATCATTTACTTTGCTTGGAATTTTCTATTCTATAACATACTATGGGGGAAATTTACTAAAGGGTGAAGTGGCTAACGCTGGCGAAAATTCACCAGCTTGATGTCATTTTGGCACTTTGCCGATATACTAACGGTAGCTGGAGTAAATTCGCTGGCGTAATTTCACGAATAAGATATACTCTTGCGCAACTTTGCACTCTAACACCAGGCAAATTTTCGGTCTGACGAAAGTTACTACACAAATTCACTACGTTTTTGATTTTACTGACCGTAACCTCTATCGCCAGGTTTGCTTCGCGACCTCAGACCAGGCGTAGTGCAATAGTGTAGATAGGAGTCCCTCAAAAAAAAGCTGAAAATTTTTCTAAGTCCCAAAAAATGCTGGCTTTTTTTCCTATTTAAAGGGTAATAGACTGAAATTTTTTTGGGGTAGCCTCCTTCCCCCCTACATTTACACCTAAACTATACTGTGGGCACATGTGTAGGGCATTATAACAACTTTGTATAATTTTATTAAGGTTCCTTGGCCTTGTGTAGTGTAATGTATTTGCTGCAGCATATACGGTCATTGTACTTTAACTGCACGCCGTATGCTAATTAGCCAACGGTAGCGTAACTTCGAACTGCTGAGCGTAATTTCACTGGTGTAATTTCGCCAGGGTTCAGTACCCTGTGCACAACTTCGGATCTTCATGAATTAGAGTTGTCCAGGCAAATTTACGCCTGTCGAAGTGTTGCGATGTGCGCAAAGCTAGCGCTGGCGAATTTTCGCCGGTCAGTGAATTTGCCCCTATAAGTTAACTTAAAGGTGAATCAGCCCTTTAATTATCTGACTATTATGATTACTATAGTTATTTAGAAGCACCTACATATTCCACATTGATGTACAAAGAACTTAAAAGAATGCAAACAGCAAGTATGATCTAGAATGGTAAGATATTAAATATTATTACTTTGTCCTTTTTTTGTAAATTTAATTTTATTGAAATAAAAAAGCAATGACTATACACTTTGCAGTGGACACAAAATCATGAGGTCACAACAGGGACCTTTGTTTCTGTTGATGTATGTGTTTTCCCCAATTCATGGTACAGCCTTCCATAAATACTGGAGCCTAATAAATAAATTATTATAATTCACTCATGAAGAGTGCCAAATAATGTATTACCTAGCGTATAAACAAGTAATAACATAATGCTGTGAGAAAGTGACCTTGGCATTTTTTTCTAGGGAAATAATAACACTGGCATTATAAATGTGGTATTTGGAATTTTGGAGGTATGAACTAATATAGCATAAGCACAAATTAAATGGGGATGCTATTCATGTGTTTATTTTTCAGAAACAGCATATCAGTGGAGCAAGTTTATAACAGCCGCAACAAGCATCCGCTCCACATGGTACAGATGGAGTGACAGAGGGTATTACATATTAACAACTGGCAGTCAGCACTTTATGGTGTTACCAATTTACTGAAAAAAATGTATCATAGAATCATACACAAACACAGTTGCAGCTTTTAAAATGAAATCCAGGGAGCTTGTAAATTATATAGATAAGGGCTTTACATATACCCATTTGCGAGGAGTGATCTGGAAGACGCTGAATAGCTTAAGACCAGAGAGTTCCATGTATTGTTTAAAAGAAATTTAATTTTTTCTGGTCTTTCATTCATACACAGCTCTGGGAAAATGAAAATCCTAACATTCTAAAACTCTGCATTTCAAACTACCCACATGACTGAAATCATACAGTAAATAAAGTACCCCCTCTTGTAAAATATAAGGATATCATAAGTTACAGAGGAGTTCCATGACCATATAAAACACCAGGCTGAAGGATGAGTGTTTTTATACAGGTCATGAAACCCCTAGGTGACTTCTGAAATCCTCATATTTTGCAACAGTCAGTACTTTATTTATTATAATACACAAGTTTCAGTCATGTGGCATGACATCACTAAGCTCCGATTATAAGGATATCATTTACAAGATATTCATGGCTCTTGTGTACTATATTGTATCATTTGATTATTACAATCATGTACTGAATATACAGTGCATTTTTCAAATGTATCACAATAAACATTACCAAACTGTATGAGGTATTGGGCATTTTTTCCGACATTAGATATTTCTTCCTGTAGTTGCTGTTCCTGTGCGTGTATACATACAGATTTATGATGTGCGGGTCAGGGTTTTCCTGACCCGCACTCAACCCTAACCCACCCCGCTTCAGTCCGCGCCCGTCTTTCTATAGACCCGCACCGACCCACAGATGACCTCACAATGCCGTCACAAAAGGGGTGGGTAGGGAGCAGACGCGAGACTATAAAACTGGAACCCGGAAGTCGGAAGCCAGCATTTGAAGGTGGCCAGCTGGGAGAGCAGGAGAAGATCTCAACCCGCACCCGCCCACCACCCGCGAGGAGCAGTGTGAGGTCCAACCCGAACCCACCCGACCCGCGGGTAAACATCACTAATATAGACCTGTGCTTCAGCTCAACACTCTTACTATGCCTAAAGTAATTAACTTTTTTCCTTTTGTAATACTTCTGTACATAAACCTGTTTCAGCCCTGAAGAAATTCTATCTTGACATTACTGTGTTATCTTTGTCTTTTCAACATAATCAGCCACTTACAAATGAACGTCATTTTCCAAATTTTGAGTGTGTACCTGGCTGTCTTTACATCTGGCATCTGACCTGCAAATTAGCATACACAAAAAGAAAAATAGAAAACACAGGTAAGGCAATGACAAACTTAAATATAAACATGAATAAACATTACAGCTGTAGGTTTGGTATTTCTGCTACTAGTGAGTGTTGCACATTTCATATAATCATCTCCATTCAGCTCTAAAATAAATATTTCCAATGCATCAACAGTTTTTTTTGTAAGCTTAATATCTCCCTTGCTCCATTTTCCCTAGATTGAATGAAAGTTTACAATGCTTACTATCAAAGCCAAAATGTCTATATCTTCATAATACTTTTTATTCTGACTTACCTTAAAATTCTAGAACAGTTTTACTTACAGCTCTGCTTATGTTGAAATCAAATATCCTGTCCCAAGACAATAACAAGCCAAAATAGTTTTCACATATTGTCATTTGAATATTTCAGTGACTTTTCCCAGATATAAAAAGTACAAGCAGAATCCTTGATGCAGAGTCAATTTTTATCTTTTTCATTCCTTTGCAGTACTGGTAAAGCTGATTGGATTGTAAAATGAACAAAAAAAACCACATCTATCATGATTGGTATAATACATTGAAGACAACTCTTGGCCATTACTTTTCAGTTAGTTTGTAATTCAGTCTCTCTTGCACAAGATGATAGCTCTAATACACCTTCTGAATAGTAATGGTCGAATTTATTTGGCGGCCATGGATTTGCTGGGGAAAAATTTGCTGCGACAGAAAAAAATTGTTGTGCGTCAAAATGTTGTGCGTCAGGCGCATAAAAAAGTAAATTTTATTGGACTTCAATGCTTTTGGACAAAATAGTTGTGCATATAAAAATTGACACTTGTGCCAAAATTGTCATGTGCTGGAAAAAATTATATTTTTTTGGACTTCAATGCTTTTGGACAAAATAGTTGCGCATATAAAAAAAAAATTTTGTGTCAAAATTGTTGCATTGATTTCAATGCATTTTGTGAATTTTTTACCGCTTCGCTAATTTTTCAGAGAAGCGAAATGGGAAAGATTCGCCCATCACTACTTCTGAACTCTTCTTTTCTAGATTTATAATCCATAACCCATAATCCATGCCCCTATTCCAAATTTAAGAAATCGTGGTCTGCTCTGGGTTTCGTCCAATAATCTGAAAAAATTGGGGTTTTTTGGTAATAACCCGAAAAAATAGAGAGATTCGGAAGAAAAGATAATTCTGGTTTTCACTCAAGTTTTTCCTGATCTGATTTTTATATGAGTTATTTTAATGATAAATATATATATATATATATATATATATATATATATATATATATATATATATATATATATATATATATGTATATACACATATATATATATATATATATATAAAACTTTGAGAAAGGCTGGATTGCTAGTCAAAGCATTAGTCCATTTCTGAATAAATATGGTTGAAGTCCTGAGAGTGCAGTTCCATTCCAACAGTCCAGTATTCTATTTTGAAACTGCACCAAGGCATTATTTGAAGTGATAGGTGAATAAATTAGGCAGGTGGGAATCACGGCTTATTTCAGACAAACTGGAGAGAAAATTTGCCAGCGAAAATGCAACAGGTCAAAAAATTTAGGACACGCGTCGGAAAATTGCATCTATTGCGTCAAAACCATAGCGCGTCAACATTATTCAGACACCCATTGACTTGAACACCAGCATCATAATTGACGTGAGCAGCAAAATTAGCTTTTTGTGAATTTTTCACTGTTTTGTGAATTTCTTGGGAAAATCACAAATTTTTTGGCGAAGCGGACAAATTTGCCCATCACTAATTATTTGATCAATTTGACAGGAGTGCTGGCTAAACAACATTTAAGGTGAGCACAACTTTCCCTTGTTTGTTATAGTTATACAGGAGCAGTGACCAGCTCCATGTTGTAGCTCCCACCCTTCCCAGCTATAGTCAGGTGATCCCACTGGTGTCTAATAAAAGGGCAGCCAAGTTTGGGAGTTTTACTTTGAAAGCAACTAGTAAGTTGCAGGTAAAACTTAGTCCCTTTGTAAAATGTATAATTAAACAATTGAATTCTTAATGAATCAGATGAATATTAAGCGTAGGACTGGCCAGATATGGGATGACTTTGACGTAGTTGGCCAGCTTAAATATATTGCAATATATGGACAAACAATCCCTGTGTTGTTTAAAGGGTAAGGCATTTTTTAGTAGCAGTATGCACAAAATGTCTCTGTCTTAAAGATATTGATAATGGGTTGAGTGCAGAGGACCTCTTGTAGTTGACTATATGTATTTTGTGGTCACACCCTCATTGCACCCCCGCCTAATGGTTTTAAAAAATAGTGGTGAGCACAACTTTCCCTTGTTTGTTATAGTTCTACAGGAGCAGTGACCAGCTCCATGTTGTAGCTCCCACCCTTCCCAGCTATAGTCAGGTGATCCCACTGGTGTCTAATAAAAGGGCAGCCAAGTTTGGGAGTTTTACTTTGAAAGCAGCTAGTAAGTTGCAGGTAAAACTTAGTCCCTTTGTAAAATGTATAATTAAGCAATTGAATTCTTAATGAATCAGATGAAAATTAAGCGTAGGACTGGCCAGATATGGAATGACTTTGACGTAGTTGGCCAGCTTAAATATATTGCAATATATGGACAAACAATCCCTGTGTTGTTTAAAGGGTAAGGCATTTTTAGTAGCAGAATGAAGGGAATGTAATTAAAGTTGCAAAGAAAAAAACAATTCACACCAATAAGACTAAAAATCTACATCTCGCAATGCAATATTGTTCCTTAAACTATTGTTGCATTGCGAATTATAATTGCGCACTGCGAATATTAATTGCGCACTCTTAAAGAAGAAGGAAAGGCTAACATTAAGTAAGCTTTATCAGAAAGGTCTATAGAAGTACACCAGTAAACCCTCAAAGTAATGCTGCTCTGAGTAATGTGTCAAAAGAAATACAGCATTTATTTCCTTTTATCATGTACACACGGGCTTCTGTATCAGACTTCCTGTTTTCAGCATAAACCTCCAGGGCAGGGCTTGAGCATGCTCAGTTTGCTTCACTCCCCCTCCCTCCTCCCATCCCTGCTCTAATCTGAGCCCAGAGCTGTAAGTGAGCAGGGAGAGACTCAGGCAGGAAGTGATGTCACACCAAGCTTATATGGCAGCTTCTTTCCTAAACAAACAGAGACAGTGTCTAGAGCTTTTTACTCAGGTATGGTAAAGCATTCTGCAGAATAAATATAGCATTCTAGCTTGCACGATTGTGGCTAATCTGTTGGCAATATACTGTCTTTGAGCTTTCCTTCTCCTTTAAGAAGTACTTGAAGGTGTAGTACTTTTTCAGTAAGAAGTTTTTTGCGAATAGTTTTTCCGTTACCGACTTTTATTACATTCCCCGAATAAAGTGCAATCATAAAAGTAGAATTGAGTTCAGCTGTTTTACACATTTTCAGCAAGACTTAGCAGAGAAGGAAACTAGAGCAGAAGTGCTAAAGTGATTTGTGACAGTGGAGGACAGTATTATTTATTCTGATTAAAAAGAAATTTATGGATCACAAAAGCTGTCAAATGCAAAACACTTAAAATGAGATCAATAAAGGAAAATGTAACATCGGATTTGATGGAATTTCAATGGACTTTATATAGCAGTGCCTTGCTAGAAATGTTTCTCTGTAGAGGTGGAAAATGTAGGTAAGGAAAATGTAAAAAGATAATAATTATTGAAGACAAAGATCAAATCTGATGTAACCATAGCTACTTTAAAAGGTATTTATTCAAAATTCTTATATGAACAAAATCCCATTTAAAAAAAAGGAAATTCCACGTGGGGTACACTTTCACCACTGCCAGGAACAGAGCTCTTATGACATGCTGAAGCTTTTACAGGTATTGGACCAGTTATCCAGCATGCTCAGAACCTTGATAAGGGGTCTTTCTGGATCTCCATTCCATAATAACTTAGCACCATTTATATATTTAATAGGTGCTACCTGCTGGTTGGTTGCTATAGTTTACTATACCTCCTACTGTACAGGACTAGTTTTTTAAACCTCAATTTTTATAGATATATCATACCCCAAAGCTGCTAAAAATCCAAATTCAAAAATCAATTTCTGGTCGAATTTTAAAAGGGGAAAACTCGAATTTTTAGAAGAAAAAAAAAACATTAAATTTATAGAGATATATCATACCCCAAAGCTGCTAAAAATCGAAATCTGAAAATACTCCATCTCAAACCTGTTGAGGTCATGTAGAAGTCAAAGCCAGATGTCCCTGAAGATATTTCTTGACATCGTGATCTGCACTGGGTTTCATTCGATAATCCGATAAATTCAAGTTGTTGCAGCCACAATTCGATAAATTGAGTTTTTGGAGCGGCACTTCGAAAAATTCACACGATTTGCGACAACAGACAGGTGACTTAGAAACTATTCTACCTTCAGTCCCTTTTTTAGACACCCAGTCCTGTTTGTCCATTCGTCTCTGTTTCTAGGACTTTTTCAGGCGTTGAGTCTGTGCAAAGATGTCTTGCCATGGTTGCGCCGGCTCCGCAGGCAATTCCTTCCTGGTGGGGAGCCAACTGCTCTCAAGATTACCTGGTTGTGTTGACCCCTGTCCCTTTATAATGCAGGAATCCCCTGGGCATCATGGAAACTGTGCTGCACCTTCTGGGAACAGCTGTCGCTGGAGGGTAGATGATGGCTCTGTGGATGCCTGTAGCAAACCTTTGTCCAGACCAAGCACCTCATCTGCCGATAGGTAATTTTCCACTAGTTACAGCTAGCGTAATAGCTTGGTAATAGCTTGGTGCCTTTGGACCCACCAGCGTGCCTCAACAGGCAGGACAAGCAAAAACTGCTCCAGAACAACAGTCTCTGCTACCTGATCTGCAGTCATTCCAGCAGGCTAGATCCACCTGGTGCAAAAGTCCATAAGTCGCTGGGCTAAAACTCTGGGCCGGACCTGTGTGGTCCTCAGGCCATTTCTTGGCACTGTCTACCCTTTCAAAAGTCATGAGAAATGTCTCTGGATCATCAGACTGTCTCATTTTTAACAGGAGAGGTCTAGGCGTGGGTGCTGTCTCCAGACTGGACTGTGCGGCCTGGAGTTGCAGCAATTGCTCCTGCTATTTGATATATATCTCCCGATCCTGTTGCTGCATCAAATTTTGTAAAAAAACTTCCATTTTTGCTCTCTAGCCCCTCTAACAACCAAGGGCACTTTGCGGATATCAGTCTCACTTCTGACACCATGGGGCAAATTTACTAAAGGGTGAAGTGACTAACGTTAGTGAAAATACGCTAGCGAAGGAGATAGACTCTAGTGCTACTTTGCACTCTTATGCCAGATGAAGTTTGCTCTGGCTAAAGAGCGTTACTTCGCAAATTCTCTAAGATGCGCATTTTACTGAAAGTAACCTGTTCCACCAGACTTGCCTTTGCCAGCTCAGACTAGGCGAAGTGCAATGGAATGTATAGGGCTTCTTCAATTTTTATTTGAAAAATTTGCTAAGTCCCAAAAAACACTGGTGTCTTTTAGTTTTTTCAGGATGACAGACTGCACAAGTTTGTAAATATTTTTTGGGGTAACCGGGCTCCCCCATACATTTTCTACCATATGACACATAAACTATACACTGGTCACATGTGCAGGGCATTATAACAACTCTATTTCATTTTATTAAGGTTTCCCTGGGCTTGTGTAGTATAATGCATTTGCTGCAACATATACGTCCATTCAACTTTAACTTCCCGCCGTATGCAAATTAGCCAATGCTTTGCTTGGCGCAGTAATGCTAGTGCAACTTCACCAGAGTTCGGCACCATGGACGCAATTTAGGATTTTATTGAATTAGCATGGTCCTGGCAAATCTGCGCCTTGCAAAGTGTTACAATGTGAGCAAAGCCGTAGCTGGCGAATTTACGGAGGTTAGTGAATTTGCCCCCATATATGACAGGTTCTCGCAGAGTAAGTGTCAGGACAGCAAAAGTCTCTTTAACAATGGCTTTTATTTCAGCCGGCAGCAATAGGTACAAAATAAAGGCAGTTTCTTTCCAAACAACAAAAAAATTGTTTTTTGCAGCAGTATTAGTTCAACAACAACAAAAAGGAAGTGCAATTACAGACCTTCCTTTGTGGGTTACTATGTGTGCACAGGTACACAGGACCCTTTGTGTCAAGATTCCAGACACTCTCTGTGAGTCTTTACCAGTCAGATATCTTGATAGGCTGACCAGCTTGGGGTTTAAGGGCTCCTCATTAGCCACCCAAGGCTAAACAGACACAGCTGGTCAGCTTCTAGTGACTCACTCTGCTACAGGGTTATTTATGAATTTGTGTTTTTCCTGAGGGTAGTTTCAGTAAAAACTAAAATTTTTCGAGATGGAAAAAAAATATATTTTTTTTTTGATATTTATTATGCCCTGAAGCTGCAAAAAGTTTGAATCCAAAAAAACTCCAGCTAAAATCAGTCAAAATCCTGTAGAAGCCAAAGGCAGAGGTCCCTTGAACCATTTGAAGATGTTTTTAGCATTCATGATATTCTGGGTTTTTTCTGTGGTTTGCACACAAAAACTCGATCAATTCAGGCTATTTGAGTTTTTTTCCTTGATTGCATTCATTCAAGTTCATTCATTCAAGTTTTTAGAAATAAGCAAACATTTGAATTTATTTGAGGTAGAAAAACATTGCAAACCTCACAAACTAGACCTTTGATAAATAACCTCCTAAATTAACACAATAGAATTGTTTGGTCTTCAGTAAGGATTAATTATATCTTGTTTAAATAAAGTTCAAGGTACTGTTTCAAAATTATTGTGAAAAAGTAAATCATTTTTAATAATTCGAATAATTTGATTAAAATGGAGTGTATGGGATGTGACCTTCCTGTAATTCAGAGCTTTCTGGATAATGGGTTTTTGGATAATGGATATACAGTATGCTATTGCAGAGTTAAAAATACCTCAAATCAAATTAAATTCCCTTTACTCCAAAGTATGTTTGCGAAATTTTCCAAATTTTTCCATTGTTCTGGCAAATAAAATAGGTCAGTTTCACCCATCACTTTGACATTCTTTAACATTCTTTACTTTTACCTGCATTAAAGGCAAAATCATTTGCCTTTCAGTGCAGTTCTGCTCCCTTTGCTCCTGATTTGTGATTAGTTTATATTCAAACAGTGCTCCATCATAAAGGTGTCTTCAAGACTGTGTAGTAATAGGGTCAACAATATGCAAATAGGGCTTTTATATCAGCAGGATCTATTGGAATGAGTCCCCATTGGTACAAGCAGGATGAAGAGAGTTTCTCTATCTTGGCCCTTACTACAGCAAGATGTTGTGTCCTACTCTTGACTTGCCTATTCATTAGATTTGGATGAACAATTTCCACAGTTGGTTTACTTTTAAAAATAATATTTAGGCTGTCACCCAAAACACAAACAAATCATCATTATGATAAAGGATAAAGAATGACCTAGACATTTCATTATATCCTATGCATACACTAATTCTTTGGCAACTAGAGGATCCCTTTCAGCTTGTTGTTTTTTAAGTAACACTGTTTACTTTCTGTCCATTTCCATCCAAAAACCTTACCATTTCTCTGGTACCACTCTAACACTCTAGCAACACTCTCCTCAACATCAAACTCTGATGCCTAAGGCAGTTCTTTCTGAAACTCTGAACTGTCCAAAGGGGATACAGCCAATCAACTCATAACATTTTATATTCACTTCCTTTTTAACTTAATTGGTTGTTTTTATTTTTCTCTATTCTAGATCCATGGTCCTGTTTCTTATATTTATGCCTAGTACACCATGTTGCAGAATTGTAAGCACTTTATAAATATGTGTTGTTGTTAATAATAATAATAATAATAATAATAATAATAATAATAAAACTAATAATAGCAATAATAATAATAGTCCACTGTTCTTATTGTGCTCATTTTTTGCACACATTTGGTACATAAAATATATGGAACTGTTTATTTTCAAGAGCACAGCATCAAGGCCCCAAACATCATTTTCTAAATACTGTCAATTGTAAAGTATTTGTGCATATATATTTATAATAAATATGTTGATATGTTCAAGTTAGATTTTTTTTTTAGCATCTGAAGGCCTTAAGGACCATCACATCTCATCTTCTCCCTGCATCATTGCCTTAAGTCTACCTTATCATATTTTGCTCATATATATATATATTTATAATAAATATTCTGAAGTGTATGCTTGCTAGTTATTTCTCTAGTGTCCTTTGCTCCCTGCATACAGGACTTTTCTAAACTGTCAATTTTTTGGCACATATTTACTTTTAAAGCGTGTGCCTTGCAACTAATTTCTCTAGAGTCCATTGCTCCCTGCATACAGGACTTTACTTAGCTGTCAATTTTTGGAACATATTCACTTTTAACTATCATGCTAACTTTGGATCCATAATTTACAGTTTATGAGTCTTAAAACCCACATATCTTCTTCTCTCATGTGTAAGCCCTGCCTTTATGGTGCTTATTTGATACATAGAAGAATAAAAAGTATTAAAATGATTTCTATATTTTATTTTCAATTCTAATCATTATTAATGATGTGCTGTATGCACAAAATTACATTATTTGTATTAATAGGTTTAGAGACGTAAGGACTTCAATATGAACATAGATGCTAAATAATAGATTATATCCTCACTGAAGACTACATAAGAGTTAATTGATTTTAATTGGAATGCTAACATTTAGGGAGTTATTTACTAAAACTCAAATTTATCTTATCTTTTTATTAAAGTAAGCTCAATTAAACAGATTTTACCTTATTTATCAAATAAAATAATGTGGAAAAAGTCAGGTTAGCAAAAGACTTGCTAGAATCGAGCAAAAACTTGAATTGTATGACTTTTTCTGATTTGATTCCGAAAAAAATAAAGGTTTAATAAATAACCCCTTAGCCTCACATTTCCTTATTTCACCATATTTTTTGTAGGTGTATGCATATTTTAATTTATACACAGTATATGATTACATATCTGTTTCAAGCAAGTATGACCTGACCTACATTTGTATGTGTGGGGCATTATCTTGAGCACATACCTTTTCATTAAATATATAGGGTTTGCAGTAATAAATGGTCTTATGTTTGCAACTTGTCTAGTAATCCATAACAACCAATCAGCAGGTAACTTTAACTAATGAGATGCTTAAAAACAAACACCTGATTTTAAATAAAGGGTACTAGCTATGGGCAAACTTAACACTGTTAACACTGCCCTGTCAATGAAGCATACACATTTGCACAAGTTCAATCAAAATACATTTCCTTATCTGGAAACCTAATATTTAGATAGTTGAGATTTAAAAGAAGGCCATCGATCGGCCAACACCCTAAAATCTTTGGGTGTCACAATGTCAAGAAACAACTTCAGGGACATCTGCCACTTACTTCTACATGATTTTGATTTTAGCAGATTTTGGGGAATGATAAATCTAAAGAAAATCTTAGCTTTTTTTCCACTAAAAAATCAAATTGTCCCCCTTAAAACCTCGACCATAAAAAAAATGTAAAAATAAATGGGCCCCTGTATATTGCAAGTTTCATTTTAAGCCCCATTTACTGCAAAATGTGCAAATACTAGATATAAAAAGGAAGTACTTATTTATGACCACATTCGCAATTGCAGGGCGCATTGGTGCATTGGTTCTGTATGCCAATACTATTAATTAAATTGTATCATGCTGAATGCAGTCTGTGTCTTTCTGAATGTAGCAGTGGGTTACACCATGAGTGGTGTGGAGGGCTCATTTATGTCCAATACTTGAATTAACACAAATTTGCCCATAGTCAGCTATATGTTAAAGTACTTACAGTAAAGGTGCATCAGGCAAGCTAAAATTGATATGGAAAAGGGTACTGCAGCAAGCAGTAGAAAGAATCCAAAATTATTTTTTAAATATGTAAATAGTAAAAAAATGAAGCAGGAAGGGGTGGGATCATTAATATCAGAAGGGGTTCAGTTGCTTGATGAGAACTAAAAAAAAAGCTGAGTGTCACGGTCGGCACCCAACACCAGAACAAACACCAGGCACCCTGGTCTCGGCTCGTGCTTCACCAGTAGTGTAACCGCCTTTGGGCCTCGGGAGGAGCCCTCGGCTTACTTGGATGCCACCTGGACTTAAACGATAGGTGCAAGATGAGGGTTCTGGATAGGCAGAGGGGCACGACAGTAAAGCAAAGTCTTTGGACAGAAGATCGCAGTACAAAGCCTTTAGGCAAAAGAGTAGTCAGATCAGGCCGGGTCGAGGCAGGCAGAGAACAAACGTAATTAGACAGGCAAGGGTCAAACCAGGGAGTCAATCAGAGGGTTAATCAAAGGCGGTGGTCAGTAATCAGGCAAGGGTCAGAATCCAGAAGTCAGAATAGTCAAATAGCCAGGCAGGGGTCAAAAACAGGAATCAAACAGGTTTCAGAATTTAGCACAAGGCTCAGAAGCACCAGGAACAAAATCCTATCACGGGCACTGAAAAAAACTAGAAATCCGTTTAAATAGCATTTGATAGTCATCACGTCAGCGCGCATGCGCATAAACCCAGGAAGAGGCGCGCACGCGCGCCCTAACACACCGGCGCTACTGAGGAACTTAATGCGGCGAGCGTCCTCACCGAGGGGGCGGCAGGCGTCCCTGCCGTCCCCCCACTAGACCACCAGTTTAAGATTTTCTCACACTGAGATTCTGAACTCAAATTTTTCATCTGTCTACAGAAATGAGGAACCAGTTAATGAAGGTTTCTTTCTTAATAGTCTTAATGCTAGTAATACAACGAATGATGCATGGTTCACACATGAGGAAATTCAAAGGATACTAAAGTATGTTAAGATAAACAAAGGTCTGGGGCCAGATGGTATTCATCCCAGGGTACTTAGCGAGCTTAGCTCTGTGATTGCCAAACCTCTTTACTTTCAGGATGCATTGAGGTCTGGCATGGTGCAGAGAAACTGGCAAATTGCTAATGTGGTGCCGCTATTCAAAAAGGGATCCCGTTCTCAGCCTCAAAACTATAGGCCAGTTATTCTGACGTCCGTAGAAAAGCTTTTCGACTAATTAATTTCTTTTTATGAGAAGGCAAGCAGGGACCTTGATTCTGGGATGGCAGTGGATGTCATTTACTTATACTTTTCTAAAGCATTTGATACAGTGCCACAAAGAAGGTTACTGGCTAAACTAAGGAATGTTGGCATGGAACATAGTATTTGTACCTGGATAGAGAACTGGCTAAAAGATAGACTACAAAGAGTGGTGGTAAATGGAACATTTTATAATTGAACCAGTGTTGTTAGTGGAGTACCGCAGGGCTCTGTACTAGGTCCCTTGCTTTTTAACTTGTTTATTTATGACCTGGAGGTGGGGGCATTGAAAGTACTGTTTCTATTTTTGCAGATGATACTAAATTGTGCAGAACTATAGGTTCCATGCAGGATGCTGCCACTTTGCAGAGTGATTTGTCTAAGTTGGGAAACTGGGCAGCAAACTGGAAAATGAGGTTCAATCTTGATAAATGCAAGGTTATGCAGTTTGGCAAAAATAATATAAATGCAAGTTATACACTAAATGGCAGTGTGTTGGGATTTTCTTTAAATGTGAAGGATCTAGGGTTTTTTGTAGATAGTTATCTAATTCTGGGCAGTGTCATTCTGTGGCTACTAAAGCAAATAAAGTTCTGTCTTGCATTAAAAGGGCATTAACTCAAGGGATGAAAACATAATTATGCCTCTTTATAGGTCCCTGGTTAGTATGCAGTGCAGTTTTGGACTCTAGTTAAGAGGGATATACATGAGCTGGAGACAGTGCAGAGACATGTAACTAAACTGGTAAGAGGGATGGAAGACTTAAATTATGAGGATAAACTGTTAAGGTTGGGGTTGTTTTCTCTGGAAAAAGGGTGCTTGCGAGGGGACATGATTACACTTTACAAGTACATTAGAGGACATTATAGACAAATAGCAGGGAATCTTTTTACCCATGATGAGGATCACCACACCAGAGGCCACCACTTAAGACTAGAAGAAAATAACTTTCATTTGAAGCAATGTAGGTGGTTCTTCACAGTGAGGACAATGAGGTTGTGGAATACACTGCCGGGTGATGTTGTTATGGCTGATTCTGTTAATGCCTTTAAGAGTGGCTTGGATGATTTTTTGGACAGAGATAATATCAAAGGCTATTTTGATACTAAACTATATAGTTAGTATAGATATGGTTATATATGATTTATGTGAAAGTATGGAGGGGTGTGTGTATGGATGTTGGGTTTTCATTTGGAGGGGTTGAACTTGATGGACTATGTCTTTTTTCAACCTGATTCAACTAAGTAACTGTAATGTGGGTAAAAAATATGCAAAATTCATGCTTGATATTGCACTTTGCACACATTACATACAGTAGTAAATGACCCTGATGATTTAGTAGTAATTCCTTTTCCCCCTTGATAATGTTATTACAAAATATTCAGTATTTAAACAGAACTCAAAGTAATGATCATATTGCTTTCTTCTGTATTGAGACACCCACAACTGGTGCACTTCTAGCCAGGACACCCCCTAGGACTTTGATGTGAAACTTGGCAAACTTCTCGCAGGTTTACAGGGACAGACCAGAATCACAGTTGGCCAGGTTTAATCCCTCAGTCACATTCACTCTCACGGTGTGTCTTCCCTGAAGCCTCTAGGACCCCTTTTATGTAAAAGTACTGTACACTGGTAGAGTGTGATTAGCCATTTAAGGGGGCCTCTTCTCCAAATAACTCTTCCCCTTACCTCTCTGTGGAGTCTACATACAGTGCCCAACCTTCCTCTGAGTTGTTGGCCACATCAGCTCTAATAGTCTAGTCCCTTTCCTGTCTGGCGCCCAGTTGAAACAGGTAGCCCCCAGGGTGTCGGAACGCACCCAAAAAATGTTGTGCAAATTTAACAAGTGTTGCCTCTTTAAGCAGTTTTGTAAGATGTAATGGGGCCCTATCAATGCATGCCTTAAGAATATGGTTCTTTAGCACCTGCTTTTCAGGAAAAAATTCTGGCCTTCGTATATATTTATCTTTTTCCCCTATTAATAACATTGGGATCAACCATCATTTTTACCAGCCAGGCTGGTAAAATACTGGCCAGGTGGCAAACCTACCTGCCATTCCCTGATGTGTCCCACCATTTGCATCATATGCAGGAATACTCTAGGGGATTCTCATGTGCCCTCCCATCCAACCTCTCTTCTAAGCAAACCTGCTGAATGCTTTCTAAAAAAGGTATAGCTAGGATATAGCCTTGATGTAGGCTAAAAATGGAAAAAATATCACCATGGGGCACATTTACTTTGCTCGAGTGAATGAATAGAATAAAAAATACTTTGAATTTCTAACTTTTTTTGGCTACTTCGACCATCGAATTGGCTACTTCGACCTTCGACTACGACTTCGAATTGAAAGATTCAAACTAAAAATCGCTCCACTATTCGACCATTCGATAGTCGAAGTACTGTCTCTTTAAAAAAAACTTTGACCACCTACTTCGCCACCTAAAACCTACCAAACATCAATGTTAGCCTATGGGCAAGGTCTCCATAAGCTTTTTAGCCAATTTGGGATCAAAGGAAAATCGTTCGATCGATGGATTAAATAGTTCGATCGAACAATTATTCCTTCGATCGAACGAATAGCGCTAAATCCTTCAACTTCGATATTCAAAGTCGAAGGATTTAACTTTGACAGTCGAATATCGAGGGTTAATTAACCCTCGATATTCGACCATTAGTAAATGTGCCCCATGTGTCTGTCTTTTTAGGCTTTTCCCCTTAAGTTTTATAAATTATTGCCATGTGATGTTTGCTTAGTGTAAAGTATTTTTCCTGCACTTCAAAATGGTGTGATTAGAATTTATCCAGACCTTTTTTCAAATACAATTTGTGTAACATCTCCAGAATATATAAAATGTGAACAAGTATGTACAGAAAAAAAAAGTGTCAACACTCAATATAATATTTTTATTATTTTTTTTCTTGACACCATGACAACTATTTCTTTGCACCTGACAGCTAGTTATAATGGTAAAGTGATTGAAGGGAAAAGCAGATTTATCCAGTTTCAGTTGCTGACTCAAAGCTACTTAGAAAGGAAGTGCAAGAAATCTTGAACATGTTATTTTTGTACCCAATTTGCACGTTTTTTTTCTGCACAATTTTAGTTTAATTCTTTCAGCAGTTATTGGGGGACCTGAGAAATACTGCAGAATAGTAATATGTGTGATCAACCAAAAACCATGGGACCTATGGGTCAGGTTGAGTTTTTCCTGAACCGCACAACACTGCTGCAGAACATATAAGAATTTATGCAGGATTTATGCAGGATATTAGAATAAAGTAGGTCCGCTTGGTTGTTTATAAACTGTTTAAAAATCGTTGTGAAAACTACACAGCAAAATAATTTAAGTATATATATATATATATATATATATATATATATATATATATATATACATCATTACCTATACTAAACTAACTATACGGTAAATGTACTGTGCACTAGCATAAATAGTAACTTGATGGACTATGTCCTATTTCAATCCAAATTCACAATGTAACCACATTTAATGGGAGGCTTGGCTCTAATCTGTCCAAATGCAAACTAAACCTCACTTTTATTTTACCTTTAGGGAACTTGACTTCAGTGTAAATAAATCAAATCTAATTTTACATTGAGGTGTGATTTTAGCTTTAATAGAGTGAATCTCATAAAACAGCATGAAAATCATATGTAGTGCCATAAATATTAGGTTGTTCTCTCTGCACAGTTGCCGAAGGAGGACAAACACCAATTTAAAGCAACACATTTCCTGTATTTATGTTAGTCCAGCAGAGATGATAAAGAGAAAATAATGTATTCATCAAATATTTTAACAAGAAATAGAACATACGTCCAATAATTAGTATTTCACATTTTTAAATGGTTAACAATTGTAAAACATTTGGTAAATGCATAATTCATTAAGTTGGGTGTCCCTAGGCATTTTTATACATGCGACATTTTCTGCAGTTTTTTTTTATTAGAAACAAGCTATTTATTCTTCCACTCAAGAATTTTTCTATTCTAAACAGGGCTTTGTTTCTTTTATCACATTTTACAAAAGGGTTTCCAGACACTGGAACTTTGGTAACTTGTTATTGAAATGAGGAAAAAAACAATTCTTTGTGCAATCCTTTTATCTTGGTACTCCACTACAAAGAATGTGTGTTTTTCTTATTTTTCAGGGTAGAATTTTCTTTTATTCTTTTCTCATAGTTTCTAATAAAAATGACACACCAGTGATCCTTTTTCTAATCTATATGGATTTTCCCCCTTCTCACTGACTTATTTCTGTTTTTGGTCTGTAGATAAATGATTTATTATTGGAAAAGGGCAACCTGTGACCTTGTCAAGTTGCTAAATCTGAGCTAGGAAAAAGGTTAACTAGAAAATCAAAAAAATTATCAGTGTATCAACAAACACTTGGTATGTCAGGCTGTTTCAAACTAATGAAAATGTTTTAAAGAAAAATATTTTTCATACCATGCCTGAATAAATAAGCATGCCAACTGAAATATGGTGAAATGCATTGTATGTTCACAACAGATATATCTATTTTGGGAAATATATTATATTATGTAACTAATGCATGGAACAAATATAACAATGTAATAGAAATGCATAAGGAGTTAAAGAAAATGTTTATAATCAATGATTGTGTATTGATTGATTGTAATAAACAACGCCAAATTAAAAGACAATGCATTTTATAAAACAAGCTATTCTTGTATGTAATTTTTTTCTTTTCTTAGTGACAATTGTTACAGCAAAAAATAGCATTAGTACAGTATAATGGTTTAAGGAAGGGTAAAAAAAAATAGAGGGGGTGCATGGCCCTAAAGCAGGTGCTTCTTCTGCTTCTAAATCATACCCTGCACATTGATTGGGAAGAAGCAGCAAAAAGAAAACAGGAAGCATGCCAACAGAGGTGTGAGTGTGAGAAAATTGCAGAGTGGGGTAGGGAGGGTTGAGACTGACAAGTGGGGGACAAAGTTGCTGAGTGGAGGACTGGGGCAGCCAACTCAGGAGTTTTGTCTTGGGTGCCCATGCCCATTGCCCTGGTTCTGGCTGGGCTTTAAAATTGGAAATAAAGAAGTAAGATCTCACTGTAAGAAAAAGCAAGGTTTAGAAGGGTATATTAGGGCCCTGTTGGGGTATGATTGTGATTACAGCTAGACATTCATTCAGTGGGATAGTTGTACAATAACAAAATATACAGTATTTCCTGACTCATTCAGAAAAACAACAAAAAAGCTGTAGACCAAAAGGTACATAATGGAGACAGTATTGGGCTGGAATAGCTGTGTTAGAATGGAACATTTGTTAAAAGTTTATTAATGGGTACTTTCGAACAATCAATGATAATATAATATGACATTGTTATATTTTTAGGCTTTGAGAACCTCTGAGTTGCAGAGTGGTATAAACAGCATTTATAGTTTTTTTTTAGCAAATACTGCATTATAGGATGTTATAAATGCAATTTGACCATCATTAGTTTGAATACACAACATCAGTACTGCTCTCCCCACAACTCCTCAACCAGAGTTAGTTAGTATTGTATCTTTAGAGCTAGCTGCCTGGCTGTTGTGTGGTGATTTTGTCTTTTTTGGTTGGCTCTTTCTATTTAGCAAGCAATGTTCAGATTTAGGTGAAGTCCAACCAACAAATAAGGGCTTTTCATATCAATTAGCAGGTTCATTATATCTCAGCCCACTGCATCTATGCAGTAACTATGAACGTTTTACAAATAATTTGGGCAGATTCAATTCAGTGAGTGTAAGACGTTCATTTACCTCCTGGCGCGTCTCTCCCCGGCTTCTGGGGCTCAGGTGCACACTTCCGGCAACATCACATGTTCCGGTCATGCGCAAGTGACGCTGGCGACCATTCATTTGCGTTAGTTACAAATTTCATGACGCTCGCATTTTGACACTGAACGTCATATCATTTTTCGGTTTGAGATATGAAATTTTGGTGCCAATTCTCCTTTAAAATGGCCTTCCATCCTTTTTAACAGTGCCCATGCTGGCTTTTGTTTACAGACCCTGCTCAAGCATTATTTGCTGTTAGAATGTCCTGGTTTTTGACTTCTGCCTATTTTGACTTTGATTCTTGCCATCTGCCTTGACCCTTTTGCCTGTTTTGTGACTACGCCTTGCCTAATCCTATGCGGTACATCTTTACGGACTTATTACTATCAAATGCACCAATTCCTTGTTAGTTCCGCAGCATAAAGTCCGGGGCCCCAAAAGGTAGTGGGTGAATACTGGAATCCGCATTGTTTCCCTTGTGCGTCTGAGCGTACCAGCTGCCTTCAAATTTAGTTCCAGTTTTTCCCCATAGACTTTAGTAGAGCATTCATGTGATAAACAGTGAGATACATTTTTCTGAATTGAATTGCATCTCAGAATTTTCTCACTGAATTGAATCTGGCCTATTTTGTGATATATGAATGTTAATCTGAAATACAGCATGTGCATTCAGTTATGTTCTAGTGGTAGACTGTTATTGGCAGAAGTGTGCATGATGGAAATAGCTGATAGGATGGAAAAAAAATTGCCATACAAGAGCTGTAATAATGTGTGAGAATGGGATAAATGGAGGCCCATGAATGATGTTTTGGTCACGCAGAGGGACTTTTTTATAAACACTGGACACATTTGCACCTGGGCAGCAGTCCATGGCAACCAATCAAAAGATTGTTATCAACTGCAGCTGACTAAAAAAAAAGCTAATCACTGATTGGTTGCTATGGATTACTGCCCAGGTGCAAATTTGCCCAGTGTTCATAAATGAGCCCCAGTAAGTGAGGTTGCTATGGGTTATTGCCCAGGTGCAAATTTGCCCAGTGTTCATAAATGAGCCTTGGAAGTCGAAGGATTTTAATTCCTAGTCGAATATCGAGGGTTAATTATCCCTCGATATTCGACCCTTAGTGAATCGGCCCCAAAATATCATTACTTGCTTGCAATGCAATACATATTATGGATCTTTTTAAATACTTTAACCCTGTATCCTCTGAAACATTTATCAAGTAAAACATGTTACGTCAAACTCATAATTTAAACCAAGTGGTAGTCTAGTATGCAAATAAAAAATCCAGAACAATTCCCTTTTCATTAAAAGACCTGCCAGATCTCCTCCCCTACTTCGTAACCTCACTATTTCAATGCCCTGTGCAGAAAAATAACCTATATCACTCCCATTTCATTGTGCAAAATGTCTTGTTATATTTGTTTTTTCCACTGCCTTTGAATTTCTTATCTGGCTCAGATGTTCACGTATACGCTCTTTTAATGTTGTACTTGTGCAGCCCACATATTGTTTTTGACATTTTAGGCATTTCACTAGATAGACAACCTTGGATGTATTACAATTTATATAGTCTCTAATCTTAAAGCTTTTGTTTGTTACAGTTTACCTAAACTCCTTTGATATTTTTAAATGTTGGCATGTTATACATCTATGACTGCCACACTTATAGCACCCCTCCACCCTTAAAGGGCCCATATTCCCTATTCTACCATTTCTATTTCTCTCGCTATACATACTCTGTGACAATCAGTCCCTCAGTGCCTGCGAGCGCCTGGGTATGCTGCTTACCCCTGATAGTAGTATATTATGAAAATCATCATCCGCATAAAGAATTGGTAAGTATTTCTTAACTATGACAAGTATGCTATAGAACTGTTTGCTGTACCTCATCACAAACTGAACCTTTTTCACTAACACACCATCAGGGGAATGTAATAAAAGTCGCAAAGAGCAAAATAACTCGCACCAATAAGACAAATGGAGGAATGTAATAAAAATCGCTAACGGAAAAACTATTCGCAATGCGAAAAGTTATGCCTTTGCGCGAACAAATTTTGCTTTGTGCGAATTTAATATAGCTTTTGCGAGCCCGGAAACTGTTTAGCGACCACTTCCGACAGTGAAAGACCGTTTGCGAATTTTATAGTTTGCGCCAATGCGCAGTCAATGTAATAAAACGTCTTACTGAAAAAGTCGTTATGTTTGCTCTAAAAGATTACGACACCTTCAAGCACTTCTTATGAGTGCGCAATTAAAATTCGCAATGCGCAATTAAAATTCGCAATGCAATAACAGTTTAAGGAACAATATTACATTGCGAGATGTTGATTTTTAGTCTTATTGGTGCGAATTGTTTTGCTCTTTGCGACTTTTATTACATTCCCCCGTAAAAATCCTCATCTCGCAATGTAATATTGTTCCTTAAACTGTTATTGCATTGCGAATTTTAATTGCGCATTGCGAATTTTAATTGCGCACTCATAAGAAGTGCTTGAAGGTGTCGTAATCTTTTGGAGCAAACATAACGACTTTTTCAGTAAGAAGTTTTATTACATTGACTGCTCAGTGGCGCAAACTATAAAATTCGCAAACGGTCTTTCACTGTCGGAAGTGGTCGCTAAACAGTTTCCGGGCTCGCAAAAGCTATATTAAATTCGCACAAAGCAAAATTTGTTCGCGCAAAGGCATAACTTTTCGCATTGCGAATAGTTTTTCCGTTAGCGATTTTTATTACATTCCCCCGCATGTGTCTTCCTCCCTCCCTTACCCAACGGGTTTACTTTCAATAGTTGGTCCCTACCTGTGGCTTTAGCCCTATGATAGGCCCTATTTACATATTTACGTCCATAGCCCCCATCCAGGAATCTTTCTTTCATATCCTCCGCTTGTTCCCTAAAGGCTACATCTGTGGAGCAGTTCCTTTGCAACCTCAGGAACTGCCCCACAGGTATCCAAACAATCAGATGGCAGGAGGAAGCATATAGCAAAGTATTGCCACTGCATGGCTTCCTATATATCGTTGTATCACTTTGTCCACTGCTCTGAGTTTTACATCTAAAAACTCAAGTGTTTACTGACTATATTCACTTGTAAACCTGAGATAAAGCTTGTTATGGTTTAACTCCTGTACAGAGGCCAAAAAGCTACATTCATCTCCCTACCACACACACAGCAGATAATCTATATACCATGTATATAGTTTCAGAGAGAGTGTCTGCATGTCTGCAGAGATATGGGTCTCCCCCACCAACCCATAAATAGGTTGGCTTAGGAGGGGGCAAATTTTGCCCCCCAAGCTGTCCCACATCTCTGCAGATAGAAGACTGTATCAAACAGGAGGTAATTGTGCTCAAGCAGAAATCTAATTGCTGCCAACAGAAAACTCCTCAAACCCACCAACTGCTATATTTCTCTAGATGGTATTGTACCGCCTTCAATCCCAATTCATGTGGTATCGAGGAGGCGACATCCAGTGTCCCCCACCCATAACCTTCCTCCCACTTGATGTCACCCAGTTAATTTAACACATGCGTAGTGTCCCTCGTATAGCTATCTAGACGTTTAACTAATGCCTGTAGATGTGCATCCACCCATTCTGATAGGTGCTCATTCAATGAGCCTACGTTCGAAATTATCGGTCTCCCTGCCGGTGGTCTCTCTTTCTTATGGACCTTGGGGAGATGGTAAAAAGTGGGTATAGTTACCATCTTAGGCACCAAGTAGTCTCTAACCACTCTATCAATTAGACCATTCCCCAAAGCTCCATCCACAAGTTCAATAAGTCTTGACATAAAGAGTTTAGTGGGATCTGTTCTTTGGAGTATATTTTTGAAACTTGACATTCAATTTGAGATGCAATTCAATTCAGAAAAGGTTATCTCACGGTTTATCACGTGAAAAGACTATTGACATTTATGTGAAAAAACTCGAACTGAATTGAATCTCACCTATGAGTTTTCACATGATAAACTATGAAATAACTTTGTCTCACTGAAATTAATCTAATTGTATCTTGCCCATTGTTTACATTTTCACTAAAAATAACTATATGTGCTAGAAAAAATACAAGGTTAGAATAGTCCCCAGGTTAAAAACTACTAAATTGCTGTTAGTCTTGAATATTAAATCTCTGTATTCGTCTATGTCTGAGGCCCTTAATGCATGAATACCTCAAAAAGGAAGGATTCAACAATGAGCCAGATTAAATTCAGTGAGAAAAAGGGTTACAAAAACTCATGGACAAGATTCAATTTGAGATGCAATTCAATTCAGAAAAAGCATATCTCACGATTCATCATGTGAAACTCTATTGAAGTCTATGGGGAAAAAATGGAATTGAATTTGGAGAAAAGTTTTTTTCTCCTAGAATTGAATCTTGTCCATGAGTTTTCATGTGATAAACCATAAGATAACTTTTTCTCACTCACGGTAATATTTGTTAGAGTTTTAGATATTCAAGTTTTTTTTTAAAATAAGATACTATTCAAATTTGAGGTCATTTCATTCTAATTAAATAAAACTCTTTGATAAATCTGCCCTAGGGTCTGATCATTTCCTACTTGAGAGGAGCACCAGGCATCTTTCCCTTGGGTTGTTTTCCCTTACTATAAAAGTCTTGGTTAGTATTATCAGGTCAGATGACAAGATTTTAGATTGTTAGCTATTTTGTGCAAGACCCTCTTTACCTCTTTTATTGGTTATTGGTTGTATTGTTTTTAATAAGGAAAATATAGCATTATGTTGCTATTTATAACCCAACTGTAAATACATCTGGGCAATTTTCTGTATTGCTTATAAACTGGAGCAAATCTCAAATATCCTATTGGATGCTGCAGCTCCATTTTATCAGTTATCATGGAAGGCACTTCCCTTATCAACTCTGGGCAGAGTAGCAATATGTAAAAATTTAAAATTATATTTTTACCACAATTGCTGTATATCTTTTTAACTTCCCCAGTTTATATACCATAGAAAATGTTTTTTCAAGTAGACTCTAACACTAAAACCATATGGCCAGGGACACAAAGCACGTTTTCTTACTCAGTGAAGCAACTCTCTAGACTGCAAGTTGAAGTAGCCTTGCCAGATTGGAGAACATACCTAGCATCTCAATTACAGCATTTTTTGGTGTGGATAAAATGTGACACAGTTGATAATTCTTATAATATCTTTAGTACTTTTTTGGGTCTGTGGATGGTATTCTTGAAAAGCTTAGATAATTTTGTATACCCCATTTCTATTTTGTGGAATGCTGCTTTTATATATTCTGCATTGAACAGTCTATTGGGGGAGGGTAATAAGGTGCCACGTGTTAAAAACTCAGATTTATGAAAATAAATGATAAACTTTTTTTCTCGCAGGCTCAAAATTACATAGTAAGTTAGGTTGAAAAAATATACAAGTTCATCAAGTTCAACATTAAGGGGCATATTTATCAAGGGTCAAGTTTCGATTTGAAAAAACCTTGAAATTCGATTTCAAAAAGACCAACCAAAGTGAAGTCGAAGTTTTGTTTGATTCGAAGAGGTCCATATTTGGCCGAATTCTAATTGTATGATCGAAGCAATAGTGCATTCGATTGAATTTGATTCAAAATGTTAGGGTCGCCAATCAGGAAAAAACAGCAAAAAAGCAGATTAACTGCTATTCAATCTTTATTGTGCATTCCACACGACATGTTTCGGGCAGCAAGGGCCCTTTCTCACTTGAGAAAGGGCCCTTGCTGCCCGAAACATGTCGTGTGGAATGCACAATAAAGATTGAATAGCAGTTAATCTGCTTTTTTGCTGTTTTTTCCTGATTGGCGACCCTAACATATTGAAGTTAACTCTGTGGGTGCCTGGGACGGAGCACCAGCGCAAATCAGGAACACCTTACCAAACGCTGGGTACATGTGTGCTACCTTTGAATGGGACTGAATTTGATTCAAAGTTTTTCCCCCAAAAAACTTTGATTTCTTAAAGTCCACCAATTGACTCCATATAGGTTCCAGGAGGTCCCCTATAGGCTAAAACAGCACTTTGGCAGGTTTTAGATGGCTAATAGTCAAAGTTTTAAAGAGACAGTACATGATAAATTTTGATATTTTTTTTTTCAAATTCGAATCAAAGTTGGACGATTCCCTAGTTAATGTACACAAAAAATAACTTGAAATTCGAAGTTTTTAACTTCGAAAAGTCACTTCGACCATTCATAAATCTGCCCCTAAGTCTGTATATAACCTGCCTAACTGCTAGTTGATCCAAAGGAAAGAAAAATAACCCATTTGAAGCCTCTCCAGGTTCTCAAATGTGTATTTTGCATTGAGCCTACATACACCTTTTATAATGTATAGAGCTAAAATACATTTTAGGACTGTTACCCTAAATGTCAGTTAGCCTGTGCACATTTTATTTGGCGTTTGCCTACAATTTCACCTTTCTATCTGCTTGTGCTGGCCCTGCCTGCCTGTTCCTAGTGGTGTTCTTCTTTCCAGTATCCTGGTGAAACTATCATGCCCCTTAGCTAGCTCAGAACCATTTAGCTTAGCTCCTCCCTCAATTAAGACCTGGCAGCATCCAATTAGCCGAGGGCTCCGAGGTGAAAGGCGGAGGTTAAAGGCAGAAGGTAGAGCCGAGAGCAGGGAGCTTAGCTTGGGTTCTGAATATAGGGTGCCGAACATGATACCAACTGAAGATAACACGCATCTTGTCTTTGATATGGCTAGTAACATCACATGACTATAAGTCATTTTGACATGCAAAATAAAAAGTAACTTTAAGACAAATGTTTGTGGCCTATTAAAAAAAAATAGTATTTTACCTTTCTCTGATAATTTACAGAACACATACATTATAATTAAATAATTGAATAACATAAAATAAATGACACCTTCAAATCAATACATTTTACATTATTATTAGAACTAAATCTAGAATATACTTTCAATGTGTTTTTTTTGTTCTTATCCTGTTGTCTGGAGTTGAAAAACAGCATATGAAAAGGCAAAACATTAATTTTGTCTAAATGAGTAGGATTTTCTTGTCTAAATAAATCAGAGATACAGTCTCCTGGAAAATGCAGTGCTTCAATGTCCTTTAGATTGCAATGTCAGACCTGACTCTCTTTGGAAAATATTTATTTAAAAATGTAAATTAATCAAATTATATTTAATCTACCCTTTTTATAAGTCAGCATTACAATCTTTATTCATTAAGAGCACATATTAAAATGTGTGTTTTTACTTTTCTTTTCAAACTTCAATCTTTAGAATAGAAAAGAAATAAAAGATTTGTCTAGTTCTCCTCTGCATTAATGAAAAAAATCTAATTTACAGAGAGCTATTTGTGTTTCTAAAGAGCAGAATCTAGGGAAGCAGACTGTAGTGTGCATTTTAATTTATGAACTAGAGTTGCTATTCTACATGTGCTGTATTTAATATGCACAGTAAATAACCTTAGTGTCACCAGACTGAATTTAACTTGCCTTAAACTCTTTTTTACTTTAATAGAAAAATGTGTAAATCTACCTAAATGGAGAAATTCCAAACCTCAGAGATTTAAGTAGTTTGCAAAAATAAATGACCTACAGAAAGCAGCTGCAGAGCTAGTAATCAAATCTGTAACATCATGTCTTGAAAAGGAATCATGGGATTGCATACTAAATGCCTACCATTATTTTTCCAGCACCCAAAGAGGATATGACATTGCTGTACAAAAACATTTAAATTGTAGTTTGTGTCCTGTCCTTTCAGCCATTCATATTGTTTAAGACTTTAAAATTTAATCAAGGGATATCTTAATGGAGGCTTAGGAAAAAGCAACATCAGAAATACATTTGACAAAAGGGTAACAAATTTCTACTTAATTATTTACAAGGACCCTACACTGCTTCTTAAACACACAAAAGTAGCCAGGCTCTTTAGCTTCAAATCTTCCAGTCAGAGAGGACAAGGGCATCAATTTGTCCTCAAATCATGCAAACACTTTTCAAGATTGCATCTTGTTGATTCTATTGAAACTACAAGCCTAGCAACTGATGAATTGTGGCAGTAATTTATGACCACAGGTCAGCAGGAGTTGAATAGCTGTGGGGATTTACTGAAGGATGTGTTTCTTTCAATAGATTTCAACACCTGAAATGTATTTTGCTTTGCTTTCTGGTGCAGGGCCTGTTAATTCAGGAGCTGTTTTCCTCTGAAGTTTTCTTCCAAGACAGAAAACTTCACTATCAGAGCAATTAACCTACAAACTGCAGGTCAAATGTCTGTTATTTTGCCATTTTCAAAAGTGGAAGTATTTACCACTTGATAATTGAAGTATCGCTGTAGCAATGGTCTTGGTGAATGTCATATCAAAGTACTATAGAAATGGCCTTTTTAATGCCTGTCATGGCTGTTTCTTGTTAGCCGGCCATAGACATTTTCCAGGTTTGATAATTCTTGCAAGAAAATACAGTGCAAGATTCTATTTTATCCTGAGATCTATTAGCAAATTATATTTATGCACAAATCTAAACAGTACTTCACCTATTGATCTCCACTGTAGAAGACTTGCTAAGCATAATAATTTTATGCTGCATAAATATTTAGTTGACAAGGTTTATAAAAGGTATTTCACCTTCATCCTTTGCTAGATTTCTTCAAAGTCTATCTAGTGAATGGAATATAAATAGTTATAAAAGCAAATTGCAAACATTCACATTAAAGTTCACATTAAAAGTTAGCTTTGTATGTTTAGGAGAGTGACATTGGAAAAAAATTGCCTTTTTATCCTAATGTTAGCTTTTGGTTTTATAAATCTTCACTTTGGCATTTAAATTGGTAGAGTTTTATGGACATATTAGAATGGGAAGTTGCCTGAAATGGAGGGTAATTAAAAATAAATACCAACAGCAAATAGGCTATCACTGTCTGCATCTACTTACAGTAAACTTCGGCTGACTTTAAATTTAAATGCAATATGCACAATATGCCTCACCCTTTAAAATAAACAGGCTTCTGCTTGTCCATATATTGTAATATATTTAAACTGACCAACTACATCAAAGTCATCCCTGGTCTGCCAGTCCTACACTCAACTTTCATCTGATTCATTAAAGGGGAACTCCAGCTTCCAACCAAAATGTGATAAAAAGGGCCAACATAACACAGAAATCCCTAATATATCATCACAGTTACCTGTTTCTTCAAAAAGTATGAATAAATGCCAATTTCTATGCTGAAATCCAGCAGGTTAACAGTTCTTCTCTTTCTGCATCATTTGAAATCCTGGCAGGGAAGGAGGGACTAAAACACTGATGTCAAAATGCTCCACAGCTTACAGACAGCATGTAGGAACTACATAACCCATCATGAATTGCACTATGATGTTCTGTTTCTTATTGAAATCATGTGTGCAGTGAATTGTGGGGTTTGGGGGATGCAGACTGAGGACAGATCAGAAGGATAGCAGGGGGCTAGGCTTAGGGAACTGTTCCAAACCATTATAAATCATGAAAAGTCTGCATATTTTTTTATTGATCTATATTGCAAAGTTGCTTGAAATTGTGTTTACTTTTCAAAAAGCTTAAGTTATGCTTTGTGGAGTTCCCCTTTAAGGAAGCTTCAGTTGCAGATCTGTGCCTGGTTATCAAGGTGTATTTCCGAAGCCTGGACTTATTACTATTGGCTACTGCCACTACCAACCCTGCCTGTTTGACTATGAACCTTTGCTGCCTGTTTTGACCTACTGCCTGTGACCCAATCTTGAACCTATGCTTTTTGCCCCTGACCCAGATTGGCTGACCAAGTCTCCTTCCTCATCCTCATTACTTTGCTTATCAGCTTCACTGGCTTCTCTCCACTCACAGTCCTCCTGTGCAACCCTCGGGTAGGTTTTCTGTTGTGTGAGCCACTTGTGGGTCATTATCAGCTTTGCTTAGTCCTTCTTCGCTGGAACCACTGGTAAATATGACAGATCAACCTTCTCATGTGTGATAGCATTTTAAAAGAATTTACATGAGAAGTGTCCTCAAATGATTTACTGTTGGACCTGGTTCCCACGTTGGCCTGCATCTGTGGGATTAACAGGAGGATCTTTGTGTTGCCTATCACCTTCAGTAGCTTCAGGTAATTGAAAATACCCCAATATACGATTGTCCACTGCAATATTATGTAAAATGCAGGCTGCTTAAATTATATCGTACACTTTACTAGAAGAATACTGCAGAACACCCCCTGAATGGTCCAAACAAAAGAAGAGCATATTGATTAAACCGAATGCAAGTTCAATGACTTGTCTGGCCCTTTAGTGTGCTGCTTTGTACCTTTGTTCACCAGGTGTGGCTGGATTACCAATTGGAGTAAGCAGCTGTAACCATCATCTCCTGAAAAAAATTGATATACAGGATGCTTAAATCAATATAGGGAGTTTTATATATTTATTGAGCTTTATAAAAATTGTAAAATACACTTTACATTGCTCTTTTGGCATCTTCAATTCTGTCTACAATTGAATTTTAGTTTTTGTGGGGGGGTAATTGGAGTGAAAAGAAAAAGATTTTAAGAAACAAAGGTTTGAGTGTCAACAAATGTGTTCCTTATGAACAACTTTTGAAAGATTCGTCTTTCATCCCTTTGCAAACAGGGCTCATACAGATGAAGCCACTTGGATTTGTGAGTTAAATGCGTCATGACTCAGGGGTAATTGAAGAAACTGTGTTATCTTAAGTCATCTTAACTCATTTAATGCATTTAACCTTTTCATTAGCATACCAAAGCTCCATTGTTCACAATGGTGAATGCTTTAATTAGATGGGATGTTGTGACACAGTTTTCTGTGTTAAATGAGATAAATGGGATATCTGTGTTTAGTTATTCTGTGTCAAACAGACAAACCAAAGTGGCTGCATCTGTATGAGTGTTTTGTAATAATACATCTCACAAACATCATATAGACAAAGAGACTACACACTAAAGATGGATTTTGAGTAAGAATGACTTGTAAGAGTTCTTACAATTGTTTGGCACTCTATAAACAACATTAGTAAGTAATGACAGTTCATTAAACTATGCCAACATATTTAGTATTATACAAAAAGTTGAAACAATATTTACCTACAAGCCAATCACCACTCAATTGACCAGATTCAGAATGCCTGTAGACTGATGAATTGCACAGAATATAAGAGTTGTGTGTAGTGATGGGCGAATCTGTGGCATTTGGCCGAAAAATGTGCGAATTTACTGCTAAATTTGCTAAATGGCAAAAAATTTGTGAAACGCATTTGAAGTCAATGGGCATCAAAATAATTTTGACGTGCGACTATTTTGTCCAAATGCATTAAAGTCAAGCGTCCGGATAAGATTTGATGCAAAACAATTTTATGAGCACGACAATTTTTTGTAGTGGTGGATTTAGCGAATTTATTCGCTGGCCACAAAAAGTGGTAATTCACCATAAATCCACTTCCAGGGAAGATGGCAAAAACATTAATCAAAGGCATATTTGTATCACAAATGATTTGATTTTGATTGAATGAAATTACTTTCTGTTCCAGAAAATGTGTTCCTCACCTGAGGGGGCAATAAATCCACATGAGTACAATCTACTGCACTGCTCTGAAACAGTGATGAGTGAATTTATTCACCAGGCGCGAATTCGCCCATCACTACTCTGAAATAAAAGTCCCTTTAACTTTAAGCAACTCCTGTTGGGAAAATTGATAAATAGATGACATCTTTTTTTTAAGGGTTTGTAGAACTTGAGTCGGTGACCAAGAGAAAGTGGATGAGGCATGCCCCTGACAAGACATTCTATGACTGAAAGCTGCCAGATACCAGAAAATGACAGGTTGCCAATAACTTGGTGAAGCCTAGAACTGCCATATTCAAAGGTGCCAGAGGTTTGATTTCATTTGTTATAAGCTCATAGAAATTCACGAGGCACTGGCTATTAAAGGGGACCTGTCACCCAAAAAAAATATTCAAAATCCTATTTTATCACATTAGTCAAGCAAAATTAACTTTAATTACACTGTATAAATTATTTGAATCTTGTTTCCTTCAGTCTGGGAATTCAAAATGATAGCAAGCAGGCAGCAGCTATTTTGTGGACACTGTTTTTAAGGAAAGCCTTGCATCATCTCAGAATCTTGTTTGTGCACCAGAATGGGGGACCCAATGTCCATTCCCATGCCCTGGCTACACAATTAAATGTTAAAGGGAATGGGGGAATGTGTGGAGAGCAGTGACATCTAGGAAGTGCTGAATGGAAAGTGAAAGTAATTGTCTGCCCCACCTCTATGCCCATGGCATAGAGGAAGGGCAGACAATATTTGATTGACAGCAGAGATGTTTAAATGAGTTTACAACAGCTATGAATGCTTTAATAAAAAATAGAAATTGGATTTCATGTTTAATTTGAAAAGGACTTTTATAATACAGATTTTTATGTCTAGGTGACAGGTCCACTTTAAGTCAATGCCTATCTATGACTTCAGCCTCCCCTAATCTAGCCAGCAAGACCCTTGCTCTATATAGCCTGGGTAAGTTTAGGGGAGACAGATGGAGATGCTGTGGCAACTTCTAGTGGACACTCTTCTGAGCAGCTGAACAGCCCCTCTAACCTGCAATCTTAAGTGAAGTCTCCTTGCTATTCTAATTCTTCTAAATCTGTGTCAGACTAGAAGATGGAAAGAGGGCAAAAAGGCTTTAGCAATAGGAGAATGAGCATTTCCGCCAGTTCAAGGTGGAATAAGGGAAACTGGAAAATAACCAAAAAACTTCACTCGGTAAGCGGTTTCAGCTTGAGTTGTGAAAAGTGAGCGTTCCCGGCACTTTCAAAGGGCTGTTAGTTAACGAAAACATAAGTCATTTGATACTGTATATCGTTTAATGTGATAAGTGAATAGCAGACACATGCGAGAGCTCACTTATCATGCAAAATCTTCTATCTATCTATATATAGTCTTTTTGCAGGCAGCCGCACTCTGGATTTCCCAATTGTGGGTGCTGGTTCAAATAATACATATAATTTTCACATAGAGCCGCACTCCATTTATCAAGTGAATCAAGTTATATTTATTTGCATAAATCTTTGTGACACAAAGATTTATGCAAATAAATATAACTTGATTCACTTGATAAATGGAGTGTGGCTCTATGTGAAAATGATATATATATAATATTTACTAAAACTTTAATTAATGTATTTTTTTTCTTAAAACAAAGTCAACAAACTCATTTATCAATAATTTTTCTCAAAAAACACTGCAACTATATTTCGTATTGAAAAAAACTCGATTTTTTATGTATTGCCAATGTGAAAACTTGATTTAATCGGATTATGTCAAGGATTATGTCAAGGAACAACTTCGTTGACTTCTACATGACCTCAACAGGTTTGAGATGGAGTATATTCGGATTCAGATTTTTAGCAGCTTCAGGGTATAACAAGGGGCATGTTTACTAACATTGGAGATAAATATTTGGAGAGATTTCTGGAGATGTTGCCCATAGCAACCAATCAGATCTTTGCTGGCTGTTTAAATCTAATTGCTGATTGGTTGCCATGGGCAACATCTCCAGAAATCTCTCCAAATATTTATCTCCAATGTTAGTAAACATGCCCCCAAATCTCTAAAAATCTGAGTTTTTCTTTTTTCATGAAAAATATGAGTTTTCCCACAAAAAGACTCGACCAGAAAAACATGTAATAAATAGGCCCCTAAGCATTTAAGTAAAGGTTGAGTATGAGTTGATAAGGGGTAGTGAGAGCTGAATAGTTTTTGGTTAAAAGATGAGATTGATACAGAGAATATGAAAATATGAAAATAATCCTCAAAATATTATGTTTATGGGAGAATAACAAATGCAGTTGTGCAAAAATCCTGAGAATTCTTGGGTTCTATGCAATGAAGCTGAAACTGAACTAGAACAATTATGTGGACTTAAATATTGAGTCCTGGAGTATCATTTTGTATAAATATCCTTTTACATTCACTTGTTTATTGTCTGCCATGGTGAAGAATAAGTAAGTAAATACAAGATTAAGAAAATTCATTTTGCTATCTAGCGTGCCTAATTAAATAACTTTGATAACCAGCTAAATGCTTTGCTAGGTTTTTGGCCAGCATTAACCTAATTGTATACCATCACTGCACACAAAGGCAGGCAGAGTGAATTTTTAGTCTGAAATTCACCCTGTGTAAGCAATAACAGGAGGATGATAAGATTGCCAGTGCTGCTGCAATGCAGGGTATTGGAGGGCATATTGGTATGTTCTATCTCTGCAGTCAAAGAAAACAGTGTGTTATCCTAATACCATTACATAATTTATTAACTCTTTTGTAGCAAAAGCATATGCTACAAATACAGCTCTCATTTGTGGCCCCCACTTACAGCATCTACCATGAGGCCTTGGGAGATCAGTGGTGGCCTGGTATTCTTGGTGAAATACCTGCATTGCAGGATACTGGTTTGCATGGGCATTAAGTACTATGTACCCTGAGGCAGCATACTGGGAGTATATATGCAATTTTATTTAGTGTAACCCATGAT